>QXEO01000383.1:6836706-7271877 GCA_007115705.1 Dactylis glomerata
CCGAGGCAAATCGGCTTCTACACGAGGTACACGAAGGCGCCTGTGGAACTCACCAATCGGCTCACAAGATGAAATGGTTGATCAGGCGATCAGGGTTTTATTGGCCCACCATGCTTGAGGACTGTTTTAAGTACTATAAAGGGTGTCAAGCATGTCAGAAATTCGGGAAGATTCAGATGGTACCTGCATCAGCGATGAACCCCATCATCAAGCCTTGGCCATTCCGAGGTTGGGGCATGGATATGATTGGCAAGATCAATCCTCCATCAAGCAAAGGCCACATGTGGATTTTGGCCATTACGGATTATTTCACTAAATGGGTGGAAGCCGTCCCTATGAAGTCAGTAAACTCGAAGGATGTTATCAATTTCGTGAAAGAACATGTCATTCATAGATTCGGGATTCCCCAAACTATCACGACCGATGGAGGTTCGGTCTTCATTTCTCACGAGTTTAGAGAGTTCTGCGAGGACACGGGAATTAAGCTGATCCGATCATCTCCATACTATGCTCAAGCAAATGGGCAAGCTGAAGCGTCCAATCAGAGCCTTATCAAGCTGATCAAGAGAAAAATCGACGAGCACCCTAGGCGTTGGCACGAGGTTTTGTCAGAAGCTTTGTGGGCTTATCGCATGTCATGTCATGGAGCGATAAAAACCTCGCCATACCATCTAGTCTATGGACAAGAAGCCGTATTGCCATGGGAGATTACGGCTGGATCGAGACGTGTCACTTTTCAGAACGATCTAACAACTGAAGAATATGCAGCCCTGATGAGTGACAGTGTTGAGGATTTAACTGAACTTAGGCTGTGGTCGCTTGAGAAAATTAAAGAGAACAAAGCCAAGGTAGCTCGTGCATATAATAAGAAGGTGAGACCAAAGGAGTTCCACGTTGGTGATCTGGTATGGGAAGCTGTATTGCCATTGGGAACTAAGGATGCAGCATACGGTAAATGGTCTCCAAATTGGCACGGGCCATACAGGGTCGACCAAGTTTTAAGGGGCAACGCGTACATGCTTGAGGAGCTGGACGGTGTGAAATTCCCAGTGGCTGTCAACGGTCAGCATCTCAAGAAATATTTCCCGAGCATGTGGGATGATGGACAGTGAAATATGGGGGCCGATACATGAAATCGGCCCGTAAAAAAAATATATCCAGATTAATATTTCCCAAGCATGTGGAATGATGAACAGTGAAATATGGGGGCCGATACATGAAATCGGCCAAATAAAAAAAAACAATGCACAGCCATCGACTCTCGAGGTTCAGACTGTTACGAGCAGGTGTCAGGTTACATGAATAAGCTACTGAAGGAATGCCTCGAAGGCACGGAGGGCGTCAGCACGGACACGATCCACCTCGGCGATCTCGGCTACGTCATCATCGTCCTTGCCCGTCACTAGCTGCTTGCTCAGGACACGTATTTCTGCCAGATCAGTCTTCAGTTGAGCTTTGAGGCCTTCTGCTTCGTCTTGGGAGCGGGCGATGAATGCTTCCTTGTCATGAATGAGCTTTTTAGTCGCCCGGACCTTCTCTTCGAGATCTTCCAATTCCTTTTTTTAAGGATGCAAGCTCGGCGGTGCTGACAGAGGTGTCAGTTTTGGCATCCAGAGACGCCTTTTTCTCATTGAGCCGCTGACATTTGGCTGCAATATCGGCCTTCAGTGGGAGTTGGGCGTAGCGTAGATTGATCCTCTCACGAGCCAACTTCACCCTTGACCCGTAGAAAGACAGAGTCACAACTGGCCAAAGCTTCACCTGCAATGCTACCGGGAGTTGGTCCTTGATTTCGTCAAGAACACTCTTCACCTCTTCAGAACCCTCGACCAACCTCTCGATTGGGGAGGACAGCAAGGCTTTGAGACGCTGGAATTGAGGTAGAACAGCGCTTGCTCGTGGTTCATCGTTGGCGGCACAGGGAGCTGGTTCGATGGATTCAGGGTCGAACATCAGCAAGCCTGAGATATCACAACCCTGGCAGGCAGAAGTGGCATCAGTATGCGTCAAACAGGGAAGGATGAGTCGAAAGAAGCGAACATACCTCTCCTGAGATCAGGGGGAAAGCCGACGGCGAGACAATCGGCTCGTGTGTTGTTGCTGAGGGCTTGGCCAGGTTGGCAACCGTTTCATCTACACCTTCAGGGATTACTAGATCCAGGCTTGCGGAAGGCATCGGCACTTCCCCGACTTTCCCACTAGAAGTGTCATTCGTCTGCATGAAAGGTGCTTAGCCGATGTGAATAGCAATGAATCGGCATAAGAAAGGAGTGGTAAGAGTATGGAGGATAATTACTTTCGAAGCCTCCTGGCTCGAAGAAGAAGTTGGCAGTCCCTTGCGAGCCCTCTTGGGGCTCACAGCTTGCCCCGCCTCGACTGCTGCTCGGGGGGCAACAGGTTCAGGAACAGGCCTTTTCCTGGAAGCCGATGGTGGCACATCTGGCTGGCTCGGTGTGGTGGTTCTCTCAGAGTCTGCTGAGCTCGAATCTCCTCGATTGGATTGTGTTTCCTCGCTGGAGGTGTCTTCGATGGAGACCTGTAAGAAAGGGAGAGTTGGTAAGCACGAGCATGTTTACAAAGATAAATGAGATCAACCAAGGCATGAATCAGCGTACGTGCGAGCTCTCTGGAGAAGGGCTCCGGCGCCTCAAAGTTTTCTTGGCCACTATCTTCCTCACCGCCGTTCTTGTTTTAGTTGGAACTCGGGAGGCAGCTGACCCGGAAGTTGCTTGGCTCTTGGAAGCCGATTTTGGTGATATCGGCTGGTTCTGCATCACGACCTGTTTCAAAGGTGGCGAGTTTCTGCAGAAAAGGACCACAGGAGCTGGTGGGAGGAATTCGAAGGGGGAGCCATCCTCGTTGGTAGGTTCTGGACCATCTTGTTGCTGCAAGGAGACAGAGCAGGATATTAAAAGCATCGTCGTGAGCTGCATCAAGAAAATTTACAAGTAGCAGTACCTGTTCTACGGGGATGTCATATTCAGCATCGAGCTGTTCCAGCAATGGTCCCAGAGCTCTCCTGAAGGCATGAGTCTTCCACATCGACCACCAGTTCTCAAAACCATCGGTTGATGAAGCGAAAGTGAGGTTGTTAGGAATTAGGATGGTCAGAGCATCGAAGAAAGAATAACACCTCTGACTGGTGAGAGGATCGGGCAGGTCAGCTCTGCTCTCTGTGAGGTGGTGGAGAAAGAAATGAGGAGGTACTTGCCCAAGGCCAAATTGCCGAGCTGCTACGACCGGCTGGTAGAACTCGTATCCAGGCTTGATTATTCTGTTGGATGTGCTCATGCCAACTGGGAGGAAGCAGGGACGGATCATGGTGGAGAATAGCTGCCGAGTGCTAGTGTCATCGGCAAAGTTGTCCAGCCTGAAGGAAATTGGATTTTCAAAATTTTCCGATTCCTCCGTGTAAGGAAAGAAGATAGGATTGTCCAGGCCTTGGAAGAAAATGCTGAACCACTTGGATGCTTCATGAGGGATCAGTTTACTACCTGGCAGGCTATACAGAGCTTGGCCGTAGCTGGTGCATCGGATCTGCTTCCCTTTGGCATCTGGAAAGGTGCAACTTGCCAAAAGGGGGAAGTTTGGGATATGGTTTTGAAAGTACAGCTGAGCCCATAGTTGAATAAACCACCAAGGACCTCCTGTTTTGACTGCTATGTGGGAGGATAGTTTGACAGACGTCAACTGGAGATATCGATAGACTTCTCCAAGGAACAGTTTGCCGATGCCAAGTTGAGTGCCTCTGGCAAGTTCGTAGGCCAAGGGAAGATAATTCTTGGTTGGAGCAAGGGAAGGGCCACAGAATATGAAATGTTCCAGCCAGAAATTGAGGAAGGCCGTGTGTTCTTTCTCTGTGACAGGGCCCTTAGTTTTCATGTGGCTTCGAAGATAAGCACCCCAGTTCGTGCAATTTGTTTTGGAAGAAAGCTTGAAGGGGACTTTTGGCAGCATAAAAGCAGAGGGGCTGGGTGATGTGACGTCTAGACCAGTAATCATCACCACGTCTAACAGAGTTGGTGTCATGGGGCCATGGCCGAACATGAAGCAGTTCAGAGCATCAGACCAGAAATAGCCGATGGTTTTTAGAAGATTTTCATGTTTCTCAAGGGAAGACAATGACAAAGACAAGGCATCGGCTATTCCCGTGGTTTCCCATTGGGATTGGTAAGTTTTGGCTACCCTACTGTACCAAGAAACCCAATATTCGGGAGGATTAGGCCAGGCTCGTAAGCAGTCGGCCCAAGAATCCAAATCTAAGTTTTGGCTTACGAAGGGGATTCTGTTTGCCTCGCAAGAGATCAGATGGGCAGGACTAGATTCTGTACGGGGGCCAAGGCAGAGAGAATTTGGGAGAGAAGGATGCGGCAGCAGAATGTCTGAAACCTAAAATTTCAATGATGGGATAAAGCATTAATTCAGGTGTTTGCTATTAATTCTAGCACCGTGCTCAGGTTGCGAGGAACAGTTAAGGATTACCTTCAGACCGGAGACCGCTGTGTTGGCGCTGGACGATTCCGCCATCTAATTTGTCGGCGGAGATGGATCTATGCGGTGGGGAATCTAGGGTTCGTGTCGCCGTGAGCCCGATTTGTTCAATGAGGCAATTGGAGATCTGAGTTAGCCTTTTTGAAGATGGTTGCAGGTTACCGTTGAAATTGGAAAGTGACCGCTCAGACTTGTCTAAATAAGCGACCGAGTTTGACCTTGCCAACGTTTGTGGGAAAAGCCGATGTGTTGCCATCGGCTCTTTGGGCTTTGACTTGGTTGATCATATCAAGCGTGGTATGGTGAAAGCCGATTCGTTACTATCGGCTTTTGGAACGTTGACCTATTTGACTATCGGCAAAATCAAATTGAGAAAAGCAAGCTTTGTTGATTCCAAAGACGGTTGTTTACAATGAAGCCGATTGCTTACAAAATGGAGATCTACTACTAGTACTACTACTACTAGTTCCTAATCTAGAAGGCGGCGTCGTCGTCGTCGCCGTTGCCATTGCCGCCGCCGTCTTCGCTGTCATCGGCGCTGCTGCCGGCGTAGTCCTCACCGCTGCTGCTGAAGTTGTCAGCGGGGGCCTCCTCGTCCTCGTCGTCGTCGTCGGTGTCCTCGCTGGACCCGGCGCGGAAGCGCTTCACCGGCGGGTATTCGTCGGAGGAGGTGTCCTCCTCTGCTTCTTCCTCCTCATCGGAAGAGCCGATGTCCTCGCCCCAGGACACGGCGTCGTCGGCGCTCTCCGCCTCCATCTCCCCGTCGACGAGGAGTTGGAGGTCCTCCTCGCCGTCGGTCAGGGACTCGTCGTCCTCTGACTGGGCGGCGAAGTCCCAGTCTCTCTCGTCCCACCATTGTGGGGCGAGAGCTTCGTACGCCGCCATTGGCGGGTGCTCCGGCGTCGGCTCCCGGTTGACGGAGTCGGAGGATTGGAAGGAAAGGCCGGATGTGTTGGAGGAAGAAGAGGAGGCCATGGCGGAGGAAGAGGGTTTTTTGGCTATTGGAGAAGAATGAGGATGCAAATGGTTCGGATAGATTTAAATAAGGGGAATAGTGGAAGGTGGTTCAATGCCATAGCGGTTTTCGAGGATGTGGTGCCAGAGTTGTCAAATCGTGTACTGCGGAGAAGTTGAGAAGGCGAGGCATCATGATGAGGAGGCGATATGACGGTTCTGCTCTGCAACGCGTGACCCGATGAAGAAAAAACAGAGTGGTTTTGGAATTATTATTGCCAAAACCAGGGGGGCATGTGTTATCGCCACATTTTGGCCAAATGAGGAGATGGGCCGTAATCAAGATGGGCTTAGAGGCTGGATCGGCCTTGCGCGTGGATTTGGGCTAATTGCCCGTGTATCTGTATATTATGATAGATTACGTTTCGGTTTAAACAAGAGATAGAGTTGTTAGGTTTATTCCAAAGATAGAAAGTCTCCGGACTATAAATATGTACCTAGGGTTATTGAGAAAGGAGGATGACCACGTTCACAACAAACACAATCTCGGCGCATCGCCACCCCTTGTTTCGAGGGTTTCTTTCAGGTAAGCGTCGTGCTGCCTAGATCGCATCTCGCGATCTAGGCAGCATCTGCTTATGTGTTATTTGGTGTTGCTCGTACTGAAGCCTTGTTGATGGCGAGTAATACTGTTATCATAGATCTGTTTGGGCTAGCATCGGTGCTTTTGGTTACGTTTGCTTAGTCATGTTGCCCCTAGAGATCTCGCTGCCTTTGCACCTATTTTGGGTGTAAGGGCAGCATCTTGCTTGATCTTTATTCAGTCGATTCAATCTGTCATAGTTGTTCCTTGTTCTCCAAGGATTAGTTTGATATCCGCATGGTTAGGCCTCACAAACGGGTTGAACGATCCAGTAGTACGTAAGGATATGGTTTGCCAATTCGAGAGGAGTTGTTCCGGGAATTGACTCTACGTTGGTTTTTTGGCCTCCTCTAGGGTTAGTTTTCTGTTATCTTTCGTATCTACCAGGCTCAATTACGTGTGGGATGTTCCAATTATGTGGTGAAAGCGTTAAACTGTCGTAGATCGATTTGACTTGTATTGATAAAGCAAAACCCCATGTTATCGTAGATCCAATGCAGATCCATGGGACAATCGGCTACATGAGCCGATTCACAGGGAAACCTGAGAGCCGATCGAGGCTCGTATTTAATGTTTACGTGTCTGCCATGCAGGAAACTAATCGAAGCAATCCATCACCTTCCTGATCAGGTATAGGTCAGGTGGCACGCCCTTGCATCAGTCAGGACGTGTGCCGGAGTTTTGCGGGCCGTTGCCCGAGGGACCAGGGCCCACCAGCAGTTCTGGGAGCCTCCCGGCTCTTCGTGTTGCTCGTCGCTGCTCGCCGGTGGGTTTTGACAGGCAACAGAAGGCTGATGGACATAGTTCTTCTAAATAAAAGCAACCTCTTGAAGAAATGTTTATGAAAACTTGCATTACCAAATGACTCTTGGGTCTAAGGCTGTAGCTAGTGCATAAAAAACCTTATTCCCCATATGAACTTGCTGGGTAATGCTCGTTACTCACCCCACTCCCTCGTAACCCTTGCTTAGATTGGAGGCAACACAGGAGGCAACCTCGAGACACTGAAGACGAAGATGAAGCCTTCTATCAATGTCAGAACTACCAATGAAGTCAACGACTACGCCAAGCTTGGTGGAAAACTAGAATAGGAGTAGAAGGGACCCAATTCCCTAATCCTAGCACCTAAGTAGCTAAGGTAATTCTGTAGCAAGCCAACTGCATTAGTGAGGCTCTAGTTGAGTCTTCAATGTATTATTCTCATTTGTAGTTGCCAGGACTAAACGTCTACCTGTTGAGGAAGTTTTGAAGCTCTTCGGTATGATGAAATTGTAATCCTATGCACCTACCTTGGACCTGCGATGTTTCTGTTGTACCACTCTGATCGATGTAATACTAGTGAGATGGTGTTTCATTGGTGTTATATCAATGACTTGCATACTACACATGCAGTGGTATGCTGGGTCACCACAGCTGGTATCAGAGCAAACGCTTTGACCCTAGGATTAAAACCCTTTAATAGGAGACCTGTAGGTTTGGTAGTGACTATAGGAAGCCTCCTTATCTAAACCAATTCTTCTTATAACTTGAGATGGATATTCCACAAAAGAATACTCCTGACACACTTGAGTCAAATTTCTTACCTATATTCTTAAGTGAAGTTAGATGTCTTGTTCCATACCAAGTAGGAATCCATCATTAGATCCTTATGCAATGGATGGAAGTAGATTACAATTGGTATACAATACATGGTAGTCCAAAGAGAGGATACAACCGGAATGGGAGCTATCCTATTGGAAGAAGTATACCAAGGCCATCGTGTTAAACTTGAGTCATCTAAAACTATAGTAGGATGATATTGAGTGATAAAGTGAAGCTATATGGGATAGTAGGACCTCAGGTTAAGTCATGTATGTGGATACTCAAGCATTCCATGTACAAGTAATAAGTACCCCTGGTGTGAAATCTTGGAGTATGTGAGACTCACATGAGAATCTTTACATGATGGAGAAGAACTTTGTAGTAAACCAGCAACTCTCTGCTGAGGAAGAAGATGCTCAAGGAAAAGGAGGAATGAAGTGTTCCAAACTATGGTAACTAGGCTAAATATGAAAGAACCATAGTCCTAGTTGGAGTAGACTGATCTAAGCACAATGGAGAAGCCCTATAAACATTATGGAGTAGTAGGAATCGTATTACCGAGAAGTAGGTGCTTAGAATAGCCATGCTAGCAGTCTTGAAGGATCATGTGAGGATAGTCTTCAATAGAACAGAAGGTAAGTTATAGAAGGATAGAAAGGCATGTATAGGTCAGCTATAAAGACTCCCAAACCCACTTTGTACAAGTTTATTCGATTGCAATTGAGCAATTGGAGTAAATATTGAGATAAAGAGTAGTAGTCCACCAACATGTGCAATATAGCACGATATAAACCTATATTATTTGGTGCTATAAAGTACACATCTAAGCCTGAACTTTAGAGATGTTTTACTCAACGGGCTTATGATGATGTATGTTGCCAGCACACATTTGGACTTTTCTTGGATTTTTATTGATTGACTAGATCCATACATGAAGTTTAACTCTGATATGCAAATGCATGTTGCTTTATCAAGTTCTTACTTCATGGTATTGATCTAGAGGGTTAAGGGATTTGTGTGAGGACGAGGCGAATTCCTAAGACAGTCAAGAAAAATAGAAAGAGATCACAAGAAGGAAGTCAACAAGAAGGAAAGGTATGAGAAGACACCTGTAGATGGTGTATTTCTTGCAATACAAACCCTAGAAGAAGAAAAATTGATCAAGAGATACCACAGTTGGTAGCAGAACGGTGGAGAAAAGTAGAAAGACCCATTCATGGAAGTATCATGAAGTGGTAGAAGTATGAAGTATTGGAATTTAGTGGAACTCTAAGTTCTTGCCACCAAGACTAGCATAAGTAGGAGGTGCAAAGAGATCCATGTGAAGGAGCTCCAAGCACCTCTTGGAAGATATAATAGTCTTGCTTGGATGGCTTGTTTCATGCAAAAGAAACATCCTTTAGTCCAATGTAACATCCCAGGATGTGAGGCTAGAAATAGAGAGAACAGAGAAGTGTGCATTGCATTCATGCATAGAAAATTTGGGAAATTTTTGCGCTTTTAAATAAACTTGTCAAAGTGATTGAAGCTTCTCTTGAGTTGATGGAATTGAAGTAGCTCATCAACTGAAGTGCGATAAACTTCAACATGACCTTTGTTAACAACCTTGTTTTGGGTACAGATAATTACAACAACTAAAAGAGATGAATGTGAGGTAGAACTAATATGTTAACACATTACTTAGGACCTTATATCCAATCCTGCCATGATCACATGGTATTTCTTAAACCTAAATCATTGAAGCCATTCCTAGCTTAAAGGAAGACAACACAAGTCTTACCTTGACTCTTAATCTACTTTATTCTCATATCTTGATTATCATAATCTTTCACATCTAAATCCATTCATCTCCAAGACGAGAGGAGAAAGCCTATATCAAATCCAATATCATTCCTGTCTCTTGAGATAGAACCTTAGGGTATAAATTAGAAACTCAGTTGTAGTGGAGTTTAACCTAGTACCAAGTTGATTAGAGGAGTTTACAATAGAGTTTACCTACTTAAATAATTATCCAGTACTTCTGGGTATTTTATAATTCACTCTTAAACTTGTTACCAAAATTGGTAAACCACAAGGTCTAAAGTGCATAAAAGCCACACATTCTTATTTAAATCATAAATTATTAACTATATGAGATATAAAAAAACTAAACTCATTTACATTACATTAAATAGTTCAAACTATTTGAATAAAAATAACTATGATCATTTTGAAACTCTTATGATCATGCCTTGGTGAAATCAAATAGAATCATTTGAAATTTGAACATGACCTTTGCTAACTTGGATATTTTGAGCACAACTGATAATAGGAACAAAGAAGATATGACAATAAGCATAATTCACAATAACAAGATCCTTTCAAATATGAACTTTGGAAGTTAAACTTCCAAACAATTAATACAACATCAATTGATCACAATTCAATTATGAATTATAAATATCTATAAGAATATGAATTGATTCAGCCACAAGTCCATTTAGTGCCAAATGCCACTTGGCTACCCAAAATAAAGATTATTAGAAGATAATCATCATGCCACCTAGGATAGTTATCCACTTCAAAATAGCTTCCTATACTTGAACCCCAAGTAATGCACTTCAAAATATCTTCTTTTACTTGAACCCCAAGTAATACTCATAGTTATCCACTTGAAAATATCTTCCTTTACTTGAACCCCAAGTAATGCTCATGCATGAGAGCTTGACAACAAGTAGCTTACTCACCTTGCTCAAACAAGAGTCATCACTTGAGGTGTCAACTTGTGGTGAGCCCCAAGATACTATAAAAGGAACCCCATGGCATTCATTTGACACCATAAAATCATGGTATGGGTAGACCAACGAATTTGGGTCATATCTTACATTAGAGAGGGCCAAGAAACACCACCATCACACCAAGCAGCACCACCATCACACCAGCAACACCACCACACAATCCACCCTGCTCATGAGTTGAGCAACAGGGCAGGATTCACCACCACCAGCACAACCACAAGAACCAAACTAGCAAGACCAAGACCAAATGGTTACTTAGTTCAGTTAGAAATTAAGTCAAGCAGCTAGGAGGTGAAGGCATGCCACAAGACACATGTTTATCAGATTTCCCAAGAACAAGCTTCACAAGACCACCAGGTTGGTCTAGTATGAGAGGAGAGGAGTGTAGTTAAAGAGAAAAAGGGAAGAACTCACCATAAGCAAGAAAAATATATACCTCTGATCTGAATCATCTACTAGAAACATATACATGGTCCAGGGGCATATCACATACATCTAAATGATCATATGAGCACCAAGAACAAACAAGTAAATTTAGTAAGAAGCAAATCAAACCCAGAAAATGTAGAGTAGCTATTCATATCATGCATATGTCTGTACCAAGAAATCACTATCAACTCATGCATATTATTCATACACCTACACTTGCATAACAAAGGTTAGAACACTATCTCTAGCTGCCATTAGTTAGTGTACACCCCAATAATTAAGTATGTGAATGCTTATATGGCCTAGCATGCTAAGATAAATTAGTATACACTCTAATACCTCACTTACACATCATTGAGGTGCATCTTTGCATATAGCCAAATCAACTAGATACCATATCCTTTGCAAGAGCATGTATGGAATTAATTGCCAGGTTACTAAATTAAGAAAAGCACCCATTTCCTTTAAGTGAACACGTGCTTGTATGTATCTCAACCGGCAAGTAACATAGGAGATGAACTAGATCATCTAGCACCATACCACCAACCATGACCAGATAGTATAGGGCAATATTATCAACAAAACCTCTAATCATTTGTTATCTCAAAATCCAATAAGTGGTGTCCAAACAATAATCTCTCACATGTCAATCAATCTTTTACACCAGTAATCAACTCTTATGGTAGAGTGCATCTTGACCCTAAAACTTAACTCTCATTTATAAGGATGAGGAGAAACATAAAATTAGGTATATAGGGTATACCCCTTTATATGAAATCCAACATTACTGCTAGTATTATCCTACCATATAACTGCCAATAAATGCTTCTACAAATCACTAGTAATTGTACAAGACTTGATTAAATTTTGAACACTCTAATGAAAGAATTTGAATTCATCCCTATTTAAATCTAAATAATATATATAAATTATAGTTATGTGCTACTGCACCTAAACATTATCTAAATACACCATATTACTCTATGTATCATATTAGGAGGATTTTAGAAGAAGCCAAATTTAAGTCCCTGCAAAACAGATTTGAATGCAATTAGTTAAAAATCCAAAAACCGAAAATAGAATAGAAAAAGAGAAAACAAAATAGAAAAAAATAAAAGAAGAGACTTACCTGGACCGTAGCCCACCAAAACAGCCCAACGGCCCAACCACCAGCCCAGCCCAGAATACCGCTTCAGGTAGGGGGAAAAGAAGAAGTCTTCTTCTTCTTCCCGCAGGTCGACACACCGCCGGCGACTCGATGGCGCCGTTGCCGATAAGGATGGGCTCGGATGCCTGTGACTTGCCAGATCACCTCCAAGATCTTTCCCTCGCTACTGCCAGTCGGAGCATCAAGATTCCCGCCCAGGACGAAGTCCCCGATGTCGATGCATCTCGACCATGGTCGCCGCCGTGACGGCAATACCGACCACGTCAAGCCCTATAAAATCTCCCTGAGCTTCACAATGTAACCCTAATCCTCCGCCGCCCCTTCATACTCCCTCAATCCCTTCATCTCTCTCTTGATCGTCTCCACCACACCGAACTGAGCTCACCAGAATTCTTGGCGAGCCGTTGATTCTGTCCACCCCTTGGACCATGGAGAGGTCCAGGAGCTTCTTCATGTTGCCAGGAACCCCCATCTCAAAGCAATCGAGCAGGAAAGGAGAGGGTAGGGCAAATCGGTGAATTCCCTTTTGCCGGAGTTCGCCAGAAATATTGATTGCATGATCATTACCTGTAACATCCCAAGTTTTTATCAAATTTAGAATAAAAAAAATTATTTTATTTGTGTTGATTGAAAAATCACAGGGATTTAAAACTTTTTTAGTTTAATTAAAGATTCTATTACTAAAACTA
Source organism: Dactylis glomerata (assembly GCA_007115705.1). NCBI lineage: Eukaryota > Viridiplantae > Streptophyta > Magnoliopsida > Poales > Poaceae > Dactylis > Dactylis glomerata. The sequence goes on from QXEO01000383.1 coordinate 6,849,439, forward strand.
TTTCAAACTTTCTATTACTCCTTGAAGAACTCCTTGAGCAAATAGAAGTCCCAAAATACTATTTTGCTTTTATTCAAGTCCTATGCAAGCTTTTATGCAAGGGAATTATCTATTATATTATTAAAACAACTAACAACCAACGGTGCGGATTAGCTAGACGTAATCGAAATAAAAAGCAACGGCCAAGATTGACATCATAATGTCCGTCCGGTGACGATTTTGATATGCGCATATACAGAGTCCTTTTCAACCACGTCCACCCCGTGTTGCCGTGTAGGAGACAGACAACAATGATGCTCACGTTGGGATAAATAATTTCTCAATCGAGTAGGATTATCTAGAGCTGCGTCTCCTTCGGCCGCCGTCGCCGCCACCCCACACGGCCACATGGTTCTGCCTCTCTTGGTCCTGCCGATGAGACTCCTCCGGCTCTCCTCCTCCCGACGTCCTCTACTGCCGGCGTCCTCTACTGTACAGATTGGTAAGCACTGATCGATGCCGTCCCAACCGAAAGCTAGCACGGCAATATGTAGTAGGTTTTGCGAGTTCTGTTCTGCGCTCTACGGACAGTCTCGACGCCCAAGCAGCAAGCAAGTAGATCACCTAGACATTGATGCTCAAGGACTGGCTTGAATCTAGAGGTCGCCTGGCTGTTCAGCCTGTTTTGGCTTCTGGCAGCGGAGTGTGAGACCAAGGGGAATAAGGTTAGTTTTCAGCTAGAGCATTCACATGTTTTCAAACAATAGAAGTACCTAGGCGCTAATTACCTAAGCTAATATAAGATTTTCCCCTTTTGTTTCAGGTATTATCACTATAATTTCCACAGAACATCTATTTACGTTCACGACCCCGGTTGTTGGATCCAAAGCTCGATGCAAACCAGCACACGGCCGTGATCGCTCAAGGTAGGGTAGCAAGTCAGCCACGACAAGTCCATCACACCCGTCGGATTGAAGTCGTGCGGCGGCGAAGTGCTCGGATGCCTGGCTGTCATACTGAAGGAACGAGCTCGGATCCAGATGGATTCAACACATCACAAAACAATAACACATACATCTCCATTACCAATTGCGATCCCACGACGTCCAAAGAACTTGCATGATTCAACTACTGGTGGATCCAAAGAACGATGGAATCCAGAGCATGCGCATGTGATACTCCAACTCTAGATGGCTCCAAATCCGGGTTGCAAGTCATCCTCAAGTCCGGCGGATTGTTGTCGTGCGGCGGCGCAGCGTTCTGATGCCTGGCCGTTGGCCGATCGAAGGATTGAAGGAGCAACGCTCCGATCCCGATGGATTCAGCAGATCACAGCAACATCAAAGGCGAAAAGTTGTTTTCCTTCTTGCATGATTCAACGCTATCATCTTTGAGTACTCTGAATTTGTGATGCAGTGCGTAGACCATCCCAGAATTTGAACCAATCCCGTTTGATAAGTTGTGCACGGCACAGCCGTCGTGATTCTATATGATTGATCAGTCGGGCTTTCCAATACCGACAGCGGTAGCAACATGCATCATGCACAGAAGAAACAATAGCGGTCGTCGCGTGGATCATGAATTGTAAACCTATCCCTCAAGGCTGCAGTGACCCCTGTACAATCTTCGATGAGTTACGGGCGAACATAGGCTTTGACGATCTAGAGCTACTAAACTTTTAGATAACACCAAGGTTCCCTGAGTCCACTGCAAAGTCTACGATGAACCAGGCAGGTTCGTACGTGCATTCTCCAGCATAAATGCTAATTAAAATACCTCGACGGCAATGTGCCAAACACACAAGGCCCTCACCTGAGTATACAACCACGTCTACAACAAGTTCGTAAGCCTGTAATGTCGGAACAGCATGTCATGGTTACTATCGATACTAGCAACTATGACGCGAGCAACCAGAGCGCAACAGAAATATGGATCGGGCGACCGGCAGCGCCACCGTGAGTTTCCAATCATAAAACCAGTAAGTAGTCTCAAACAGATTCTCGTATCATCTTGAGCTAGCATGCGGTGCATGCATTGTCCATCCAGACAATCTAACGAGCATACAAAGGCTATATACAAAAATGCATTTATGGAAGAGAGAGTACCTATTAGATTTCTTACTTACGTGCTTCATATAGAGTGAATTTTACATGAAAATCAGAAGTTGTAACAATGTGGAAATATGAACTAAATAAATTTCGGAGAGAAATTTTGCAGTAAGATTCTTTACAGATTGTCTAGAAGTCCATAAATAACTACATAAAGAATGAACATTAGCAAGTGCAGTAATATGAGGGAACACTAAATCATTTATAAATATCCATCCATATGCATGCGTAATGTAGATGCGTACGAAGGATACAGATTTAAGAGTAGACAAAAAGGTTGAGAAAATAGAACATGAGTTGGGCAAGCATGAACTGGCAGTCCCTCATGTGTTTTGCCAGAAAATCGTAACATGTATAAAATCGTTCAAGCGAGTGTTTCTAGAAGCAAACAATGCAAAGATCTAAATAGGTCATTCATTCAATTTATATTCCTTCCCAACCACCTTAGTTAAATTTGAAATTTTTCTTACTGAACCAAAAGTATAGGGTGCAATTTAATTATATGTTATTTCCCATGAGGAAAATAACTGTAAAAGAAAACAATATAATACCAAATCTAGCCGCGCAAATGCGCGGGCCACCCTGCTAGTTTTTACAAAAGGTTTAATACCACTAAAGTTTGCATTTCTAAAAATGTGATTTAAAATAAAGTTCAAATTTATTTTATTAGAGTTTAATTTCTGAATTTAAAAGAAATTATTTTGAAAACCCTATTTTCATTTTTCATTAGGCAATAAAGCCTCATAGACTAAATTTATAAGGTTTTATTAAAGGGATTTCTATTTTCGTGCCCTCGGGTCCTTAGTTGTGCTCAGTTTTCCCCAGCCGCTTAGTTTTTCCTCAGTTTTGTCCAAGCGCTTGTCTAAAACCCTCACAAGGACCTCGGACGGGAGGAATCCCGTTTAGTTGACCATTTGTTGGTGCTGGCAAGTGGGGCCACCGTTGGTGCCCCGCAGTGGACACGTCTCCACTTATCCAGATCATCATGGGACCCACAACTTGTCCATGTTAGCGCACCGGACCCATAGCTTACCCAGGTGACCGTTGCAAAATGGGAGCCCGAGCCAGCCCCACACCCGTGCCCGTGCCATTGCTTCCCCTTTCTTTCCCCGTGCCCCATTGTTCTTCTTCTCTGCCAGCGGCAGCCCTTCTCCGGCAGGCGGGTGATGTCTAGTTTCTCTTCGACCTCCCGTTTGTCATGGCCGCAGTATGGACCCGTGCCTTTGACAAGATGCCCTGACTGCCCATGCCAGGAGCCTCTGAAGCAGTCGATCTGTAAGACGGATGACAATGGCAACCATGGACGTGAGTTCCTTGCATGCGAGAGCTTGCCATATAGAGAGGGGGATAAGGTTAGATCTCGCTCCAATTGCTCTGTTTTCTCTCGATTTTCTTGTTATTCTCTTGAATTTGGGATTTAGGGTTCACATTGTTGTTTTCAGATCCTGAAGAAATGCTGGTATTTCGAGTGGATCGATGTATATGTTTAGAGGCTTAAATTGCAGGAATCAATTGGCGCTATTGGGGAGCGCAATTTGGGAGGGGGGGACTTGCTGTAGAGAATGCAGCTGAGAGAGGACCCATTCGATTATGCCTAATGCTCCCAATGCAGAACTGGTGGAAGTGAAGGGAGAACTGAAGAAAATGAACAAGCAGTTAAAGCAGCTGATCGAGTTGAAGAAGCAAGCTAATCTGATGGCTGGTTGTTTTTTCTATTTTATAATTGCGATCGGATTCTTATTATTGCTCATCAAGTGCTAGAAGTTGTTACAAGGGATCCCTTGTTACAAATCCATTAGTCAGTTACATGTACTTGTAGTTGTTTTCAAAGTAAGTGTGTGCATTCACCGAAATTACCAAAAAAAGTGTTAGAGAATAAGATAGTTGATAATTGTTAGAGGGGTGACAAATAATGCATTCACCGAAATCCCACAAATATGTATGTCTCATGTTTATACCAAAATTATACCAATTTTGGGACATTTCAAATAACCAAAACTATATCCCAAACTATATTCCCTAAAAGAAAAGGAATACTAAAGAAAGTTGATAATTGTTAGAGGGGTGATAAATAATCCATTCACCAAAATCCCCCAAATATGCCAAATATATATGTCTCATGTTTCTACCAAAAATTATACCACTTTTGGGCCGTTTCAAATTGCCAAAACTATATTCCCTAAAAGAAAAGGAATGCTAAAGATAGTTGATAATTGTTAGAGGGGTGATAAATAATCCATTCACCGAAATCCCACGCGTATGCCAAATATGTATGTCTCATGTTTCTACCAAAAATTATACCACTTTTGGGCCGTTTCAAATTGCCAAAACTATATTCCCTAAAAGAAAAGAAATGCTAAAGATAGTTGATAATTGTTAGAGGGGTGATAAATAATCCATTCACCGAAATCCCCCAAATATGCCAAATATGTATGTCTCATGTTTCTACCAATATTATACTCCCTCCGTTTCAAAATATAAGATGTTTTAGGTTTGTGAAGCAAGTGTATCTAGATATTTTTTAGTGTGTAGGTTCACTCGAATATAAACACTAAAACATGTCTAGATACATTTGCTTCATAAGGCTAAAACATCTTATATTCTGGAACAGAGGGAATACGACTTTTGGGCCGTTTCAAATTACCAAAACTATATTCCCTAAAAGAAAAGGAATGCTAAAGATAGTTGATAATTGTTAGAGGGGTGATAAATAATCCATTCACCAAAATCCGCAAATATGTATGTCTCTTGTCTACACCAAAATTATACCACTTTTTAGTTTAACATTTTTAAATCGTGGAAAATAATGCATAAATAGAGGGAATATAGTTACGTGGCAAAATAATCCATAAATGCATGTCTCTTGTCACACGGATCGACTTCACCAACCGTTGATCCACCGACAGAGAGAGAGAGGGGGGTGGCCACGAAGAGAGAGAGAGAGAGGGGTGGCCACAAAGAGACGGATAGGGGTATACTGCCCGTTAGATCAGTGGATCAACAGTTGGTGGAGTCAATCCGTGTGACAATGGCTCAGCTAATCAGGATAAGTTTGGGCTTCTGTGAGCATTTGTGACAGTACTTGAGGGCAAAAATGAGTAGTACTAAGAAACCAAGAGCACGTAAATAGTAAATAGACTAAGGGATTCAAACAAAAGAATTACAAAATGAAAAATGCATGTTTTGTATAATATAATTCATATTGGGCTACATCAAATTATTTGCAATTCAAATATACATGAGTGTGACAATTATGGCCTCATTTAGACAAACTATGTTTTGGGGAAGATGTTTTGCAAAGGGGTTTGAGTGGAAAACCATGCATCTTCATAGCTACTAGTGATTCTGAGAAGTGGCAATTTGTGGTAAAACTTGATTTATCTATGTTTGTTAAGGTTTCCTAGGTGGCAGGTTGCGTAGGAAGACTCCATGAGTAGGTGCCACTATGTTTTTAATTTTTTTGGATTTTTTTGCACATGAAATGACTCAATTAGCTATGTTAATCTCATTTGTTGACTCTGTGTTGACTAGCTACTTGAGGATAGAACTGAGTATATTGCACTTGCCAGTCTAAGTACTTGAGGGGAAAACTAAGTACAGATAAAATTTCTGTATAAGGCCCGAGGTTAGAACTGAGTACACCAAACGTCGAACGGTTAGCCTCGTGTCGCGGTGCACGCTGCAGCCGTCTTTATTGCGGACGCGTGTTGCAGTACACCAAACACCACCTTCGTCTTTATAGAGCCCCTCTTTCTCTCCCTCGATGCTCGCCCACTCTCTCATTCTCACTGCAACTGCCTCTCCTGTCCCATCATCTTCTCCACTTTGCGTCGAAAAAACCCTGAAGAAAAAACCCCAGCGATGGAGAAGAATGACATGCCCATTGTCGGCGCTTCCGACGTAGCTGCCGGCGCATCAGGCGCCGGCACATCGGCCGCCGGCGCATAGGCTACCGACGCATCGGCTGCCGGCGCATCGGCCGCCGGCGCATTGGCCGCCGGCGCATCGGCCGTCGGCGCATCGGCCGCCGGCGCATCGGCTGCAGCCCTCGTCCAGGACCCCGTTGCTGCTTCTGAAGTAGCTGCCGGCACATCGGCCGCCGGCGCATCGACCGCCGGCGTATCGGCCGCCGCCCCCGTCAAGGCCCCCGTCGCTGCTTCTCACATAGCCGCCGGCGCATCAGCCACCAGCGCACCAGCCGCCGCCCCCGTCCAAGCCCCCATCCAGTTCCCTGTCGATTGGGACCCGTACAAATAAGAGCGGTACGTCGCCCTGGAGAACCCCTACGACACCAGCATCGTTGACGACGAGGAGGTAACCCTTTGTTCCCTTGTTCTTATTCCATTTCAATCCTTTTTGAGTTAGATCTTGCGCTATTAGGGTTCGTCTATTCCTAGTTCTATCATTTTGTGTTAGATCTTGCGTTAATAGGGTTCGTATGTTCCTAGTTCTAGATCTTGCATGTTAGATCTTGCGTTATTAGGGTTCATCTGTTCCTTGTTCTAGATCTTGCATTACTAGTGTTTGTGATTTGCTTTTGTTTAAGATTCGGTTAACTTATGTGAGTAATCAATCCAATCCGGTTAATTTGTGCCGATGATTATGAATATTTGGGCACAAATTGATTCAGGGTTTGGTCTGTGAACAATTGGTGTGTACAAATTTCTTGTGCATGATCTTTGGTTCACTGACCCAAATCCTGGATATAAGTGTGTCCAATGTAACTGAGGCTACCTCTTTTTTTCGTGCCCATATTATCATGCATGATCTTTTATTCACTCTCTGTTTCATCATCACTGCAATTGACTCCGTGTTTTTCGATCTTTGGTGCTACGTGACAGGTGCAGAGCAGCGACATCGACAGCGACGATGAGTCCTTCCACACCAAGACTCATCATGTCCTCAGGAGGCTGCAGTCTGGCCATTACGATCGCCACTTTGCTCGAGGCGTTTACAGGTGCCCCTTCTGCACCAGGAGGTTCCACGCCACCGACTTCAACTGCCTGGTAAACCATGCTGAATCCATTGGTAGAGCCATTGGCGGTGCTAGAGTTGGAACGACCGTGAACTTGTATGCGTTCATGGCCAAACACAAAGCACTTGGGATTCACCTGCACAGCCTCCAAGCTTAATCCCATGTAAAATGTAGGAGTAGCTTATGTTGGATCTCGGTAGTACTGTTGGATCTGTCATGATCCCATATATCTATGCTATGTTGGCTGCTGTATGCAGCTTATCGTATATTTTCTCTGGATTTGTGCCCTAGATTTCCTACTCCCTCCGATCCATATTACTCTTTGCTAATGTGGCTGTATCTAAAAACATTTTAGTGGTAGATACATCCGTATTAGTGAAGAGTAATATGGATCAGAGGGAGTACCTGATTGGGTAAAACAAAGGCATAAAGAAATGAATGGCGTTAAAAAACAGAAGGAGAAGCTGCTCTAGATTTGCTACCAATTCGGGCAATCAAGAATGAATGAGATCGAGCGAGAGAGAGGAAAAAGGTGCATTGAAAACTACTAATCTGGGTGAAAGAGACCAAAACCACTCGTGCCCACATCCCAGACCCACACGGCTCCACACGCTACGGCCCCACACGCTACGGCCCCAGCTCCGCTCGTATGACCAAACACGGTCTCGTCCTGTCCCACGCGGTCAATTTCTACCAGCCCCACACGACGCGGCCCCACATGGCGCGGCTCCACTCGTCAGCATGGAACGTCGGTCAACTAAACAGGAATCCTCCCGTCCGAGCTCCATGTGAGGGTTTCAGACAAGGGCTTGGGGAAAACTAAGGAAAAACTAAGCGGCTGGGGAAAACTGAGTACAACTAACGACCTGAGGGCACGAAAATATAAATCCCTTCATTAAAAACCTTATTTAATTATGAAATCATGTTGTTCACTGTTTTGTAATGTTCATTTGAATTTTAGAAAATTTTAGGAATTGATTTGACCTTGTTTGGAGAGTTTATGCAAAAGATACAACAGATTTAAGAAAACAGAAAAGAGTAAATGAAAGAAGAAAAAAAAGAGAAGAAAAGGAATTGGAACCGAAGAGGTAAGTTTGGCCTAATACGGAAACAAGCCCCCGGCCCAACTAATCCTAAACCGAACCGGTACCCATTTTTTCCCTTTTCTCTCTTAAAGGCGGGCCCCACCAGTCAGGTCCTTCCCTAACCTCCAACCGCCCTCCTTCTTCTCTGTATACCGGAACCGTCACCGACCCCGATCGCCACTTCCCCTGCAACCCCCAGATCCCGAACCGCCTCCGAATTTGACGCCTCCTATTCTCCCCCACACCTCCTCTCCCTTTTCCCCATCTCCCAGACTCCGAGATGCCTCCATCCCCCCTCGATTTGTCACCGGAAACTGCAGCGCCACCGCAATTGATGCTTCGGGTAAAGCTCGAGCCGACGGTTCTGAGCCCCCCTCTCCCCTTATATTCTGCTCTACGTCCTCCTCCTACACCCCTTGACATTTTCCCCTTTTCGTAGAGCACCAGAAACTTCTCCAATATCTCGTCGGAGTACACCGACGTCCGCCATACTCCGTCCGTCCGTAGCCACTGCATGAGTCCATGCCCAGAAGCTCTGATCACACACGCGTGCTCGCTGAGACTCAAAGCACACCGTACACTTCCTCTCTGACTTCTAGGACCACCGGGGGAACCTCGTTGTCGACGACCGTGCCAGCGCCGCCACCGCCCGTTGCTTCGCCGGTGAGCCTCCTCTGCCCTTTTCTCCCGTCCGTTTGATCCGGAGTCTAGGGTTCAGATTAGAAATCCCACCCGAATCGATATCAGCCACTGGTGTTGCGCCACGTAACAGCCCAGTCAGCAAACCCCCCGTTAGCACTAGTCAAACCCGGTCAAATCTGGTTTGAATTCAATTTTAAAATTGCTGTTCCTGCTCAGATCTTGTAAAATCAATATAAAATAATCCACTGGTCCAAATTTTACAAATTTTATATCCATGGAATCCTTGCAATGTTTAGAATCCAAATATGCAAAAAAAACACATGGTTACTGCACAAATTATTGAAGTGAAATTCAAATGGTATAAATTGCATGTTTGCACCAATTAATTCCTAACTTTTGATCCACACATTCAAAATTAACAAATTTGTAGTCTCTGGATTCCTTAGAACATGTAGAACACTTTAGAATCAAGAAATACCAAAGTTGAAACGTGCACAAAATTGGTGCATTCAAATTCATTCAAATCACAACTCTGATCATAACTTGAATTTTAAAAATGATTTTGAAGTGAATCCAATTGCAGTAGCTTAGTTTTGCAGTACTCTATCCAGTAGCATTACTGTCCAAATTAATTGAACTCATTTGTAAATATTCAAATTCAAATGTGAGAATTTGAGTATTTTCATCATAAGATTAATTTTATATTTCTTACCAAAGTAAATCCTTCTATAGAAGTGAATCATATAACCATATCATTCTAACCCTATCATATTGACTCCTAACCATGACCCATGGTCATACTTGATCTTGCTGACCTATTTCACAAGACTGATCTTACACTTGAGTGTTGAGTAAATAGTGATATACTTCAATTAGGGTTTCCTTTGATACTTGTGTAAGACACCCTCTAGCCCAGATCACCCATATCCTAAACCATTTAAACACATTATCATCCTTGTATCATAACCAAAAACTTCTTTGAATTCTTCAAAGAAGGATTTAACTTTGCCCTGGCCAAATCTTGAGGATCAAACCCTAGTTCAAGTTAATCCTTACTTTCAAGAAAATCTTGTGGCCATGCACACACCATTAATCTCAATATCATCAATACCAATCCAATCTCATACTCACTCAATCTTATTGACTTATATTGGACCTCTCAATTTACAAATGAGTTAATTGAGTAAATCAATGTATCACAAATACATACCCAAGCCTTGTGTAACTATACTATTATGAGTGAGTGTTGCCACACTCTATTCAGTAATGTTTTGTTGCACCATTCTATACTTATGTGAATTTATTCACATGAGTCATCTTTAAACCCTAACCATGCTTATGCAAAGCATAAGATTTTATCATTACATTGTAATCTTGGAGGATCATTCCTTTCCAATCATTAGACCTTGCCACCCCAAACTCTCAATCCATATCTTGTAAGCCAAGGTTCATGACATATCTCTCTCATCACAAAAATCATAAGAAAATTAAAATGTTGAACCAACCCATTTCAATTGTATGCATTGCTTGATCTCATTTGTCTTGGTCCAGTGTGTTTATGATTGTGAACTTCTATTGCTATAGATTGAAAGGAGAGAACGTGTCTTGTTGAGAGAAGTGAAAGGGTTTGAACTTCAAAAAGGCAAGTGACACACATATCTTCTACCTACTTTTACTACTGCATTAGTGTTTTCCAGTAGTATGCATGATAGGTGGAATATTCAAATGTTTTATAAGATGCTAGATCCTAGTAGTGAGTAGCTATCCCTAAACCCCACCTGGTAGGATGCTAAATACTTTGAAAAATTATTGATGCCATGCTAGGATCACTTGTTAAAAGTGTTTTGTGAACAAATTAAGAACTTCAACTAAAATGAAACACCTGGGTGGATTGGTTTGTTGATGGAGGCGAAGTTGAGTGTCTTCTGGGGCCTCATGCCTCCTAGAGGATGGGGTGAACTCCAGGAGTACACTTGTGGAATGCCACTCAGGAATAAAGAGGTTACCATGTCTTCCATGCTTAGAGTACTTCCAGTGCAGCCTTATGACAATATGGGTTCTGTCTTGACTGATTAAGATATGAGGGTTCAACTTGTGTGCAAGATATGGGCTGGTAGCAGAATTATAGGATGGGAACGGATCTTGCCAGTATGGTTGCTCTCTCCTTCTGAAAGGTCTTGTCTCATTCTTCTCTCTGGGTTGAATGGGTCTTAAGGTGAAAGTGCACAACCCCTGCAGGGTGTCAAACTAATCGATTAGCCGTGTCCCCAGTTATGGACAATTTGAGTCTCTAGACATGGAATGTACGGAAGAATCTCATCACCGTTTCTGAATTCTTTAAAAACTTGACTAGAAACTCTTAGGCAGGAGCTCAGGGCCATACACTCTGAGGGGTGGTGGTTTCTGATGTTCCAACTTTGTTGAGATTCGCCCAGAACTACATACCGGCCAGTATGGGGGTTGTCTTGACCCTTATAAACTAAAATTTTGAAAGAAAGTTTTGAAAAGGATTTTAGGATAAAATTATCTTTATGCAAAGCAGCTTATGAGATCATGTAGCTAGTTCTTTCACAATAGCCACCAAATATGTGTCATTTGCCAGTACATCATTGTACTGACCCCCATTTGTGGGGCTACATATTCAAATGTGCAGGTTTTCAGAAAAGGATCGTTAGTAGGATCTCGAGACTACATTCCAACATGTCTGCCTGTGGCACATGATGAAGATGGAGGCTCATTGCCACTTTGTTTTCTGCTGTGTTTCTGTAAGGTTTGAGACTTATGTAACTGGATGTATGATGTAATATTTGACACTAATGCAATGATGACTATATTTTGTACTGTGGTGCTATCAGAGATCCAGGGAATAGCACTTAACATAGGTGTTCCACCTTAAATCAAAGGTGGGGCGTTACAAAATGGTATCAGAGCATAGTGTTGCCTGTAGGATCGAGACCCTAGGTTTGGAATTAGAAACAGGAAGACCCTAGGATAAAAAAATTCTATCTTGTCTTGTTTCTGTTTACATAAAAAAAGTTTGCATTTTGAACTCCTTGTATTCTCTCCTACTTCCTCTTCAAAAGTTTCCTTTTGCTATAGATGACCCTAACCTAAAATCATCAACAAAGGATAGAAGATCACAATGTGCCATAAGTGTGAGACTGATACTCCATATATTTTACTCGACTCAACATGAAGAACTACATTGAAGGCCAAACGAAGAACTTGGAGAAAGACTCAAATGCATCTTGCACAACTCCAGAAGATGAATCAAGGAAGTAGAGAAGAAACTTGAAGTACACAAGAAAGTATTAGACAAGACCACCAATAATTCTAGTTTATAGAACCAACGATGTTGTGATAATCTAGTGATCATACCAAATTGGGGTATGACCATGCTAGATTATTAGTGTTTGACCTAGTTTGCTTGAGGTGAAGAATGTTTGTTAGATGTTGTTTGTAAGATGAATTGCCTTGTTCTACTGAGTTTGGGTAGGAATCTTCTTTAGATCTTTTTTGTCTATTTCTCATCTATGCTAAGACCTAAGCTTGACCTAAACACAAACAGATGCATCCTCAACGCTAGAACAATCACAACAACCCTCAGTTGGAGATAGCTATGCAACAAATGGTTGAAGTACATACTGAAATGATGTGAGCATTGACCCAAGATATGGTCAACCGCGATAGCAAAAATATACCCCCATAAATGCAGCAAGTACTGGATGATCATTCACGAATAGTACAAATGATGTCCCAGATTGTGGCTAGTACCAATAATAGCCTACCACAAAGTGATCATGGTGGCACGGAACCAAGATATGATGTTGAGATGACACTGAGAGCCTACAAGAGATGTGGAGAAATAGGACACACGTCTAAGGACTGTCATGAATAGTGCCCTAACTGTGATACAAACCACCCAATTAGAGAATGTCCCATGACCCAAGTTACTTGTTTCCTATGCGAGGGAGTCAATCATGTTCCTGTTGAATGTAAGTTTTATTCCACGGTGCAACGAATGAATCAACAAGCCAAGGATGGATTGAGCCAGCTGCTAGGAAAGACCCCTGAAGATGGAAGACCCAAGATGAAAGTGGACATGAAAGTCATGGAAACAGCACACGACATCGCCACCAAGTGTTGCTACTCATGTGAAGAAGAAGGACACTTATCTAGAAATTGCTCGAGGAAATGAGAAAGGTTTCCCACAACTATGGTGGAATATGAAGATAATGAAGTAAGAGATCTCCTAGCCTTAGAGATACCCAAAAAGAAGAAGAAGATAAAGAAGAAAGACAATAGCAAGGTACTGTGCTTCCATTGCAAGGAGCTAGGGCATTATGCGGACAAATGTCTAGAAAGGGACAACCAAGCGAATAGGCAAAGGGGAACAGATCTGGTCACTTGTCAGAAATGAAACCAAAAGGGACACTATGCAAGGAGATGCGAAGAGAAGAGCACTTCAAGACTTCAGTGAACTGGGATAACTGAAGGATGCCACAAATGCAAGGAGAAGACATAACAAGGTGTAGCCAACTTGGAAGAAAGAGTATCCAACTACTGCCTTGTAATAAATATTGTAAGGACATGTAAGAGCTAAGGGCAACCTTGTTGAATGGATTTTATTTTCCTATGAAATGGCAAACCGAAGGATATGTAACTCAAGAGTTAACGTTATATGTTCGAGTATGCAAAACCCTAGCTAAGGAACGATAGATTTGTTTTATAAATTTAGATTTGGAACCCAGGTTTTCCTTTTAGGAAAATTTTGTCAAAACAAGTGAGGACGACCAAGAGTTAGAAATATGAGGTTTACAAACCATGTATGAAGTAATGATTTCGATGCAGGATGGATTGATCACCATTCCTACTACTCTTATTATTCGCTCTCATAATGTTGGCTTTACAAACCTAGAGAGACATACCTCACTAGTGGAAAAAGGGCCTTTGGCCTGGACCCTTTAGTTCCGGCCTCCATCTGGGCCGGGACTAAAGGCCCGGCCACGTCGCCCCAAAATGGCCTGGACGCCCTGGAGGCTTTGGTCCCGGCCCGTAACGTGCCTTTAGTCCCGGTTTGAGACACAAACCGGGACTAAAGGGCTATGCGCTAAGCGGCCCGCATGTGCGCCCCCTTTAGTCCCGGTTTGTGTCTCAAACCGGGACTAAAGTCCTCTGCCTATATATATGGCTGCAGCCCCTCTCTCCCCTCTTCCTTGCATTTTTTTGGATGAAAGAGTGTGGGTGTGTGCTAGCTCTCCTTTTTGCTTGGATGCACTAGAGGTGTTTGTTGAAATGTTTGTTAGAGCGATGCCGCTTCAGTTCACCGAACACAACTACGATATGAGGTGCCCGAGCCACGCTTAAGCCTCTTCCTCTTTATTTCCACTTATTCTAAAAGGTTAGCAACTATATTTCCTCGTTTAGACCGTGCGGTACTAATTTTTAGGATCGTGATTGTGTTTGATATACTGTTGCATGACGCAGATGAGCCATCCATGGATGTACGGTGATCGACGCACCGCCGCTTACAGAGAAGGCGTGCATTCTTTTCGAGATGCGGCCGATGCGAACAAGCATGGTGGTGGCTATATGTTTTGTCCATGTGTTGAATGTCGGAATGAGAAGGATTACACTTCCTCAAGAGTCATTCAGAGCCACCTGCTTCGGTCCGGTTTTATGTCGGGCTATAATGTTTGGACCAAGCATGGAGAAAGAGGGGTTATGATGGAAGACGACGATGAAGAAGAAGAGAACGATGATGACAACTACCGATCTATGTTCCCTGAGTATGCTGATACCGCAATGGAAGACAATGAAGAAGAAGATCAGGGTGCAGAACGGGAACCAGATGAGCCCGCTGATGATCTTGGCCGGGTCATTTCTGAAGCACGGCGAGGCTGCGACACAGAAAAGGAGAGGTTGCAGTTCGAGCAGATGTTACAGGACCACAACAAATTGTTGTACCCAACTTGTGAAGATGGCCAGAAGAAGCTGGGTAGCACACTGGAATTGCTGAAGTGGAAGGCAGAGACCGGTGTGACTGACTTGTCATTCGAAAAGTTGCTGGTACTGATGAAGAAGATGCTTCCAAGAAAGAACGAATTACCCGCCAGCACGTACGAAGCAAAGAAGCTTGTCTGCCCTCTAGGATTAGACGTACAGAAGATACATGCATGCCCTAATGACTGCATCCTCTACCGCGGTGAGAAGTATGAGAATATGGATAAATGCCCGGTATGCACTGCATTGCGGTATAAGATCAGAAAAGATGACCCTGGTGAGATTGAGGGCGAGCCACCCAGGAAGAGGGTTCCTGCCAAGGTGATGTGGTATGTTCCTATAATACCACGGTTGAAACGTCTGTTCAGAAATAAAGATCATGCGAAGTTGTTGCGATGGCATATGGAAGATCGTATGAAAGACGATAAGTTGAGGCACCCCGCTGATGGTCGGCAGTGGAGAAAAATCGAGAGAGAGTTCCCGAGATTTGCAGGTGACGCAAGGAACTTATGGTTTGGTCTGAGTACAGATGGCATGAATCCTTTTGGGGAGCAGAGTTGCAGTCACAGCACCTGGCCCGTTACTCTATGTATCTACAACCTTCCTCCTTGGTTGTGCATGAAGCGGAAGTTCATTATGATGCCAGTGCTTATCCAAGGTCCAAAGCAACCCGGCAATGACATTGATGTGTACCTAAGGCCATTAGTTGATGAACTTTTACAGCTGTGGGCTGAACCAGGTGTACGTGTGTGGGACGAGCACAAACAAGAGGAATTTGACCTTCGAGCGTTGCTTTTCGTAACCATCAATGATTGGCCTGCTCTTAGTAACATTTCAGGACAGACAAACAAGGGATACAATGCATGCACGCACTGTTTAGATCAGACAGAAAGTATATATCTGGACAAATGTAGGAAGAATGTGTACCCGTACAATCGTCGTTTTCTTCCGCCCAAGCATCCCTTAAAGAAAAAAGGCAAGCATTTCAATGGCAAGGCAGAACCCCGGGGGAAGCCTATCATCCGTACTGGTGCTGAAGTATTTGATATGGTCAAAGATTTAAAAGTAATCTTTGGAAAGGGTCCTGGCAGCCAACCTGTTCCTAACGGCCCTGATAAACGCGTACCCATGTGGAAGAAGAAATCTATATTTTGGGAGCTACCCTATTGGGAAGTCCATGAGGTCCGCTCCGCAATCGACGTGATGCACCTGACGAAGAATCTCTGCGTGAATATTCTAGGTTTCCTAGGCTTGTATCGGAAGTCAAAAGATACACCGGAAGCACGGGAGGACCAGGAACGTCATAAAGGAAGAGATGGCATGCATCCAGGGCAGTTTCAAGGGCGTGCCAGCTACGCTCTTACTAAGGAAGAGAAGGAAATCTTCTTTGAAGTCCTTTTCAGTATCAAGGTCCCGACTGGCTTCTCGTCGAATATAAAGGGAATCGTAAATATGAAAGACAAAAAATTCCAAAACCTAAAGTCTCATGACTGCCACGTGCTTATGACGCAATTGCTTCCGGTTGCATTGAGGGGAATTCTACCGGAAAATGTTCGCCTGGCAATTGTGAAGGTATGTGAATTCCTGAATGCAATTTCTCAGAAGGTAATCGATCGAGAAAGTCTATCAGGGTTACAGATTGATGTGGTCCAATGTCTGGTCAGCTTTGAGTTGTTGTTCCCACCATCCTTCTTCAATATAATGACACACCTCCTAGTTCACCTAGTCGAAGAGATTAGAATTCTCGGTCCTGTGTTTCTACACAATATGTTCCCCTTCGAGAGGTTCATGGGAGTCTTAAAGAAATATGTTCATAACCGTGCTAGGCCAGAAGGAAGCATCTCCAAGGGCTATGGAACAGAGGAGGTCATTGAGTTTTGTGTGGACTTTCTTCCTGACCTTAAGCCGATTGGTGTTCCTGAATCTCGGTATGAGGGTAGGCTGACAGGAAAAGGCACACTAGGAAGGAAAGCAAAAGTATGTATGGACGGGCATTCTTTCTCGCAAGCACACTACACAGTTCTACACAATTCCACCGTGGTGGCTCCGTATATCGTGAGACACAAGAATATTCTACGCTCCGAAAACCCGGGGAAGGCTGACTCTTGGATTAAAGGGGAACACGAGAAGACTTTCGGTAGTTGGTTGCAGATACATCTCATGAATGACGACACAATTGGAGATCAGCTGTACTGTTTGGCCAGGCCACCATCTTCGACTATATGTACTTTCCAAGGGTATGAGATAAATGGGAATACATTTTACACGGTTGCCCAAGATAAAAAGAGCACCAACCAAAACAGTGGTGTCCGCTTTGATGCAACAGACGAGAATGGGCACTGTTTGGAAACATATTACGGGTACATAGAGGAGATATGGGAACTTGACTATGGACCTACTTTTAAGATCCCTTTGTTTCGGTGCAAATGGGTGAAGCTGACAGGTGGCGGGGAATTTCTAGACCAAAAGTACGGCATGACAACAGTGGATCTCAACAATCTTGCATACATGGACGAACCATTCGTCCTAGCCAACGATGTCGCTCAGGTTTTCTATGTGAAGGACATGTCTACAAAAACGAGAAAAAGAAATCAGCAAAAGAAGACATCGTCCGATGAGCCAAAGCGCCACATAGTTCTTTCAGGGAAAAGAAACATCGTGGGAGTAGATGACAAGACAGACATGTCAATAGATTATAATAAGTTTCATGAAATTCCGCCCTTCAAAGTGAAGACTGACCCAAGCATCCTACTGAATGATGAAGATTCTCCATGGCTACGACCTAGAAGAAAACAGAAATAATAGTTAGGATTGTTGGTGCAATAATGTAATAATGTATTAAATCTTGTATGTAATGCATGATGAAGATTCTCACTAGTTCTTTTCCCGTCCTGCTCTTTTTACACACCGTGCTGCGTCTTCCTAAAGCCCCTCCCCTCAAATCCAAAACAAAAGCAATGGCCGCCGTCTCCCGCCTCAACCCCGTTGCCTCGCCTTATTCAATTTTAAACACTTTTCATATTCATAGTTTTATCAGATTCTAAAATATACATAAAGAATATTAATCAATATAGTTTTAATTGAAAATGGCAAACAAGTTAATAGTTTGGATAGTTAAAATAATTAATTTTGAAAATAGAAAATAGTTTTGAATTATCTATTCAATTTCAAACACTTTTCATTTTTATAGTTTTGTCAAATTCTCAAATTTGCAAAAAGAATATTAATAAACATAGTTTTTAATTGAAAATAGCAAAATAGTTAATACTTAGGATAGTTAAAATAATTAATTTGTAAAATATAAAATAGTTTTGAATTATCTATTCAATTTCAAACACTTTTCATTTTTATAGTTTTGTCAAATTCTCAAATATGCAAAAAGAATATTAATAAACATAGTTTTTAATTGAAAATGGCAAAATAGTTAATACTTAGGATAGTTAAAATAATTAATTTGTAAAATAGAAAATAGTTTTGAATTATCTATTCAATTTCAAACACTTTTCATTTTTATAGTTTTGTCAAATTCTCAAATATGCAAAAAGAATATTAATAAACATAGTTTTTAATTGAAAATAGCAAAATAGTTAATACTTAGGATAGTTAAAATAATTAATTTGTAAAATAGAAAATAGTTTTGAATTATCTATTCAATTTCAAACACTTTTCATTTTTATAGTTTTGTCAAATTCTCAAATATGCAAAAAGAATATTAATAAACATAGTTTTTAATTGAAAATGGCAAAATAATTAATACTTAGGATAGTTAAAATAATTAATTTTTAAAATATAAAATAGTTTTGAATTATTTATTCAATTTGAAACACTTTTCATTTTTTTAGTTTTGTTAAATTCTCAAATATGCAAACAGATAACTATTTAAAAAACCAAATAAAAGAAAAAACAGAAAATAGGCCTTTAGTCCCGGTCCGTGCCACAGACCGGGACTAAAGGCCCTGGCTGCTGAAATCCCCACCCGAGGCCTTTAGTCCCGGGCGGTGGCACGGACCGGGACTAAAGGGGGGCCTTTAGTCCCGGCCTGAGCCACCGCCCGGGACTAAAGGTCCCGGGGTATAAAACTTCCTCTTCTTCCCCGCCGCGAAACATTTTGCAGTTTCGCGCGCGAGGAGAACAGACAGACGCCGCCAGGCTGCCTCGCCGCCGTTCGGCCAACGACCGCGCCAGCCGCCGCAGCGCCGCCAGTCCGCCGCGCCGCCGCATTGCAGCACCCGCCGCGCCAGCCGCCCGCCGCGACCGCGCTAGCCGCCCGCCGCGCCTGCAGCACCCGCCGCGCCGCCGGTCGCCTCCAAGCGCCGCCGCGCCGCCAGCAGCCCGCCGGAGCAAGACGTCTGCAAGGTTTTTTTTGCAAAAAAATTTAATTTGTTAATTAGTTAGAGTGTCAGGGTTAGGGTTAGATATAGAATTAGTTAGCTAGTTAGATATAGAATTAGTTAGAATAGAATTATTTTAGTTAGATATAGAATTAGTTAGAATAGAATTATTTTAGTTAGATATAAAATTATTTTAGTTAGATATAAAATTATTTAGATAGATATAGTTAGAATAGAATTATTTTAGTTAGAATAGAATTATTTAGATAGATATAGTTAGAATAGAATTATTTTAGTTAGATATAGAATTAGTTAGAATAGAATTATTTTAGTTAGAATAGAATTATTTAGATAGATATAGTTAGAATAGAATTATTTTAGTTAGATATAGAATTAGTTAGAATAGAATTATTTTAGTTAGATATAAAATTATTTTAGTTAGAATAGAATTATTTAGATAGATATAGTTAGAATAGAATTATTTAGATAGATATAGAATTAGTTAGAATAGAATTATTTTAGTTAGAATAGAATTATTTAGATAGATGTAGTTAGAATAGAATTATTTAGATAGATATAGAATTAGTTAGAATAGAATTATTTTAGTTAGAATAGAATTATTTAGATAGATATAGTTAGAATAGAATTATTTTAGTTAGATATAGAATTAGTTAGAATATAATTATTTAGTTAGAATTATTTAGTTAGAATTTATTTGCAAATAGAATATTATTTAGTTAGAATATTATTTAGTTAATCAAATGTCCGTTTTTTGCAGAACTATGGATCCACATAGCAGGAACCTCGAAGAGGAAGAACTTATCGAAGATATAATCAAAGACGCCCCCGACGTTGAACCTGCTGAATCTCCGTCGTCATATCTAAACCCCTCCGGAGATGGAATGGAGGTTGATCGACACGAAGACGAAGCCGATGGGGCCGGAGATAGCTCCAATGACGGAGAAGGTGATAGCTCCACTGATGGAGAGGCCGGTGGAGAAATAATAAAGTCCGGCGAGGTATACATATGAAGTTCGACAATCACTTGTAATATGTGAAAAATATTGGAGATAGCTCTATATTGTATACATATACATTCATTTGACGAATGTTTCTCCCTCTTAGGCCTCCACATCGAGCAAAGCTACGAAACGAGGCCCGACTAAAAAGTTGGACGCACGGACGCATTACACCTTTGAGGTGATATTGCCTACGGGCGAACCAAAGCTTCCTAAGAATGCTGCTGACACATTCAAGAAGCAATGCGGAGTTCTCGTTAGGGATCACGTCCCGATCAGCGTTCGGGAGTGGAACAAGCGCAAAGGGGCAGCCGATAGTGACTATGTCGCCGAAAGGTACAAAGATAATCTTTGGAATGATATCATGTCACATTTCAACCTGCCAGAATGTGAGAATAAAGACGCCGCAAAAAAACTGAGGGCCAAAGTCAAGCAGTGGACTCTAAAGAAGATGGCCGAACTGTTCCGTAGCTGGAAGAAGAAGCTATGGAAAGAATATCGGAAGACAAAGAAAGTGCCAGTATTCGAGGGGTATCTAGCCAAGCAGGCGAATCACTGGAAGGCATTTCAGGAGTAAAAGCAGTCAGAAGATGCCAAGGAATTATCAGAAAAGAAAAAGAAAAATGCCGACAAGAAGAAATATCACCACACACTGGGGCCAGGGGGCTATGAGACTGCCATCCCAAAGTGGGATAAGAAAGAGCAAGATTTGCTAGCTAAAGGCATCATACCTGAACCCATCCGTGATGAGTGGGAAATGAGAGCAAGGAATTGGTTCCTTGCGCATGGTGGTTCGTACGACGAAGAAACAGGGGACCTTATCTGCAGTGACGGTCTTAGGATACCCAGGGAGATTTGGAAAAAGATAGTGAAAGAAATTAAAGAGGGAAAAAGACAGTTCACTGCAGATAGAGAGAAGGATTTGCTCACACTGGTCCTCGGCAATGACGAACATGGAGGACGAACGCGAGGCTTCGGTTCTTCTTACCTGTGGTGGCTTGGGTTTGCCAGAGACCAAGACACTTACAGAAGCCGGGCGAGAGCAAAGAAGCGACAGCAGGATGAGGAGAATGACAAGTTCAACCAGTTGCTTGCCAGGCTTAACGAGCAACAGAAGCAGATTGACGAGCTTAGAGGAGTAGCGCATCAGGAAGATCCTGGACTCGATATTATCGGCGCCCCATCTAAGCGGAAAAGCAGCGTGGCTGAATCTGAGGCCCCGCCCGACGATGCACGAAGAATGATAGAGGGCGGTCCCGGCTACCCCGTGGATGGAATCAAGGAGTCAACATCATGTGAACTCCATCAGAAATTCAAGAACATATCCATGAAGGTGGCCGTCGGACAAGCTTTACCTTCTGGCCCTGATGCACGCTGGCATGGCCGTGAGATTCCAGCTGGCTTTGCTAAAGTCGGGGTGGATGAAATCATGGCGGGGTTTCATGATATGGAGCTCGACATGGCTGGACCCGAAGATGAGAGGACACTCGGAGAAGTACTGGGTGGAGTCATCCTATGGGACAAGAACTACATCAAGCTTCCAGGCTCGGCCCCAAGGACAACACCGCCTCCGAGTCGTCGCAGGTCACCTACACCTCCATCACCTCCAAGCCCTCCACATGACGACGGCCACCACAACACTGCCGCCGGACTTGGGTCGGCCGTCTCCACCGCCGCCCGCTAAGGATACTAAGCGGAAGCGTGCCAGCAAGAACGCTCCGTCGATGAGTTCTAAGCGACGGAGCTCCCCAAAGTGCAAACTGTCGCCCCTCCCAAAGGTACCTCATGCTAATCTTCCTATCAGACCTTATGATCGTACCGACGAGAAAAACGCCAGGATAGCAAAGGAACATTATGATGCGCAGATGAAAAAGAAGGAACCCGAGCCCCGCCCGGAATACACCGAGAAGCAAATAGCATATGCTAAATACTTCACGACCCTTCCATCACAGTATGACTTACACCATAAGCCTGACGACTATACACGCACATTGCAGAAGGAAGGGAAAAAGAGCAGGTCATGTGCAAGTGCAAGTGCAAGTGGGAGCAAATCAAGTTCAACTACAAGCAAAATAAGATCAGATGTTCCTCAGCTTGGACAACAGGCCAAACAGTCGATCCCACCCCTCAGGGTGTTACCCGAGAATGTTCCCTCTCTGGTGCAGGGGCAAGATTTGGGATTAGCAAAGAAGTGGGCAGATGAATGGGGTATCCCGGTTGAAGACATTCTGGCTTCCCAAGACGACAGGGTACCCAAGGCTGTGGTAGGCCCTAAGCCACAGTTTGTCATGGGAGCGCCTTTGGTCAGCAAAGATAAGTATGATGATCTCCCAACAAATATGCGTTACTTGCATACATGGTACTTAAGTGAATCAAAGAATGGGAGAACGATGATCGTGGCGCGTGTCCCACGGGAGTACTACGGCCGTCCCGAAGACATCCATATCGACTTTGATGAACTCTTCCAGATGTACAATGCCGACGCCCTCGACAAATCGCTTATGAGTTGCTATTGTCTGTAAGTTTTTTAATTCGTTGTCTACATATAACTTGTTCAGTTATTTCAATTCATTGTCTACATATAACTTGTTCAGTTATTTATATTCATTTTCTACATATAACTTGTTCCGTTCTGACTTGTACTCTATTATGCAGAATGAAGATTCTGGAATGTAAAAGTAGGAACATCCTAAATATTGGGTTTATTGACCCAGATAAAATACATATAGCGACGCTAACTGATAAACCCAAGGAGACGGAGGAAAACTTTCTAAGGTTTCTAACAGAGCAAAATTTTTGTGACCACATACTGTTTCCATACAACTTCAAGTGAGGGTCTTACTCTGTTGTGTCCATTCACTTATGAGTGTAATTGATAAGTTACTAACACATATATATATACATGTGCAGCTACCACTGGATTCTGTTGGACATTCAAATTGATAAGGGAAGAGTTGATGCCTTCGACCCATTATCGAGACCCTTGGAACAGTTCCAAAGCCTGCAGGACATGCTCCAAGGGTAATTTCAATCATTCTTGCGCTCTATCGGTCTCTTTCGATGATTTTCTGATATATCAATTAATGAAAAACTTAGCAAATCATTTTCCTTGTCGGGCAGGGTTTGGAAGCGGTTCAAGTGCGTGACTCCCGGTATCCGGCATGAGAAGCTGACCTTTAGAGCGGCTCAGGTAAGTAGTAGTATGATATACTTCTATTTTCAATACATTTGTAATGCTAGATTATTATTTTGATTATATATATTCTATTCTCGTAAAGTGCGACCAGCAGCCACGGGGGACGCATCTATGTGGATACTATGTTTGCGAGACCATTCGCACGTTTACCTCTGAGCACAAGGATTACAGATACGATGTAAGCAATAAACATTCACACCTCTATTTTTACTCGTCATTCTTTGTTATCATGATTGATATTCATATTCATCTCCTCTTCTTATATAGTACACGGCCATGCGGGAGAAGTACCTACCAGAGCAACGCGCGATTGCTGTTGCAGAGGAGCTAGCGGCCTTTCTGAGGATAGAAGCTATAGACGACAAAGGACGATTTAGTGTAGCTAGGGGCCATTACTGATGTTGGTCCATGTAATCGAATAGACGGGCTCTTGTCCCGATAATTCTGATCTCCATATAATTGTATATATATGCTCGCTTGTAAGATAAGTTAATCTTATATATATGCATAAACTAATTCCCGAACACCAAGGCACCAAACGAGGCATCACGTTAATCCCCCGAACACCTAAAACCCTAAAACCCCTAAACCCTAAAACCCTAAAGCAAAAAACAAAAATCTGCAGAGGTCCTTTAGTCCCGGTCTGTGTTACAAACCGGGACTAAAGGTCCTGGCCCTGATTCGCTCCGAGGTGCCCGCGTGGACACCCTCCAGTCCCGGCTGGTAACCGGGCCGGGACTAAAGGTTCAGCCTTTAGTCCCGCGGCTGGGGTCCCGGTTTGCAAACCGGGACTAAAGCCCCTTACGGGCCGGGACTGGAGGCCCTGTCCCCACTAGTGCCTACAAGTGAGACGACGTTGTTAAACCTTAACCATAGGAGGATAAGATGTACACCCTTTATAGTGAGCCAGTGTGGCCAAAACGTAGGACTGCGGTGAGGATGAACCACAAGCTTACCGTTGAAGAAGACTTGCTACGGAAGAAGTCTTACCAACCTTGAGAGCTTCATTTGAATCAAGAGTTTTTACAAAGGAATGCATCATAAGATGGAAGATTGCCAAGGATGTCAACAAAGAGGATGAAATGAAGATATGAGATCATCTTAATTGGTCCTTTGATTGACCCAAAGGATGACCCTTCAGTGTCCAAAGTAGTTCAACAAACTACATTGTTGGATAGGAGCTCTACAATGGAGTAAAGTGATGCTCAAGCCTCATTAAGAAATACTGAAAACCCAAGTTTGTGAATAGACACACAACTATTGAAAATGAAGACAGAAGCTTACTATGGATTCAAAAGATGACCCAGTGTCAAGTCAAACCAAGGATGCCCTACCAGAACCCAAAAACCTAGACTACCCACTTTTTAAGGGTGGTAGCCACCTAAGTACCCCAAACCCTTCTACCTTTCTAGCCTCTTCAAATCTCGGGGACGAGATTTCTTTTAAGGGTGGTAGTCTGTAACATCCCAAGTTTTTATCAAATTTAGAATAAAAAAATTATTTTATTTGTGTTGATTGAAAAATCATAGGGATTTAAAACTTTTTGAGTTTAATTAAAGATTCTATTACTAAAACTATTTCAAACTTTCTATTACTCCTTGAGCAAATAGAAGTCCCAAAATACTATTTTGCTTTTATTCAAGTTCTATGCAAGCTTTTATGCAAAGGAATTATTTTTACAAAAGGTTTAATACCACTAAAGTTTGCATTTCTAAAAATGTGATTTAAAATAAAGTACAAAAGTTATTTTATTAGAGTTTAATTTCTGAATTTAAAAGAAAGTATTTTGAAAAACCTATTTTCATTTTTCATTAGGCAATAAAGCCTCATAGACTAAATTTATAAGGTTTCATTAAAAAAATTATTTAATTATGAAATCATGTTGTTCCTGTTTTGTAATGTTCATTTGAATTTTAGAAAATTTTAGGAATTGATTTGACCTTGTTTGGAGAGTTTATGCAAAAGGTACAACAGATTTAAGAAAATAGAAAAGAGTAAATGAAAGAAGTAAAAAAGAAGAAGAAAAGGAATTGGAACCGAAGAGGCAAGTCTGGCCCAATACGAAAACAAGCCCCCGGCCCAACTAATCCTAAACCGAACTGGTACCCTTTTTTTCATTTTCTCTCTTATAGGCGGGCCCCACCAGTCAGGTCCTTCCCTAACCTCCAACCGCCCTCCTTCTTCTCTGTATACCGGAACCGTCCCCGACCCCAAGTGCCACTTCCCCTGCAACCCCCAGATCCTGAACCGCCTCCAAATTTGACGCCCCCTATTCTCTCCCACACCTCCTCTCCCTTTTCCCCATCTCCCAGACTTGGAGACGCCTCCATCCCCCTCGATTTGTCGCCAAAAACCACAGCACCACCGCCATTGATGCTTTGGGTAAAGCTCGAGCCGATGGTTCTGAGCCCCTCTCTCCCCTTATATTCTGCTCTACGTCCTCCTCCTACACCCCTTGACATTTCCCCCTTTCGCAGAGCGCCAGAAACTTCCCCAATATCTCGCCGGAGTACACCGACGTCCGCCGCACTCCGTTTGTAGCCACAGCATGAGTCCACACCCAGATGCTCTGATCACACACGCGTGCTCGCGGAGACTCGAAGCACACCGTACACTTCCTCTTCGACTTCCAGGACTATCGGGGGAACCTTATCATCGACGACCGTGCTAGCGCTGCCACCGCCCGTTGCTTCGCCGGTGAGCCTCCTCTGCACTTTTCTCCCGTCCGTTGGATCCGGAGTCTAGGGTTCAGATTAGAAATCCCACCCGAATCGGTATCAGCCACTGGCATTGCGCCACGTAACAGCCCAGTCAGCAAACCCCCCGTCAGCACTAGTCAAACCCGGTCAAATCCGGTTTGAATTCAATTTTCAAATTGATGTTCCTGCTCAGATCTTGTAAAATCAATATAAAATAATCCACTGGTCCAAATTTTACCAATTTTATATCCATGGAATCCTTGAAATGTGTAGAATCCAAATATGCAAGAAAACCACATGGTTACTGCACAAATTATTGAAGTGAAATTCAAATGGTATAAATTGCATGTTTGCACCAATTAATTCATAACTTTTGATCCACACATTCAAAATTAACAAATTTGTAGTCTCTGGATTCCTTAGAACATGTAGAACACTTTAGAATCAAGAAATACCAAAGTTGAAACGTGCACAAAATTGGTGCATTCAAATTCATTCAAATCATAACTCTGATCATAACTTGAATTTAAAAAATGATTTTGAAGTGAATGCAATTGTAGTAGCTTAGTTTTGTAGTACTCTATCCTGTAGCATTACTGTCCAAATTAATTGAACTCATTTGTAAATATTCAAATTCAAATGTGAGAATTTGAGTATTTTCATCATAAGACTAACTTTATATTTCTTACCAAAGTAAATCCTTCTATAGAAGTGAATCATATAACCATATCAATCTAACCCTATCATATTGACTCCTAACCATGACCCATGGTCATACTTGATCTTGCTGACCTATTTCACAAGACTGATCTTACACTTGAGTGTTGAGTAAATAGTGATATACTTCAATTAGGGTTTCCTTTGATACTTGTGTAAGACACCCTCTAGCCCAGATCACCCATATCCTAAACCATTTAAACACATTATCATCATTGTATCATAACCAAAAACTTCATTGAATTCTTCAAAGAACGATTTAACTTTGCCCTAGCCAAATCTTGGGGATCAAACCCTAGTTCAAGTTTATCCTCACTTTCAAGAAAATCTTGTGGCCAAGCACACACCATTAATCTCAATATCATCAATACCAATCCAATCTCATACTCACTCAATCTTATTGACTTATATTGGACCTCTCAATTTACAAATGAGTTAATTGAGTAAATCAATGTATCACAAATACATACCCAAGCCTTGTGTAACTATACTATTATGAGTGAGTGTTGCCACACTCTATTCAGTAGTGTTTTGTTGCACTATTCTATACTTATGTGAATTTATTCACATGAGTCATCTTTAAACTCTAACCATGCTTATGCAAAGCATAAGATTTTATCATTACATTGTAATCTTGGAGGATCATTCCTTTCCAATCATTAGACCTTGCCACCCCAAACTCTCAATCCATATCTTGTAAGCCAAGGTTCATGACATATCTTTCTCATCATAAAAATCATAAGAAATTTAAAATGTTGAACCAACCTATTTCAATTGTATGCATTGCTTGATCTCGTTTGTCTTGGTCCAGTGTGTTTATGATGGTGAACTTCTATTGCTATAGATTGAAAGGAGAGAACGTGTCTTGTTGAGAGAAGTGAAAGGGTTTGAACTTCAAAAAGGCAAGTGACACACATATCTTCTACCTACTTTTACTACTGCATTAGTGTTTTCCAGTAGTATGCATGATATATGGAATATTCAAATGTTTTATAAAATTAGCTTTATGCAAAGCAGCTTATGAGATCCACCAGCCAAATATCATGTAGCTAGTTCTTCCACAATAGCCACCAAATATGTGTCATTTGCCAGTACATCATTATACTGACCCCCATTTGTGGGGCTACATATTCAAATGTGCAGGTTTTTAGAAAAGGATTGTAAGTAGGATCTCGAGACTATATTCCAACATGTCTGCCTGTGGCACATGATGAAGATGGAGGCTCATTGCCACTTTGTTTGTTGCTATGTTTCTGTAAGGTTTGAGACTTATGTAACTGGATCTGCGATATAATATTTGACACTAATGCAATGATCACTATATTTTGTACTATGGTGCTATCAGAGATCTAGGGAATAGCACTTAACATAGGTGTTCCACCTTAAATCAAAGGTGGGGTGTTACATTACCAGCCACGATCAACCTCTTCGAGTCATTCATCACTTCCTGGGTAATCTTATGCATCTTTAGAAGGTTTATTTGTGTCGTATGGTGGTCCATAGTAGAGTCCTATAGATCGTCGTCGAGCAGCGCCGCAGTGAAGGTCACCGGAGCTCACTCCAGTGACTATTTCCTAGCGGCGATGGTACTAGTGGACTCCCCATATCATTAAGATACTAACCACACAAGCCGCGCATCCCGGGGAGGCCAGAATCGCCGTCTCCGGCGATCATCGGCGTACAGGCCCTGGTGATGATGTCATCCCAGTCTAGTCAGCGGTTTTGACTTGGTCCACACCTACGTGGCCATTGACCTGGTTTATGACCCTACCTGTCAATGTCTAGGGGTATGTCGATGGATTTCGTATCGCAAGAACACGGGGTACCACGCGACGGACCCAAAGATTCGAACGCAGGGGGCTGAACGTGTGAGATCTAGGATCGCAACGAAGCACGACGACGGAAGCCTCGAGCTGTCGAACGCACTACGCACTGCAGAGAGGGACACCGAGTTTTACCCAGGTTCAGGGCCCTCATGGTGAGGTAAAACCCCTACTTCCTGCCTTCTTGTATTGCAACGCGACACCTCGCGAGGAGTACAAGGTCTTGGTTACAAAATTCTAGCTGGCCAGAGGTTGAACCTGCGTGCCCAGCTAGCAACTTGGAGAAGATCCCATCCCCTCTAAGGGGTGGCCTCCCCTCCTTTTATAGCGCCAAGGTCCTCCTTCCCCTTATCTTCTTGGGGAAGGGGTTGCCACACACACGGCCAAGGAGGGTGGACAGCTGTAGACTATACTCTTATGTAGATGTGGTCTTCGTAGGGTAGTGGCGCCGGTCCACAGGAGTGGGTGGAGGAAGCTGACGTCTTCCTCTGGCGCCCTGCACCGTCCACGCTATTTTTAGGGGGGTGGCCAACAACCACTGTGCCGCTTTGGGCAGGCACAGCGAAAGTTGGTCTCCTCCCTATCGGGGGTAGCGTGGGCGGTACGTGGTCTTCTGTCCTTCATCTTCTTGCTCCGCACGCCAACGTGCTGAGCTGGCGCGGACTTGGTCCCTCTCCTCACCAGCGGGGGCTCGTGAGAAGGTCTTCTGGTCCTTAGCGTTTTCCACCGTCGTTCTCCTCACGAGGCGCCTCCTCGTGAGGGTCTTCTCCGTAGCTTGGGTCGTTGATTCTTCCCTGGGCTGAAGATGGGCCGATGACAGGGCCCAGGAGCAGGTGGACCGGGATACCTCGGTATCCAGAACACCGACAGTAGCCCCCGGGAGCCCGGCCCGCGAACGCGCCCTCTTGAGGAAGCGAAGGGCCGGGGCCCCCCGAAGCTGCTGGGCCCTCCAACGGCACGCATCAACCGTGCGGTCAGTGGACCATGTGAAGAAGCGGAGGTCGTGGGCACGTGGCGCCCTTGCAGTTGGCGAAGCGAAGCGGCGTGGAGATCATGCGTAGTGGGTGGGGTAACGGGCGTTTTTCGAACCGTCGCGTCAAGGCCGACGCTTCAGAAACTGCGCCCTGGCCGTCCCCTTAAAAGCTTGGCAGAGAAGGCTCCTTCCTCTTTCCCACAGCACATCGCCGCCGCCGCCTCCCTTCTGAAGATCTTGCGCATCCAAATCTTCCTAGCCTCCAATCTTCTCGCTGCAACTTGCCCCCGCCCAGATCCATGGCGCCGCGCAGGGCTGTTGGAGCAGCGAGGTCTTCCGCAGCTGTGCCGCGGCCGGCGGCGCCCCTGCTCGACTCCCGCATCAAGAGCAGCCGCGAGCTCCAGACCGTCCGAGAGATGGTCGGGAGCAAGAACAATGAGTGGGGTGCCACCCACATCTGGCACGGCCGCGCGCTGAGGGACACTCTGCCCCCGACGGCGCAGCCTTTCTTCCTCTTCTCCGTCTTCGCCGGCCTGCTGCCGCCATTCTCACCCTTCTTCCTGGCGATCCTGGAGACTTACGGGATCCAGGCCATCCACCTGCATCCCAAGTCCGTCATCTTGCTGGCGGTCTTCACTTACGCCTGCGAGGCCTGGATCGGCATCAAGCCGTCGGTGGCGTACTTTCGCCACCTCTTCTCCCTCCGGTCCTCTGGGCTAAACCAGAGTTCTGGATGCGTCTCCTTCATCGCCACCGCCAGAACGGAGGGCGACTTCATCGACTTGAAGTGGATGAAGAAAGTTGAAGACTTTCGGAGCCGCTAGTTCTTCGTCGACATCCTCGAAGAATCAGAGCCCTTCCTCGTCACTGGGATCCCTCCCGTCAAGCTCACCACCTGGGCCAGCGAGGCCCTTCCTGAAGAAGCACTGAGGACGCTCCGCCCGCGAATCCGAGATCTCCAGGAGGCCGGTGTCACAGGGACCATGGTCGGGGTGGAGTTCGTCACCCGACACATCGCCCCCCTGCAGGACCACCACCGGGAGATCTGGAGGCACAGGGCCGGGGATGACCTCAGGCTCCACATCAGCGAGCTCAACGCCGACGCTCGGGAGGAGGTAATAAGAGCCTTCTTCTCTTCCGTCGCCATCCCGCGCAATGCCTTGCCGATCTACAATCTGGGCGCTCGGGAGACCAGCCGCGTTACGGCGGGAATCTTGAAGTTCAACGCCTGGGGCCAGTTCCTTGCCGACGGCGTCGTGCCTGGTCCCCTCCCGAGCGCACTTGCGGCCAGCTCAGAGCAGGACTCGGCAGCAAGGGGAACGGGGCCCATGGCCTCTGGAGATGGCGACGATGATGGCACGAAGTCCGGTGAGCGACTGGTCCGCCGGAGGCGTCCTGAGGGCACTGTGGTGCTCTCAGATTCCTCTGACGATGACTCCTCCTCGCCGGACCAGCCCACCGGGGGAGATGCCGACGCGTCCTCCTCGCGAGACCTGGAGGAGGAGGGGCGCCAAGCCCGCCTGGAGGCGGAGCGCCGCTCCAAGTTTAATGACGAACGCGCCAGCCGGCAACCTGGGGCAGGGGCCTCCCAAAGGAAGAAGCCGGCGGGCGAATCTTCCGCGCCCCCACCACCACCTTCCTCCCTCCCGAGCAAAAGAGGATGGGTGGAGCGGGACGCCTCGTGAGTGTTCCTGCACAAAGACCTTTACCTTTTGTCTTACCTTTCCCCTAACCTCATTCCCCCTTTTCCTCTCCAGGGATGCCGAGGAGAAGAAGGAAGAGAAGAAGAGGAGGAAGAAGAGGAAGACCGGTCAGGCCACGCCGGGCCCTGACCCGGCCGCCACGGCCACCCCGACGACGCCGCCGCGCACCGTCGGAGAAGAAGAGGACCGCGCATCTACGGACGCGCAAGTCCGCCCCGGGAGCCGCTTCGGCTCCCAGCACGACTGAGCCCCCTAGCGCAGGGGGCACACCAGAGACCACGGGGGCAGCTGCGGCTGCCCCCGCTGTAGGCAACATCACCACCGCCCCAGAGGCGCCCTCGACGGCCGCGTCGTCTGACACGAGGACAGCCCCCGAGCCGCACGGCGAGAGGAGGACGGCCTCCACTGGGCTGGGGCCCTCCAGAGCTCCATCGCCTCCCCTACCAGAGATCCTGGGGAGGCCTGCGAGGATCGCAGCTGAGTCCCACGCCGCTGACCCATGGGCGGGGGTGCTCGCGGCCATGACCGGCGCCCTTCGGGATGAGGTCATCAGGGCACGTGCCGCTGAGGAGGCGCGCATCGACGAGGGCTGGGCCCTCCTACACCAAGCCACGGAGAGGTGCCGGCTCCTGGACCAGCGTGCCACCGAGCGCCGCGAGCAGGCGAGGAAGGAGGCAGAGGAGATCCACGCTAGCGCGGTCGAGGAGGCCGAAGAAGCTCTGGTGAACGCCAGGGAGTCGGCGAGGGGAGTCCTGGCTAGGGCGCACCACGAGGCCATGGAGATCATCTCCGAGGCACGCCAGAAGATCCCCCCCACCGTGGGGCCTCCCAACCCAGCCTTGGCTGGGGAGGAGGCCAAGCGGGCAGCTCAGCACCTCCTAGACCAGGCCAGGACAAATGCCGATGGCCTTCTCGCCAACGCCCAGCAGAGGCTGGACGAGGTCGAGGACCGAGAGGCCCTCCTCCACGCCCGCGAGGAGAGCGCTGACTCCAGGGCGGAGAGCCTGAGCCTGCAAGAGGCTGGGCTCGCCATCCGAGAGACAGAGGCTCGCGAGCATGAGCGGGGACTCCGCCTCCGAGAGGAGCAGCTCCATGCCCTCGAGGATCGGCTCAATAGGGAGCGAGAGGCCCTCGAGAGCCGGGAGGCAATGGTCAGCCAGTCTACCGCTGAGCTGTCCCGACGCCAAGAGGCATTGAACCAGCGCGAGGCTTCCCTCCAGGGAAGGATGGACCACATGCTGAACCAGCGACGGGTCAGCATGGAGCAGGAGTTCGAGCGGAGGCGCGCCGAGTTCACCGAGGCGTGCCGCGCGGACTTCCGCTCCAAGACCGATGACGCCCTGGTGAGGTACAAGCGGGGACGTGAGACCCTGGAGCGCTAGGTCCGCGACCTGGAGACCGAACTGAAGGGGGCGCACGAGGTGCGCCGGGGCGCCGAGCGCGCCCTTGCTGAAGCCGATGCCACCATCGCCTCGCTCCGGCGTGACGTGCAGAGGCTTGAGGAGGAGAACTTGGCGTTGGTCCTGCAGGGCGTGGAGACCTCCAAGGAGCTCCAGGAGGCCAGGGACTCCGAAGAGGAGGTACGAGTGCTGCGAAGGCAGCGGGTGCAGATGTTCTGCGGGTTCTCAGCCCGCGTCATGGCGGCGGCGCACCGCCTGGGCATCCACGGGCTGAACTAGCCCACCGTCCCTGAGGACGACGGGTCGATCTTGCGCTTCTTCAGCTAGCTGGCTGAACAGCTGGACGGCGCGTCGGCGAAGGTCCTAGAGCTCATCGACGCCGAGTGCCGAGAGCTGCTGGGGCTCGCGGGGACGCGAATCTTCACCAACCTCCAGCACCTCCGCCCCGACCTCAACCTGGAAGAGGTACTGCGGAGGCCGTCGCCTCCTCCGCCGGGAACTCCCGACCGCGCGGCGGTGGCCAGGGCAGAGCGGGTGGAGATCGCCCTGCGACGGCTACAAGCCATCTACGCCCGCCCTGGAGCACCCGCCGCCGCAGACCAGGAGAGCTCCTCCAGCGGCGACACCTCCGGCTCCGGGGAGTCCGGCAGCGGGGAGGCTGGGGAGGAAGGCGACGGAGCGTCGGAGTCCAGCGGGGAGGTGTCCTCGGGCTCCAACCAAGGCGTCAGAGATGACGAGGGCGACGCGGCAGTTGCCCAGTAAGCTCCTCCTAGACCTCCTCCAGAAGAATTAGGTTAGCTGCACACTTGGCAGCTGTCAGACATTGCCCTGCTGGGCCAGTTTAAGTTGTAATCATACTTAAGGCGTCGTTCGCCAAATTGTCCTCATTTGCACCCTTGCACATTTTTCCTTGTCTCGTCTTTGTCTGGGGAATGCTCTACGCCGTTCAGGGGCCAGCCTTCGGGCGGGACAGCAGCCTGACGCTTAGTATGCAGCTCGTGGTGCAAGGCTAGCGGGCGCTGGCGCTCCAGAGGTGACTGTGATGGCACACAGGACTATTTCCCTGCAGCCCCCTGGCGTCCAAACACAACAAAGGCGATTCCAGGAGAAGAAACACAAGGCCGCAGACAAGGACAGTAGAGTATTTGAAGAAATAGGCACGAATTGTGCGACCCCCACGCGCTTATGTGCTTTCATTCAAGCGTCGCTCGAGAGGAGAGAGCACCATGGATCGTATGAGATGACTGTTGCGGGTCCCTTCCCTAGTCAGAGCTCGATCCGTTCTGGGTTTTGCGGGCCTGCTATTTTCCGGGCGAAGGCCCCAGCGCGGACACCGTGCTCCGGCTCTTTCTCGAAAGGCAGTCAAGCGAAAACTCACGTTCGCGCTAAGTCACGGTTAGCTGAAATTGTGAGGCTGGTGGAGCCAAGACTCACGATTTCGGGCAGTTTCTATAGATTAGAAAAGATTAATGGTGAGTGAGATTGCCATTACACTTTGTTCCTTGCGCAGACGAAGAGCTCCGTTTCCTAAGCGGAAGGCCGTAGGTTTGACCCCTACCTGGCGCGCCAAATGTCGAGGGATTTCATGTCGCAAGAACACGGGGTACCACGCGATGGACCCAAAGATTTGAACGCAGGGGGCTAAACGTGTGAGATCTAGGATCGCAATGAAGCACGGCGACGGAAGCCTCGAGCTATCAAACACGCTACGCACTGCAGAGAGAGACACTGAGCTTTACCCAGGTTCAGGGCCCTCGTGGTGAGGTAAAACCCCTACTTCCTGCCTTCTTGTATTGCAACGCGACACCTCGCGAGGAGTACAAGGTCTTGGTTACAAAGTTCTAGCTGGCCAGAGGTTGAAGAACCTGCGTGCCCAGCTAGCAACTTGGAGAAGATCCCATCCCCTCTAAGGGGTGGCCTCCCCTCCTTTTATAGCGCCAAGGTCCTCCTTCCCCTTATCTTCTTGGGGAAGGGGTTGCTACACACACGGCCAAGGAGGGTGGACAGCTATAGACTATACTCTTCTGTAGACGTGGTCTTCGTAGGGTAGTGGCGCCAGTCCACAGGAGTGGGTGGAGGAAGCTGACGTCTTCCTCTGGTGCCCTGCACCGTCCATGCAATTTATAGGGGGGTGGCCAACAACCACTGTGCCGCTTTGGGCAGGCACAACGAAAGTTGGTCTCCTCCCTGTCGGGGGTAGCGTGGGCGGTACGTGGTCTTCTGTCCTTCATCTTCTTGCTCCGCACGCCAACGTGCTGAGCTAGCGCGGACTTGGTCCCTCTCCTCACCAGCGGGGGCTCATGAGGAGGTCTTCTGGTCCTTAGCGTTTTCCACCGTCGTTCTCCTCACGAGGCACCTCCTCGTGAGGGTCTTCTCCGTAGCTTGGGTCGTTGATTCTCCCCTGGGCTGAAGATGGGCTGATGACGGGGCCCAGGAGCAGGTGGACCGGGATACCCCGGTATCCAGAACACCGACAGGGTACATACCTATTTAGTATAAAAGTATCTTTGTTCAATTGAAAATTCAAAAAAATAGTCAAATCTTAGATAATTCATAACTATTTCATTTCAAATCAGAAAAATGCATATAATATACCAAAATGATCACAAAAATAAGACCTATCTGTTTATACTGTAAGATTTTATACTTCTGTGGAATAATTTGGAGTGCAATTTATAAACATATTTAAGTACAATTTTTGAATTTGAATTGGAATCAAATTTATGAATCAAATAGTTTTTTTAAAACATGTAGTAAAAATTGTTATACTTAAACAACCTCATTGTAGTTACTATTTCAATATTTTGGGGTCTTAACTTGAACTTTGTTCTTAGCATCTTAAAAACCTAAATAACTATTGGCTTGTATTAAAATCTATTTTCAATTATAAACTGATAATTGATAATTGTCTTATTAAGAGTTACTTTTAATCATAAGAATGTCTACAATCAATTTTTGAATCATTTAAAATTGTGATTCAAACCCTACTATCTAAGAATAAAAGAACTTGGGTTTTATTAATCACTTCAACCTTCCTATAAAGTAAATGACCACTAAAAGGTAGTCTTGTACTAAATGTTCATTATGAAATATGTTCTTCAAAAATTATTCTTTTAAGAACATATCAAATAAGCATTTCACCAAACCATAGCCTTTCTAAATAACAATTATTTATATATGTTAAGATTGTTGTCAACCCTAAAACTGCTTAGATATTGCTATATGGATGCTTTACTTCCTCTTTACATATCCATGATCAACCAAGTGCTTGCTAATTATAAGATGCAACTTAAAAGTGTTACCTTCATGTTTTCACCATTAACCATCATTCTCTTGTAGCAAGGAATGATTATAACACCCTAAACAATAGCTCTTGTTAGAATCTTATTCTATTAATATCACCTGATAGTGATCTAACCTAAAATGCTTAACACCCATGTTATGGTGTGATTTAAAAGTGCAACACATCATAAATCAATCACCATAATGCAATGATAACAAATCATCGGGGTTAGGTTACGCTTAGAGTGATGCATATCATATCTTATGCATATCATGCTACAGATTTCTAACATCATCCCTATCGGATGATGGTTGCTATTTTAGAATTGGGATTTCTATCGTATCGAAGACCCTGACTCGCATAATCTTGCAGTCAGAAAGGCAAGTTCATTCTTGCTCATATCTCTTGTTTATCTTTAACAAAGTACTTGCAAATATACTGGTGGTATTATTATTATAATTGCATTTAAAAGCAAAGGTTCTGCTTTTCTTGAATGAATATGACTAGTGGTTAGCAACCACGGTGGTTGTCGACCTAGGAAGGTGGGCAGTGGGACCATGGTAAGAGTATGGTGGAGGTCCCACTGTACCGGGAATGTTCACCTAGGACTAATAACCAATGTCGCCAGTGATTCTTGTGCCATAAAATATGGTCAACCATAGGGTCTAGAATGGGATGGAAGAGTCAGCTGTATCTTTTCCCTCATGCATATCAACGGACGCGCTGTTTCAGAGCAGTTGTCTCCCTGCGCGGAGCTTCGGGATGGGTGGATTCCCCCTAATGAATTCACAATTCTAGCGGTCTATGATGGATTGCGGCAACAACGGGGGTAGAGTGCCGAGGCCGGTGTTACCACAGGGCATAACCAAACCAGTGGGGGTAACTCATTGTCTAGGAAAGGCAAGTATGCTGAGGTCGGCAACTACCAAAAGTGTAGACCGGCGAGGGTAGCGAACCGAAGTTGGAGCCGCAAAAGGGTGGGTATGCATGGTCGCGGGAAGGAACAGTGACTGGCTCGGATCATTGGTTGTGCCCTACACAAAGGAAGTGTGGATGAGCATCGAACTCGGATGTGCAACAAAGCCTTCATCTCTTATGGGTACAAGTGACCACCTCTGCAGAGTGTAAGAAAGTATCTGGATACTCTCTGTTCTGGGAAGGAGCTGCAAACATGGCAGGAAAGGAGCCTATCGAAGCTCTAATCAACCTGTGAAGGCTGACAGACATAGTTCTTCTGAATAAAAGCAACCTCTTGAAGAAATGTTTACGAAAACTTGCATTGTCAAATGACTCTTGGGTCTAAGGTTGTAGCTAGTGCATAAAACACCTTATTCCCCATATGAACTTGCTGGGTAATGCTCGTTACTCACCCCACTCCCTCGTAACCCTTGCTTAGATTGGAGGCAACACAGGAGGCAACCTCGAGACACTGAAGACGAATATGAAGCCTTCTATCAATGTCAGAACTACCAATGAAGTCAACGACTATGTCAAGCTTGGTGGAAAACTAGAATAGGAGTAGAAGGGACCCAATTCCCTAATCCTAGCACCTAAGTAGCTAAGGTAGTTATGTAGCAAGCCAACTGCATTAGTGAAGCTCTAGTTGAGTCTTCAATGTATTATTGTCGTTTGTAGTCGCCAGGACTAAATCTCTACCTGTTGAGGAAGTTCTGAAGCTCTTCTGTATGATGAAATTGTAATCCTATGCACCTACCTTGGACCTGCGATGTTTCTGTTGTACCATTCTGATCGATGTAATACTAGTGAGATGGTGTTTCATTGGTGTTATGTCAATGACTTGCATACTACACATGCAGTGGTATGCTGGGTCACCACATCCGAGTACGTGGCCGCCGGTGTAGAGATTCTGTAAAGCTCTCATATTGACGTGGGCTAACCGGTGATGCCAAAGCCATCCCACATCGGCCTTGCAATTAGACATATCGCGGTCGTAGTGGGTTTCTCTGAGAAGTCCACCACATACAAACCATTTTCGACATACCCAACAAAGGCAACTTTGAGAGTCTTACTCCACATGACGACCACAAAGTCAACATCAAAATATGTGGCATAGCCCATAGTAGCAAGTTGACGAACCGAAAGTAAATTATAACCAATGGTTTTGAAAAGCATGACATTCACTAGGGACACGTCCGGAGTGATCACCACCTTACCGAAACCAAGTAGCTTAGAGGATGATTTATCACCATATGAAACCGTGACATTTGAAGTATTTGGCCTTAGATCTTCCACAATATTTTTGCTTCCGGTCATGTGGCTTGTGGCACCACTATCAATGATCCATTTTTCTCCTCCGGAAGCAACGTCCTACAAGAGGTCAATTCTTGGATTTAGGTCCCCATTTTTGGATGGGTCCTCTTTTGTTAGTCACAAGAATCTTAGGCACCCAAATAGCATATTCAATATAACCATCATAGGGACCAACATATTTAGCATAGACATCACCATAATAATCTCTGAGAAGCACATAGTGAGGATTATATTTCCCTGCAAAATTATTATGTGTAGGGCTAGAGACTCCGGCCTTGGGGGCCAGAGACTCCAGGCTAGATGAACCAGCTGGAGACTCCGGACCCTTTGACCCAGAGACTCCGGTCTCCTCGACTTTCTTCTCCTTTCTCTTGAGCTCCTCCCACTCCTCCTCTATGTAATAAATGTCAAAAGGAACATGAGGAGTGGGAGCAGCAGCACCAGACTTCTTATTCTTCTTGTTGTTGTTCTTCTTCTTCTTTGAGGGCTTGGCCACCAACTCGAGATCCTCTTCTTAGAGGACTCGGCAACAAACCCGAGACCTTTCTTACCCTTGGTCATTTGTTGATTGCTCAAAAGATCATTGAGATTCTTTTCTCCTTGAATGCAAGTGGAAGGACCCTTAGCAAGTTCGGCCTTCAACCTAATGTTCTCCTCAATGATATCACTATGATCACATATAGCGTTAGAAGAACAAGGAACTTCAATAACTTGCATTGGTGGGACTTCAGATTGTTCAATAGTTAGTTGAATTTGAAGTTGCTCATGGATCTTAGTGAGACTAGAGAATTTTCCTTCCAAAGCCTTGTAGGCTTCTTCAAGCTTCTCAAATTTCTCACGAAAATCATTACGACCAATGTCAAATTTAACTTTCTCCTTTTTATGCAACTTGACCATAGCAAGAGCATGGTCACGTTCTTTAGTGAGTTTTGACAAGTTTAAATTATAAGACTCTTCTAGTCCCAACAACTTCTCCTCTAAAGAGGCTCTCAAGTTTTGCTCTTCTTCGAGCTCAATAGATAGAGAGCCAATATCATCGGCGACTAATTTCAAACTCCACCTTCTCCTTGATGGTGTCATGGGCATCACCTAATTGACACATTAGTGTCTCAAAATACACCTTGGTTTGCCCCTTTATGTTAGCAATAAATTCATCACAAGAAACTAGTTTTTTCTTAATCTTGAGACTACTCACATCATCCATAGAAATAGACTTGGAATGAGATGATGAAGGAGTAGGTGATGATGTTACCTCCGTGGCCTTAGCCATAAGACACTTGTGGTTGATGACGATGGTGTTCTCATTGTGTGAGTTGAAGAGGTATGTAGGTGGAGTGGAGATAATAGCAATGTTGGCCATTTCTCTATTCTCTTCATCTTCTGAGTCATCATCATCATCGGTCCCGGAGTCATATTCCTCATGAGCCACCAACAAACTTTCTCCTTTCTTCTTGTCGTCCTTGTTCCCATGCTTCTTGGAAGAGGAGAACTTGGATGACCGGCGCTTGGGGATGAGTCGGCCTCCATGGTCCTCCTTGTTCTCATAAGGACATTCAGCAATGAAGTGCTTGATTCCTCCACAATTGTAGCAATGCCTCACTTTAGAGTCACCACCCTTCCTTGGAGATGACTTGAACTTGGATCCCTTGAACTTGTGCTTGTTGGCATCCCAAAAGGCATTGGTGGTGAGAGCCAAGTGTTCATTGAGTGCATACTTGGCATCTTCCGGAGACCAAAACTCTCCTTCACATATTTCTTCTTCTCCTTCTTCTTGCTTGTAAACCACCTTGGCCTTGAGAGCAAGATTGTGAACTCCTTGTCTAGCAAGGACACGAGCTCTAGTCTCTTCCGCATTCTTCTTCAAGATAGTCAAGGTGATGAACTCGCAAAGAACTTCATTTGAGGTCATACGCCCAAAATCCGGTCTTGAACGGATGATCTCGGCCCGGATGGGTTCTCTTGGGTTGATGGAGGTAATGAACATATGCTTGATATAATCATCACCATTGTCTTTGCACCCAAACCCGGTCAAGGCCATTGCAAGAGCCAAGACCCTTTGGTACATCTCATCGGGAGTCTCATTATCTCGCATAATGAAATCCCTCTCTTCACTCTTGAGCTCATCAAACTTGGAGGACCGAATACTCTCATTCCCAATGAAGAGCATAGTGAGATAGTCCCATACTTCCTTGGCTGTGCTCAAGTTGTTGATGTGTGCCGCATGATTATCCGGCACGGCTTGTTGAAGGAGATGCTTGGCGGTGGCATTGAGTTGCTCATCAACTTCTTCCCTTCCGGTCAAGTTGAGAGGATCATGAGGTGCAAAGCCATTTTGTATGACTCTCCACAAATGAGCATAAGAACTAGAAATATGAGATTTCATTAGTCCTTGCCATTTAATAAAATTGCGAGAATCAAGCTTAGGAGGAGATCCCATGTTGTTAATGTGTGGCATAGGATAATGGACCAGCGGAGAGGAATAAGTGTTAGGGGCTGGAATGGAAGCACCCTTTGCCAGACCATCATTTTCCTTAGGTGGGGCACCTTTATTCTTGGTGGAGGTGGAGCCATTGTTAGGTGGCTTCACCTTTGCCAATGATAGATCCACATTAGGTGTGGTGTTTGGGTCGGTGAGCCCGGGAGGTTTCTTCCCAAAATATTCCTCAAACATAGCCTTCATCTCCAATCTCATAGAGGTTTGAAATGTGTCCAAGGACGCCAAATGCTCATCACGTGAGATTGAAGAGGAAGAGATAGATGGAGGAGTATCTTTGGGAGGAGTTTCTTTACCCTTATCCTCATGCATAGTATCGCCCATACTCTTAGGCGGTTAAGCCCGAATAAGAGACCACGCTCTGATACCAATTGAAAGGATCGTATGAGCGACTAGAGGAGGGTGAATAGGAGCTACCCAATTTTTACTTCTTTTACAAATTAAGGCTAGACAAGGAGGCAAATTCTCTAGATGTGCTACTATGTGAATTTACCTAAACTGACAAGCATGCTAGCAATAACAAAGCAAGTAAAGATACAAGTAAAGGATAGAGGTAACCGCAATGGAGACACGGAGACACAAGGATGTATTCCCATAGTTCCTTCCTTGTTACGGGAAGTACGTCTACGTTAAAGAGGTCCGGTACTACAAAGGCCACGAACGCCATAAAGGCTCACCCTATTCTCTGGTGAACAAGTCACAAAGGTGAGTTCATGCTCCACTAAGCGATGCCCTTGAAGGCAGCACGAGACCTTTACACAAAGCATTGGGACGAGCTCCACAACTCAATTGGAGGCTCCCAATAG
This sequence comes from Dactylis glomerata, assembly GCA_007115705.1. Lineage (NCBI taxonomy): Eukaryota > Viridiplantae > Streptophyta > Magnoliopsida > Poales > Poaceae > Dactylis > Dactylis glomerata. Next base: position 6,890,946 of record QXEO01000383.1, read on the forward strand.
GCCCACCAAGCCCTTACACACAAAGTTGAGCCTGGGGGACAGCTTCTTCCAGTTAGGGTTCCAAGGAACCCAAGAGTAACAAGTTCCTCAATGAAATGGAGAGGGAAATCAAATCGCCTTGGTGGAAGTGTTGATCTAGGTCTCCTCCCTCAAATCCCCGAAGGGCTTCAAGTTCTAGTGGCTAGAAATGGAGATCTAGTGCTTTGAAGCTTTGCAACAATGGTGGAGAGAGAGTGGAAGCTGCAGCAGCCACTGGAGGTGGAAGATGACTATTTATACCCCTCTCAGGAATCTAGCCGTTGGGGGTCGACTAATCCCAGAGTCTCTGGACTTGGAGTCCGAAGTCTCCGGTGTCACCCGGAGTCTCCGTCCTGTAAGGGCTGGAGTCTCCGGCTCCCTAGCGTAAAGACCTCAGAGTCTTCAGAGTCCTTTTTCAAAGACTCTGGGGAGGCAATAGAGGCTTGCACCACTTGGGTGAAACCCGAGTTTTGGAGGCACCCGGAGTCTCCGGTCTGTAAGGGCCAGAGTCTCCGGCCTTGGTGCACAAACCTCGGAGTCTCCAGAGTACTTTTTCAAAGACTCCGGGGAGGCAACAGAGGCTTGCACCACTTGGGTCAAAACCAAGTTTGGGAGGCCGGATTCTTTGGCCAGAGTCTCCGGTCCAGAGTCAAAGTCTCCGGCCTTTACAGGTCGGAGTCTCTGGCTCTGAGACCCGAAGTCTCCGCCCAGAAAATCCCCAACAGCAGGATTTCTGCAGAGTTCTCTCAACCATATTGCAAAGGGGTGTAAGAGTGTAAGATTTGATTTCACCCCAGCTTTTCATCGAGCAACCCTCTTGATAGTGCGGAGACCTAAAATACACAACCAAAAATCTAGGTCTTCGAAGCTTCGATCTTTACACTTTTGAGGGGTCGATAACTATTGAGTCATTAACTTATAAACCTTCACCCCCTTTTTTTAGATAAGGTGGTTTCGTGTAGTCTCTATCCATGCTACAGGTCTCCAAAAAGGGTTTTAATCCTAGAGTCGCAACATTTGCTCGATACCATCTGCGGTGACCTAGCACACCACTGCATGTTGTAGTGCACGAGTCATTGGCATAACACTCACAAAACATCATTCCATGAATATTACACCCAACAGAGTAGTACAATAGAAACATCATGGGTCCAAGTCCTTTCTATTCATAGCATAGATCTCTTTACAAAAGATCCTCAGAACCTTCGTGACACAAGTAGTTGTTAGGTAAGTTCCTAATCAAGCCAAAATCCAAAAGATGCAACTTGTCGACTACTCCACAACAAGACCTATCTCGAGTCCTACTTGTCTTGTGATTGCTTGGTAAAGCAATTCTATGCAAAGGTAAATTCTATTGGGAATTGGTTCCCTCATATACTCCATCTAAAGATCCACTCTCTTCACTCCATAGTTGACTGTTATCCTCCTGTCAGTTCCTCCTATCTTGTGAAGTGTGCCTTTTGTCGTCCTCTAGTGCGGGCATATCAATCTTGTCTTCTCCTAAGTTCTAGCAAGGGTTTAAGAAGATAGATTGAGTACAGGCGTACTCAGCAAGTTCTATGGTGGGTGTTTTATGCACTATACAGTCGTGGATCATAGAATCCTATGCTTATGCGAGTTTTCATAAACGGTTTTTAGAAAAGGTAAGTTTTAGTTTAGAAAAACTATGTCCGTTAGTCTTCACGGTTGTTAGAACTTGTATCTAGTTCCTTTCCAATCTGCGATCGTAGTTCCTTCTCGGAATAGTGAGTATCATGACCCATTTTATTACACTCTGTAGAGGTGCACTACTTTTCTCACAAACGCCTTTAGCTATGTTGCACAACCGGGATTGCAATCTTACGCCCATAAGGCCTTGCTTATGGGGCCTAGTACTAAAGACTTGCCAATCACTGGCTTTTTGTACTCTGTAATCTACCCTTTTGCATTGAACCGGTTTATAACCGCGATCATATGCCCTCCCTGCTGAGACACTAGAGTCGTCACCCTACTGCACAAGATGGGGACATTACGGGCTCCCACCCGATGTAGTTCCTCGCGGGAACATAGCCCGACCTAGTCGTATGAAGATATAAAGAATAAAGAAGGTTCCAGCTGACTTATCAGTCCCATTCCAGAATCTATGGTCAACACAGTCTATACGGCGCTTAGAATCACTGGCTACTTTTGTTATTAATCGTAGGTGTACTTTCCCAGTACAATGGAATCTCCACCAACATGATTTTCATTCCGCATCACAACCGTGATTCCATTGTCCACCACAATGCAGTTCGTTTATATTCTTAGAAAATAGTATTTTGCTTTTGTATGCAGGTGATATTGCTTTTAAAAGTATTTGATATAAAATAATAAATGATATGCAAGTGAACTTGCCTCCTGATTGCAAAGTTATGCAATCAGCGTTCCTCTAATCATCATAAGCTCCAAATCCAAGAATAGCATCATTGGTCCGGTAAGGACTAATGTTCAAAAGTGTGTCAATATGCTATTATGCATAAGGTATGATATGCAAGCATTCTACCCTTTGTAATGACCCCTGTTGGTTTCGTTTATGGAATTGGTAAAGGTTTAGGGTTGGTGATTTGTTATAGATTTGGTTTTGTTCAAGTTTACTTCACTCAATAATGCTCAAGCATAGGTTCTCATTCATATCATGATAACAATACATGGCATTATAAAACAAGTCATGGCATGGTTTTATTTGTTTGGTAAGTATCAATTCAATCCTACTCCTTTGAGTTGTTTTAGAAAAATAAGTGCGAAAGCCCTTTCTTGTTGAAGTGGCAAAAAGAATAACTTTTGAATAACATTTATGCTTAACTAACAATTACTAAAATGCGAGTAGTTTGGGTTTTCTACTTTCAGTCAGTTCCTTGAGTGGAAATAATTTCTAGGGTTGAGTTATTGTTTAAACTACTACTTATGAATTCATGACTAAGAATTTTATTTGAACACTATTATTAGAAAGTAATGGTTTATACTCACTTTCTAAAGATTATAGAATTCTTCTTAAGTATTTCTTAATTTTTTCTACTTATTTTTATTTTCAACAAAGGTTGATGATTACCATTTCTTTTATTCAAAGGCATGGTAAATTTGATCATATGCTTAACTACAATCAAGGTATTGGGTAGCATAAGGTTGAGGTATAAATATTAAATAAGGAATTGAATTTGGATTTTAAGTTTATTTTATTTTCTAATGTTCTTCTTCCTGGATATGATTTGGAAGAATTACTTAGAATATTTAGAATTGTGGTAGATTTTCATGTTCAAGAATAAAATTGTGTTTGGGAAGCTATAGGGTGTTGACACCTCATGTCATGCATTTGGTGACTAGGGTGCTGGGTGGCATGCTATCATCCTTCAAGAAAGGTGATGACACCTATGTGATGACTCCTCACTTGCATGGATGACTAAGCTACTTGTGTGTCAAGCTCTTATGAGATACCTTGGTGGCCAAGTTCCTTAAGGGCTAGGTTACTTAGGACCTAAGGTTCCTAGGTAGCATTTTATTTACTTGAGATATTTATTTTAGATCATGACAAGTGGCATTTGTCACAAAATGGAATTTGAGTTGAATTGGACATGCAAGTTGATTTGCATATTCAAGTTCAAACTTGAATTACAAATGTGGGAAGATCATTTTAGTCATTCATATTAATTAAGTGAAAACTTAACTAACAATGTGGATGATCATTAAGGTTTTTAAGGATGGTTTTAGTTCTATTGGCCATGATTTCTCAAGTCATGATCCTTTGAGTTACAAACTCTCAAAGTTCATTTTATTCAAATAGTTTGAAGAATTTAGTGTAATGGAAATGGTTTTAGTTTTGTTAGATTCAAATTATTTGAGAAGTAATGAGTTTACCAAAATGCATGGTTATTATGCACTTTAACCCTTATGATTTTCCATAATTCTGGATAAGGTGTTATGAGTAAAATGAATTCTACTCAGAGTTAAATTTTAATCTTGTGAGGGTTTTATCGTTTGGATAAAGAAGAATAGAATAGATCAAGATTTGGAAAGATCAGGATTTGATGATTTACTTGATACTTGACTATTGTCAATCACAAGTGATGGTTGGAATTGGTGATGTTTAAGATAGGATAGAATAAGGTAAGATAGAAGGTGATTTGTTTCTTGTTTTCTTAAGATTGTGTTTGTGTTATTGTTCAAGTTTTATTATGAATCCTACTTCTACCTTCCTAGCATAGAAGTTTACCAAAGGTCAATCGAAGTTTAGAACACTCTACTTGATGAACTAGTCCTAAATCATCAACTCAAGTGAGACTTCAATCACTTTGACAAGTTCTATCAAAAAGTTTTAAATTTTCCTGAATTTTACATGCATGAATGCAATGCACGCATCGGTGTCCTACTAATTTATGGTCTCTAATGTTGGGATATTATAGCATCTCATGGTAGTTCTCTATGGGCCTGTTGAGGAACTCGGCGTCTTTGGGGTGATCCTAAACAAGGATGACAATGAAGACTATTAGATGTAGGCATGAATGATCAAAGGGCAGTGCAAGGTAATAGAGGTGCTAACCGTGACATGCCCCTGGTAGTGGTCAGCCTCTAGCACGATGGTGCAGCTGTCCTCATCCCATTAAGCGCTTCTCAGATCTCTCAGCTGAAGGGAATATGCCCGAGAGGCAATAATAAAGTGGTTATTATCATATTCCATGTTTATGATAAATGTTTATTTCTCATGCTAGAATTGTATTAATTAGAAACATTAATACATGTGTGATTAATAGACCAAAAGGTTCCTAGTAAAGCCTCTCTTTCATACTAGCTCATTGATTAACTGATGATCAAGGTTTCCTGATCATGAACATTGGATGTTGTTAATAACGGGGTCATATCATTAGAAGAATGATGTGATGAACACTCACGCCCATAGTAAGAATAGCAATATGATCAAGTCATCAAGTTTCATTGCTATATCAAACTCATACGAAGTAGTTCTAATCCTTAGACCATGAGATCATGTTAATCACTGATACCGGAAGGGTACTTTGATGATATCAAATGTTACACTTTAACAGGGTGATTATAAAGGTTGATTTGGGTACTATGAAAGTATTAGTTGAGGCTCATGGATCAAGAGTGGGATTTGTCCATCCAGATAGCGGAAAGATATTCTCTGGGCCCTCTCGGTGATATTGCATTGACACCTCTTGCATGCATGTGACTAGGTCATGGGAATGCATTATCATGGAATGAGTAAAGAGACTTGTCAGGAAGGAGATCGAACTAGGTATGGTTGATACCAAATGATCGGATATCGGACAAGTAATAATATCGCGAGGCAAAAGGAATTAACTATGTTCGTTATTGGTTCACACGATCACTAGTTCATCGCCGAGTAAGTGGGAGTAGTCATGGATTTCCATATCCCTCTGATGATTATTGATTGGAGAGGAGTCTCGATCATGTCCACGGTATTCACGAACCGTAGGGTGACACACTTAAGGTTCGCTGATGCGTTTTGAGTGGATTTGGAACTCCGGCTGAATTATTGGACAGTATAGGGGTTGTTTCAGAAAAGCACCAAAACTGTTTTGGGATATTGAAATGACTCAAGGGGGTAAATGTTAATGTTTGTTAATTGATTGAATTAACAAATATTAAAGAAATAAAAATGTTTTATTAATTCAATAAGTGTGGATTTTAATTATCATGAATGTCATGCAAAATTAAAATGGGGGTTACTCATTTGATGAGAGGGTTTACCTTTCCATGAAGGAGGGGGTTACCACCACCATGAAGAGGGGAAAAGGAGTAGGGGCTGGCCGCACCCCTCATGGGTGGCTGCCTCCTTTCTCATATATATATTGGATATATTCCTCTTCTCCAAATACACTTAGTTGTTTCCATTCCGTACCTTGTTGCTCCACACCATGGCTGTTGATTAAGCGAAGCGCTGCCGAAATTGTTAGCCACCAACACTTGGAGAAGTGGAGGAGGAGGAGGAGTTCCGGCGGATCCCTACTTTCGCTGCTCCGCTGGACCGAGGGCATGGAAGACGTCATCGAACCGTACGTGTGACCGAGTACGGAGGCGCCACCGGATGTGGGCCTTGTACACGATCTTGAGATCGCCAAGTGAACGACTACGTCAAGTGAACGACTACGTCGACTACGTGCGTCTTCGTCGAGTCTTCATCGACAACGTTTGTGCGGGAACGTAATCCCCGCTTCCGGTCATCGAGGGTTAGTTAATCGTTGCTTCCATCTCGTAGACGATCTTGGCTAGTTTTGTGTTCATGCGTAGGAAAATTTTTGTTTTCTATGCTACGAACCCATCATCAGCTTGCTAATATGGATCCACCTCGTCCTCCACTTCCTCAGGTGGTTGTAGACCTAAGTAGAAGTCACCTCCGCTCCATAATGCTCGAAGAGCGCCTTGGAAACAGCAACGAGATGGACCTCTTTGAAGCCCTTGTCTGTACGAATGCCGGTCTTGATCAGCTCACACATCTTCTGGAGGATAAAGGAGGACTAGAAAGGTAGCCACTTCATGGCGCCCTTCATATTCGTAGTGTGCGCTTTGCAAGCCGCGGTTGCATTAATCAGGTCCTTCTCCTTCCTTGCCTTAGAAATGTTCATGTCAACCTTTGTGCGATGCTCTGGACAAGGTTGTGCAATGTGCTCTGGGACAACGATTCGAGATGCGCAAACTGAGGCTGCTTGGAACACTGCCCAACCTCCACGTCCACAACCTTCTCGGCGAGGGGAGGCTGCGAATCCGTGACAAACAAAGGGATCTAGTACTCCTCAAAGGGGACCAGAACCTGGCTAAGGAATTCCTGGCACAACAAGTCCTACGCCGCACAATGTACAAGGTAGTGTAACGATAGTAGGCATACGAAGAAGAAGATCATGACTACAAGCCTACATCAACAAATACTAGGCATACAAAGAACAAGAAGCTCTGGACATGCTCATGCCGGTTAATATTCATAGATCTAACATCGACCATCAACGAATCTAAGCTTACATATGCAAAGATCTTAGCTACAAGCCAACATCAGGGACAGATCTAAGCAAAACAAGTCATAGATCTAACCCTAACAACATGAATGTGCTTGATATGTCATGGTGTTGGTATTTACAGTCATGGCTGGAGGTGGATGGAGGTGTATCCTAGTCGATGAAGTGGTCGGAATAGCCCAATCTCCGCCTTCGCCGCCCATACGGCCTACTTACCTTCCTTGCGCGCGAAAGAAGAGAGCTAGAAGGGGAAATAGCGTTTTCGAACTCGGTGGTGAGAGGAGAGGGTAGAAATAGAGAGGCGGTCTCGGTGGGAGGTGACGAAATCCTCCCGCCCCCTTTTTTGCTTGCGCGTGGGAGCTCGCGCCATCTCCATGGTTCCAGCCGCTCGTGGGAGTGTTGATCGCTTTTGGATCATGGGGACGAGAGACAAGGGTGGCTCTAGGGAAACGACCGATTCAGGCGTACCCCCGGGCCTAGGCGAAGGGTGCTTTAACGCGCGTACAAACCACAACGCAGCCAATCACCCCACTTTTTGCTCCGCAGAGCCTGTTTCGACTCCATGCGGGCTACCGCCCTAAAAAGGAAAAGATGTGCGCTGACTTTACGTATGCCTGTGAGTCTGTAACGATGTCTTTTGTTAGTCTTTCTCGCGGAGTTTTGCCTAGGAAAGGAAGGGAGTGCGCGTTTGCAGAGATAGTAGAGAAGACGGAGGGCAATGGTCTGTGTCTTTTCGGTCACTATATGTAACATCCGGATTTTTAAGGGCTAACTTTTTTAAGCAAAGCATGTTTCTCCGAAATAAAATAAATAAATATTTTATTCTTATTTGTTTCTTTTCAAACTGCCTATTGGTCAAGCATGAGTGCTCATGCAAATCGTGTTGCCATGCACGTATGGGCGACACACCTTGCCAGGCTAGCACGTTATTTATATATATTTTTCTTGTTTGGGAAACTGCTCCCTAGCGCGCGCTAGGGATGTTTCGTTTCGCTAAAGAGATTCTTGTCATGGGCCGGCCCGTCACACAGTCAGTCACGCGCAGTGAGACACTCAGCATGCAAGTCAACCGAAACAAATCGGTAGCTCTTTCGCTAGCTGTGGTAGTACCACGCCCGCTGGCTGAGTTTTTTTTTTTCGCAACCTGTCTAGCTGTTTTGGTCTTTGACAGATGGGTGAGGTTGGTGCACGTACAAAGTTTGTGATTCGATCTCTAATAAGTGCTCTAGGTAATAAAGTCAGTCTGTTACACTTTTTTCTTTTCTTTCTTCTTTCTCGTTTTTTCTTTTTTCTTTAGTTCTCTTTCGTTATTGATTTCCTTTTTCCCTTTCACCCATGTGACTTCTAGATATGCTTCTTTCCTATTATTTTTCCTTTTTTCTTATTTCTCGCATTCTTTTCTTTTTTATTTTTAATATTATCTTATGTCTTTTGCTTTCTAAACTAGTTTTCTATTTTTCTTGATATTTTATGTTTTTGTTTCATTTAGTTTCTTAATATTGCGTCTCTTCTAATTGTGGTTTGTTTCACACACAAAATTTATGGTTTTAGTGTTGTTCCAACTAGTCTAATTTGGACTCATGATTTGTTCCAACATCGCTAAAGTTTTGTTCCTTCTAATTAAATTTAGTTCCTCGAGAACTAACATGTTGCTCTAATTAGTCTAACTTGAATTTATGATTTTGTTCCACAGTCGCTAAAGCTTTGTTCCACAGTCGCTAAAGCTTTGTTCCTTTGTTTCCGGGAACTAAAAAGTTATTTCAACTAGTCTAACTTGAATTCATGATTTGTTCCACAATCGCTAAAATTTTGTTTCTTCTACAAATTTTGTTCCTCAAGAACAAAAATGTTGTTCCAGTTAGTTTAATCGATTATGATTTGTTCAACATTCGCAAAAAATTTGTTCCTTTGTTCCTGGGAACTAAAAAGTTATTCCAACTAGTCTAGCTTGAATTCACGATTTGTTCCACAATCGCTAAAATTTTGTTTCTTCTACAAATTTAGTTCCTCAAGAACAAAAATGTTGTTCCAATTAGTTTAATCAATTACGATTTGTTCCACATTTGCAAAAAATTTGTTCCTTTGTTCCCGGGAACTAAAATGTTGTTCCAACTAGTCTAGCTTGAATTCATGATTTTTTCCACAATCGCTAAAGTTTTGTTCCTTTACAAATTTAGTTCCTCAAGACAAAAATGTTGTTCCAATTAGTTTAATCGATTATGATTTGCTCCACATTCACAAAATATTTGTTCCTTTGTTCCCGGGAACTAAAATGTTGTTCCAACTAGTCTAGCTTGAATTCATGATTTGTTCCACAATCGCTAAGTTTTGTTCCTTCTAAAAATTTAGTTCCTCAAGAACAAAAATGTTGTTCCAATTAGTTTAATCAATTATGATTTGTTCCACATTCGCAAAAAAATTGTTCCTTTGTTGTCGGGAACTAAAATGTTGTTCCAACTAGTCTAGCTTGAATTCATGATTTGTTCCACAATCGCTAAAGTTTTCTTCCTTCTAAAAATTAAGTTCCTCAAGAACTAAAATGTTGTTCCAATTAGTTTAATTGATTATGATTTGTTCCACATTCGCAAAAAAATTATTCCTTTGTTCCCGGGAACTAAAATGTTGTTCCAACTAGTCTAGCTTGAATTCATGATTTGTTCCACTATTGTTAAAGTTTTGTTCCTTCTAAAAATTTAGTTCCTCAAGAATTAAAATGTTGTTCCAACTAGTCTAGCTTGAATTCATGATTTTTTCCACAATCGCTAAAGTTTTGTTCCTTCTACAAATTTAGTTCATCAAGATAAAAATGTTGTTCCAATTAGTTTAATCGATTATGATTTGTTCCACATTCGCAAAAAATTTGTTCCTTTGTTCCCGGGAACTAAAATGTTGTTCCAACTAGTCTAGCTTGAATTCATGATTTGTTCCACAATCGCTAAGTTTTGTTCCTTCTAAAAATTTAGTTCCTCAAGAACAAAAATGTTGTTCCAATTAGTTTAATCAATTATGATTTGTTCCACATTCGCAAAAAATTTGTTCCTTTGTTGTCGGGAACTAAAATGTTGTTCCAAGTAGTCTAGCTTGAATTTATGATTTGTTCCACAATCGCTAAAGTTTTCTTCCTTCTAAAAATTTATTTCCTCAAGAACTAAAATGTTGTTCCAATTAGTTTAATCGATTATGATTTGTTCCACATTCGCAAAAAAATTGTTCCTTTGTTCCCGGGAACTAAAATGTTGTTCCAACTAGTCTAGCTTGAATTCATTATTTGTTCCACTATTGTTAAAGTTTTGTTCCTTCTAAAAATTTAGTTCCTCAAGAACTAAAATGTTGTTCCCTGTGAAATTCATTTGTGTTCCCTGGTGTATAATTATTTATTCCATTCATTAGAAATTTTGTTCCTCCGCTAATTAGTTTTCCGAAGTCCAATTTATTTTCTCCTTATAGTCGGGATATTTACATTTTTGTATGTGCAATTTGTGTAAATGGAAAATCTTATTTTTAATTGACTTACGATTACCGCATTTAAATTAGCAACTAATTAATAATAGAAAAGATGAGCTAATTTTTTGTTTCTTACTCCCACCATTTCAAAATATAAGATGTTTTAGCTTTGTGAAGCAAATGTATTTAGACATCTTTTAGTGTATTGGTTCACTCAAATATACACACTAAAAAGTGTCTAGATACATTTGCTTCATAAACCTAAAACATCTTATATTTTGAAACAGAGGGAGTATTTTTATAGTCTTGATTTGTTCTCTGGACTAAATTTTTATTACTATGTAGTTCTAGTGTACTGGCTAGCTAGCTAGCTTGAAAACGATTAGCTACGAGAAACCTCACATCCGCCGCCATGCATACGTGGGTTGAGCAGGATATCCGATGGCCATGCATGTGAACGCGGTGGCCATTTTAAATACTGTTCGAGTTTGTTGCTTTTGATAGCACGAAAGACACGACATGCATGCAGCTCTGTATTGGGGAGGCTGCGATCCATAGCGCGTGTACGTCGAGACACGGAACTCGGAAAGCCTGTAACAAACGAACGATTCTGGGATTTTTTAGTCCCACATCGAAAGTTAAGATACGTACCAACCACTTTAAATACCAAACGGAAAACGCGCAGCAAAAGGCCTACACGTGAAACCCGCTCAGAAGAAACCATCTGGATCTTAAATGGGCTGACAAATAAGGCCCGTTAGCAAGTTTCTTCAGCGAAATGGCAGGTCCCTGGCGCGCGAGCGCTATAGGGAGAAGCACTTCTATTCCTCTACTCTAAATTCTACCGAGGCATCCCATCTGGCCCAACCCAAAGCCAACCCAAGTCGGTCAGCCGGCCCAGATGGTGTTTCTTCTCTGTTTTTTCCTTTTTTCTATTTTCTTTTCTTTTCTGAAATTTGAACAATTTTGAACAAATTTGAGATATGAACAAATTTCAAATCTTATATTTACTAATTGAAGGCACCATAGGAGCCTCCACGTTAATCCTGGAGTAAACATAATATCATCCGTTTGATGTAACTAACGACCTAATTATATCCGTCGGATGAAGCAAACATCCTCCCGGTCTCCCACGCGCATGACTCATCCCGAGATGGCTTCCGTAAACAAGCTAGACTCATCCATAGATGGCTTTCCTAACCAAGCTAGCCTCCTTTTTCACCCTGGCCGTGGCCATCAAACCCTAGCTTCAATCCTTCTCCTCCATGCTTCCTTCGATCCCCTGACCGCCGAGGAGTGGCATGGCATGCATATCCCAGTGTCCGTCGTACGAGGAGTTGCATGCATGGTATGCGTACGATCGTGTGATACAATCTACAGCGGGATGGCTGCTCACAGCAGGTCAGCAGGGGATGCATCAAGGGTTAATAGAGATCTCACGCTGATTCTCAACTACAACGTTGCCACTGATGTTTCCGCATGTCTGCGAAACTGTTTGATTTTCAGGTTCAGAACAAAACACCTAGATTGTCAGATGGAGGCCTCTAAGATACATCAAACTACTGATGGAAGAAATTAGCAGACTGAAGCATCAGATGTCATCGATGTGGTATGTAAGCAGTGCATCAGGTTTCATCTATGGATGGAGGTCTTTCATCCTTATTATATTTTCATCTACGGAGTATGTTATACTAGGAGCTGATCAGGTTCCATGTGAGTGTTGGGCTATTGGCGTCCTCCATTTATTTCTGACTCTTCGGACATCCAACACTCAAAAGGAGGATTGGCAGAAAGAGAATGCACGTGGCGCAACTACAAAAAAAAACACGGATGCACAAGAACATACGCAACTCATGGGAGTATCGCAGCTACATGCGCATTGCCATGGCCATCATTTTTCCAAGGTCCTTTCTTTTACCAGTATGCCCGTTACCAGTACAACACTGCAATCCATCCTTTCTTTTACCGGTCTTGCTATTAGCAGCTAAATGCGAATTATCATGTAATGAAGGATGCATAAGTAGCAAAAATACTTGCTGATGCATCCAATGATTTTAGGTAACGCTGGAAGCACTACATCTAATGCATACCATTTACATCAAGAAAAAATATTTGACTTTGGTCCACAGTTTTCCGAAAGAACTTTAGTAGCTAAACATTTTGTCTTCACTACTTGGAAACTGCACTACATCAAATGCATACCATTTACAAAATTAGATTGAATGTATTTCATCTATTTGTCTCCATATAATATGAACCTATGAAGGCACAATTATTATTTATCTTCACTTTTTTTATTCAGATGAGGTATAGCTAGAGAAGGGACTTAATTTGTCTATACTGCTTCGTCCTCCATCTAATTGGTGGAATAATACTTTATATCACTAAAAGAGACTCAGGATTAGAATTCAATATCCATGTTTGCGTTATCAAGGGTACAGTTCTTCAGAAATTTGAATAATCTAATTTTTATTGCACAGTATGCTAGATTAGCTGTTAGTTTACCTCTGATTGCTCCGGAACCATCATCCAAAGATATAACTTACCATTTATCTAATTAGAAAAAAAGTCCAGGCAATAAAAGAATGGGAGGATGTTTGTTCATTCGTTGGCCTCTGCTAGGAAAAATACATGCCTATACCTTTCAATATGCAGGCATCTATGTGAACATTCTTACTTTATATGCAATTTCGCTATCCTGCGATTTGCTCCAAATTGTCTCCGGTACATTTCACTATTTAAGATCTCCTCGAAATTGTCTTGATCATGAAGCAGGAATATAAAGAATTCTAAAGCATTCCTTTTGTGCCTTCTATCTCTACCTGTCTGTACCTTTTACCAAAAGATAAATAGCAATTAATTGGACTATTAGTGTATAAAAATACCCTAATTATATTGCATGAATGTCAAGTTTAGGTCCACACGCGTGACACATGGAGCTAGCGATTTCTGGAGCTAAGGTGCGGTTTCTTCAGCGATAATTTCACCTGCCACGTGATAACTTCTGATTAAGTTGCATGTTTTTCCCGTTGCGTGATATGGCTTTCCTAAAAACAATTTGGTAATTTTTGTATTTTGTGTTTTTTTTTTAATTTTTTGCTTTAGTAGTTCCATCATATTGTTTTAAGTGTTAGTGTTACTATCGTGCAATATATTTGTAGGTCCTAAGAATACCTTGGCCGTTGTATAATTTTTTTTGCGGAAATTGGCCGTTGTATAATTAAAATAGAAGATTTAGCAATATGCATCTAATAGTGTCATGGATGAACTGTGGCTAACCAAACTTCAGTGGTGAATTATTGTTTGCTAATATATTATTTTTCTATACATTCTGGTCACGTTTGTAGCTGTTAACCCAAATCCTAACTTTGTGCATGCTAACGTTACTCTGTTACTGTGAGTTCTTAGGTGGCGATATTGCAATGTAGAAGTTTAAAGGATCATGGTAGAGAGATGCAATATATTAAGGGGAATGGCCAGCCTTGGCAACCAAAGAAAATGGTAGAAGGCTTTCAACTTATCCATGTCTTTTCTTGGACGCATTTGCTGTTACAGAGCTGAAACAATACAATTATACTCAACTAGGTTTACTTAGACTGAAGATTTATAATACTACAGAATGTTGGACATCAAACAGTTACATTCCCTGCCAAAAAACACATCCGACTGCCAAAATCATTCTTTGAAACCACCATCACTAAAAAATTAATAGGAAAATCTCTAGCCCGTGCTGAAGCATGGGTTGCTGACTAGTTTGAACAAATTTGAGATATGAACAAATTTCGAATTTGAATAAATTTGAGATATGAACATTTTTTTCAAATCTTAGCAATTTTTGAAAATTGTTCAAATTTGAAAAAATGTTCAAACATAAAAAATGTTCAAATTTAAAAAATATTCAAAAGTAAAAAATGTTCAAAAGAAAAAATGTTCAAACATAAAAATGTTCAAAAGTAAAAAATGTTCAAAAGTAAAAAATGTTCAAACATAAAAATGTTCAAAAGTAAAAAATGTTCAAACAAAAAAATGTTCAAAATTAAAAAATGTTCAAAAAAATAAAATATTCTAATTTTAAATTGTTCAGAATTTTTAAGAAAGAAAAAGAACGAAAAAAAAGGAAATGAAAAACCATGAAAAAAACAGTAAAAGGGAAAAAACAGAAGAAAAAAACCAACGAAAAAAGAAAAAACCCAGACTGCCGCCCCGTTAACGGGCCGGCCTAGTATCGCGCCCACGCGGGCGGAGCGGGGCTCGGTCCCGCTAACGGGCGGAGCATAGGGTTTGCCGAGCAGAACCGCTGCTCCGACTATCCCGTAGCCTCGAGCCTATCCCTTCATCAGCGTATAAAAGCCCCAAGTCGACGCCCAGCCCCTCTCTTTTCCCTGCCACACCAAAACCCTAGATTGGTTTCTTCTCGTGTAAGTGTGTAACGCCGCCAGGCCGCTGTGAACGCCGCTCGGACGTCAATCACCATCAACACATGTGACCACGTCCACAGCTCCAGTTCACCGACTGGGCACATAGATTACAGCCGACTTGATGAGAACCAGCTCAAACCCTTACACCTACCCACTACCTATGTACTCCCTCCGTTTGGAAATATAAGATGTTTTAGTTTTGTGAAGTGAATGTATCTAGACATCTTTTAGTGTATAAGTTCGCTCGAATCTATACACTAAAAGATGTCTAGATACATTAGCTTCACAAAGCTAAAACATCTTATATTTCTAAATGCATGGAGTAGATGACTACCTCCTAGACGTAGTTTTCGGTCTTATTTTTGTAGATTGCAGGCTGGTAAGCCGAATGTTACTGGATGGCACGATCTTATTAGACAGTTTCCATGCATCGGATTTAGTCGAGTTCTATATGGAGATGTTCTCAGATAGTATTAACAACGTAGCAATGGTGTTAGTTTACGAATATTTGTATTGGTTATTTAAAATATTTTGAAACTAATTCATGCATCATTAGTTGCATATACACGTACAGCTTCTCTGTATAGTTGTTGTATGGGTGCATTTCGTTATTCATTTTCGCATGCAAATCCTTCTAGATGATAGTCATAGTATTTCTAATTGAATGGTACTAGCTGTAGAGGCAATTGCTAGGACGATGCATCTGTTCTACCAGTTTTGGTTAGCGTCGGTACGTAGCTCCGGTGAGGATTATTGTAGTTAGTACTGCTTGCTCATCACATCATAGACTCAGTAACATGTAAGATTTATTCATTTAATTTCTAGATATACTCATCAGGTTGATTTAGAATTTATCATCTAGCATGTTTCCTTGTTGGCACAATAAGATGTTGCATCGATGCATGCTACTATCTAGAGTAGCCTACGTGATGCATGCTTTTGTTTTGGATTATTCGTTAGCACATGTACAGAATGTCCTAATCTTAGATTATGCATTTGTATGTCTTGCTAGCATGTAGTGGTTTGTGCATTGCATATTAACTAGAAGGACCTTGCGCACGTTGCTGCGCTGTTATATTGTTCTTATTTTTTTCTGCTTGATATGTGTGCATTTGCCTTCACCTGGTAGGAAATAAGGTTGTAATATTTGAGTCTATAATGGTTTAGGATATATAGAAATGAAGTTTCATATTTTCTTTCAGTCTCATACATGTAAGGAATTGGAGTAAATTTATCTTTTTTGAACCAGGTTTTCATACAAAATAGAATTTCTAGCAAATAAACTGAGCCAACTTATAAGATCTTGTACTTCCACAGCAATGTGATGCCGGTGCATAAATCAATCCCAATTTGCTAAACGACCAACTTTATATGCTTTCCATAACATGTGAGCCCATAGTATCCCTTCCAAGTCTACCATGATAGAAAGAACCATGCTATCTCATTGTTAAAATCAATATATATATTTAAACTGGCCTTTGCACCTTGATAATAGGCTTTGCAAAAGAGTTTGTATGACAGCTATCAAGTGGTGACCATATAACGATCGAAGCCATGGCTGCTGACGAGGGTTAACTCGACAAATGTCCTAGATGAAGGACTTAGGATCGGGGGAATAGGGCGTCGGATGAACTCGAAGGTAAAGGTTAGTCGAAATAAGTGTATATCGAAAGTAAACTTGGGTGTTCAACCTGGCTTGCTTTTAATCTGCCCTACACCGTCCCCTCCTGGACCCTATATATAGGTGACCAGGTCTCGAGGATCGGGTAGGGTCCAATACAGATTACAATATCGACATACGGTAAGAACTCGTATTCGACTATCATTACAATTGGGCCTAGCTTATCGGGCCTCAGGGGTACTCAACTAACGGGCTCTATTAACTATACCCTTGTCAGTAGCCCCTGACATTCTACCAGAATTGCAGATTCAGGTTGAATCTCTAATCTCTAAATCTTCGACTTGATCAATTCTTCGACTTCTTCTTATCTTCAAATCTTTGACTCAGTCTTTTGACTTGTTTTCATAATAATATATTGCAAGGGGTTTTGATGAACAACCCTGACAACTCTGACGGAACAAGAGGTCAGTTAACTGCCAGAACAGATACTTGTCACCTACTTCAAATTCAATCCCCTTGGATTTGAATTCGGGATACCGGTCAGGCCCACTCTTTTGCCGCATTTAGGACTTACAAAGAATGAATCCCAGTGATTCTCAGGGTACCCAGTGCGTCCACCAGGATTTTATTTACGTCGTAGACATGGATACATACCAGCAGAGCGCATCCATGTGTGTATACCAGGCCACACAGGACGGATCCCGGGGTCTTACCTTCGTGATAAATCACGACATTCGAGTTTCGTTGCGATAACGCAACTCGAGAATCTTATATCGCAGCCAAGTTTTGACTAAAAATATTCGGGTTTTAACAACCATGAAACTCGCTTCCGATGGGAGTAACACTCCTGCATTTCTCATACTCTAATGCTTTACCAAAAAATATCATCGGGTGCGCGCTCAGCGCTTCCGATGGGAGTAGCCCCCGATGCTATAGTCGAAAAAGACTTTTTCGAGTATAGGCTCAAAATACAGTGTAGTCCATCATACTTCAACTCGAAATAATTTAATGATATCCTGTCGTCGAATATGCGTCCATCACTCCAGTTAAAAGTTGCATTCAATATTCTTGAAAGTAATAGCCCCCAAGGCTATTATCAAAAATTCTTCACATAGAATCTTGTCTATAGATTTTGCACTTGTCGGCTCCATTCTTCTTCTTTCTTATATCATCTTCTTTATGACATCAATGAGTACGTCACTCTGTATGAGTGCGAACCGTTTTATGGGCAACACTGTAATTTTCACGATTTTTGACCGTTAGTGGGCCGCCGTTTCCGCTTCGTGCGCCACGTCTTAGCCCACGATCCTTCTCCCAGAAGGTATATAAGGGCGTAGTGGGGGATTTTACTGTTTACCAGCTCGTTCTCTCCGCCGCCTCCATTGCTGATCTCTTCCTCCTCCTCCTCTCGTGCATAGCCCCCGAGCGCATCGCGTTTAGATGCGCGTGAAACACCTAGCCACCAAGAACACCATGGCCAAGACCTCTTCTGCCACCAGCTGGGTGCGCTCCGCCATCACGAAGAAGGAGGTGGAGAAGGCCAGGACGGACGGCCTCATCTCCGCCCAGGATTCCATCAAGTTCCCAAGCACTGAGCGGATGCCGGAGCCCCCAAGCGGTTATCGGGTAATGTTCCTTGCCTTTGTGCTCTGCGGCCTTTCTCTTCCTGCCCACGAGTTTCTTCGTGGGCTTCTCTTTGTTTACGGTGTGCAGCTACACCAGCTCACACCGAACTCTCTTCTTCATATTGCTTGTTTCGTGACTCTCTGCGAGTCATTCTTGGGCATTGAGCCCACTTTCTTCTCTGGAGGTCAATCTTTCGACTTCGCTCCAATGTTGCTCTGGCTAGAAAGCCTGAATTGGGCGGAGCTGTTGTCTCTGTGCGCCATGAGGCGCAGTACCTTGAATTTTCCTTTGCCGCATCTGTCCAAGGGTGGAGAACCAAATGGTTCTATATCCAAGATCGCAAAGCCTCTCCTGTAGACCAATATGGTTTAGCCCCTTTCGAAGCCTCCAAAGAAGTGAAGAAATTGGCTTTGTGGGATACGCTTCCCTCAGATGCGGAAATAGCACAAGTTCCTCCTCTTCTATCCCGCATTCAAGCTTTGAAAGGAGGCCAAGGAGGAGCTTTATCGGGTATTCAACTCATGGCGTTTTTTGTGCAACGTCGATTTCAACCCCTGCAGCACCGCCTCACCAATCTTTGGAGTTACTCTGGTTTGAAAGATCCTACTCGCACCTCCAAAGATTTGATAGAGAAAAAAGATGTCGACAGGCGAGTCAGGAGCCTCACCAAGCTCACCAACAATCATGTGGTTGCTGATTTGACCGCTGACTACTTTGACTCTGTGCACCCCCTACCCGAGGTACATATCTTTGTGTTCACTTGCTATCGAATTTTGTTTGCTTCGACTTGTGTTGTTCTTTGCCTTTGTACTCTGCTGACTTATTTACATGCAGGGTCACCAATTCCTTGTTTCGTGCCCTCCTCTTCCAGAGGCAGGGCCCCTTCCGGCTGATCTGGCCTTGTCTGTATCTAAAGCCCCCGAGGCTGACGAGAATCAGGACGGAGATGATGCCGAAGAATCAGAAGAGGAAACTAGCTCGTCGACATCGTCTCCTCCCGTGCTTGCTGAAGATGCTGGTATCAACAAGAAGAGGAAGCGTGTCGACGAATCTGCTTCTTTGAGTTCCATATGGATCGTTGCCACCGTCTATATATACTCCTTGTAAGCCGCCGGCTAGGGTTCATCGCATCATAAGATAGCCCACGGCATTTGTAAACATACACCCGATATAGTGAAGTTTTGCTGGCTGGCGCCCGTGGTTTTTACCTCTCTTTGTTGGAGAGGGTTTTCCACGTTAAAATCTTGTGTCTCTGTGCTGTGATTTCTTTTTCGTTCTTCGTTATTGCCTATCGCTTTTATAACAAGTGGTATCAGAGCCCCAGGTTTCTAATCTAGGGTTTGCGAGATGGCATCTTTGAAGTTCGATCTGCCGCAGCTGGATTACACCACAAGGTTCTCCCTGTGGCAAGTGAAGATGAGGGCGGTCCTCGCCCAAACTTCAGATCTCGATGATGCGCTCGATGGTTTCGGAAAGAAACCGGTTTCGTCATGGACAGAGGAGGAAAAGCGGAAAGACCGTAAGGCTTTGTCTTTGATTCAACTTCATCTATCCAATAATATTTTGCAGGAAGTGTTGCAAGAGAAATCTGCAGCGGCCCTATGGCTGAAACTGGAAACGATCTGCATGTCAAAGGATCTAACCATAGGTTGCAAGTGAAGATGAAGTTGTTCCAGCACAAGCTGCAGGAAGGTCAGTCCATGATGAATCACCTATCGATCTTCAGAGAGATCGTTTCAGATTTACTGTCCATGGAGGTAAAATATGAGGATGAAGATCTAGCACTTTTTCTGTTAGTCTCATTGCCAAGTTCCTTTACGAATTTCCGTGACACCATATGTATAAGTCGTGATACACTAACCCTCACCGAAGTTTATGAGGCTCTCCATCAAAGGGAGAAGATGAAATCTATGGTGCAGGCTGAAAGTTCATCCTCCAAGGCGGAGGCGTTAGAGGTCCGAGGCAGGCCTGAGCAGCGAGATAACTACCACCACCACAACAACAGAGATAAGAGTAAGACCGATAGAGGTCGCTCAAAGTCCAAGGGACGTGACAAGTTCTGCAGGTATTGTAAGAAACCTAGCCACAATATTGATGATTGTTGGAAGTTGCAGAACAAGGAGAAAAGAAACAGAACTTACCAACCGAAAAATAATGATGGTAATGGTAAGGTTGCCGTAGCCTCGGGTAAAGGTGAGGCTGCTGTTGTTGCTGGTAGCGATAGTTCTGATGGTGATTGCTTAGCTGTTTTTGCTGCATGTGTTTCACGTGATGATGAATGGATTCTTGATACCGCATGTTCGTTTCATATTTGCTGTAACAAGGATTGGTTCAGTTCCTATGAGTCTGTGCAGACTAGAGATTTTGTGCGTGTGGGAAATGACAACCAGTGCGACATTGCTGACGTTGGTTCTGTTCAGATCAAGACCTATGATGGGATGACACGCACGTTGACTGGAGTGAAACACATACCCTCCATGGCGAGAAATTTGATCTCTCTTAGTACCCTGGATTGTGACGGGTACAAGTACAAAGGTGGGGACAAATGTCTGAAGGTATCATCAGGTTCTCTCATCGTTATGGTTGGTGATATGAATTCTGCAAAATTATATGTCCTTAGAGGTAGCACTTTGCCTGGTATTGCTGCTGCCGTTAGTTCTGATGATTCTAGTAAGACTAACTTTTGGCATAAGCGTCTTGGACATATGAGTGAGCTTGGTATGGCAGAATTGGCGAAGAGAGAGCTAATTGATGGTTGCGACTTGAGTAAGTTTGAGTTCTGTGAGCATTGCATTTTTGGTAAGCATAAAAGAGTTAAATTCAATGCTTCCGTTCATACCACCAAAGGCATTTTAGACTATGTGCATGCTGATGTTTGGGGTCCGTCCCATAGAACTTCTAATGGTGGTGCTAATTACATGCTTACTATTATTGATGATTACTCAAGGAAAGTGTGGCCATATTTTCTGAAACATAAATCTGATGTTTTTGCTGCTTTTAAGAAGTGGAAAGTTATGGTAGAAACACAAACTGAAAGGAAGGTTAAGATACTCCGTACTGATAATGGTATGGAATTTTGTTCAAATGAATTTGATGAGTTTTGCAGCAACAATGGCATGGTAAGATATCACACCATCCCGTACACCCCTTAGCAGAATGTCGTGGATGAACGCATGAACATGACCATTATTTTGAGGGCTCACTGCATGTTGTCTAATGCAAAGATGCATAGACGTTTTTGGGCTGAAGCAGCCTCCACCGCATGATATCTCATCAACAGGTCACCTTCCGTTCCACTTGATAAGAAAACTCCCATTGAGGTATGGTCTGGTTCACCAGCTGATTATTCTGAGTTGAGAGTTTTTGGTTGCACTGCTTATGCTCATGTAGATAATGGAAAGTTAGAGCCAAGGGCTGTTAAGTGTATCTTCCTTGGTTATGGTTCAGGAGTTAAGGCATATAAATTATGGAATCCTGAAACCAAGAAAGTTTTGTTGAGCAGGAATGTCATTTTTAATGAGGCGGTTATGTTTTATGATAGTCCGTCTACTGATATTTCTGATGCTATTGATTCTCCTAATGTTTCTGATGATGAGCAACAGAGAATTGGCGTGCAGGTGGAGCACGCAAAGGAGAACGAAAATGTGGTTCCTGAAACCAATAATGATGATGTTTATGTTCCACCTTCACCACCTATTGTTCAGCAGCCATCACGGTCTATTGCAGCTAACCGTCCTAAGAGAAATATTGCACCTCCTAATCATTTAATTGAAGAGTGTGATATTGTTCATTATGCTTTGAGTTGTGCTGAACAGGTGGAGCATGATGTTGAACCAGCTACGTACACTGAAGCCATTGCTTCGGTTGATAAGGAAAAGTGGCTAGGTGCGATGCAAGAAGAGATGCAATCGCTTGAGAAAAATGGCACATGGGATGTTGTGCGCTTGCCTAAACAAAAGAAGGCTGTCCGCTGCAAGTGGATATTTAAAAGGAAGGAAGGTTTATCTCCTAATGAGCCTCCAAGGTTTAAGGCAAGGTTAGTAGCAAAAGGTTTTAGTCAGATTCCAGGTGTTGATTATACTGATGTTTTCTCCCCAGTTGTGAAGCATACTTCTATTCGTGCTTTCTTTGGTATTGTTGCTATGCATGATCTTGAGCTTGAGCAGCTAGATGTTAAGACTGCTTTTCTGCATGGTGAGTTGGAGGAGGAGATATACATGGACCAACCTAAAGGTTTTGTTGTGCCTGGTAAGGAGGATCTTGTTTGCAAGTTGAAGAGGTCCCTTTATGGTCTGAAACAGTCGCCACGACAATGGTATAAAATGTTTGATTCATTTATGCTAGCACATGGTTTTAAGAGATCTCAGTATGATAGCTGTGTGTACATCAAGTTTGTTAATGGATCACCTATTTATTTGCTGCTATATGTTGATGATATGTTGATTGCTGCCAAGAGCATGAAAGAGATCACTACTTTAAAGGCTCGATTAAGTAGTGAGTTTGAGATGAAGGATCTTGGTCCTGCTAAGAAAATACTAGGCATGGAAATTAAGAGGGACAGAAAGTCTAGTTTGCTATTTCTTAGTCAAGAAAAATACATTGAGAAAGTTCTTCATCGTTTTAATATGCATGATGCAAAGTTTGTTAGTACACCTATTGCTTCTCACTTCAAATTGTCAGCTTTGCAATGTCCTACTTCTGAAGATGATATTGAGTACATGTCTCGAGTTCCTTATTCTAGTGCTGTTGGTTCCTTGATGTATGCCATGGTTTGTTCCCGGCCTAATCTGTCACATGCTATGAGTTTGGTCAGTCGATACATGGCTAATCCTGGTAAAGAACATTGGAATGATGTTCAGTGGATTTTCAGGTACCTTCGCGGCACATCTAAAGCGTGTTTGAAGTTTGGCAGGACTGGTGGGGGACTCGTAGGCTATGTGGATTCAGATTATGCTGCCGACTTGGATAAGAGGAGGTCCCTCACAGATTATGTGTTTACTGTTGGTGGATGTGCTGTTAGCTGGAGGGCTACCTTGCAGGATGTTCCAGCACAATCTACAACTGAGGCTGAGTACATGGCTATCAATGAAGCATGTAAAGAGGCTGTTTGGCTGAAAGGTCTGTTTGCTGAGCTTTGTGGAGATGATTCTTGCATTAAGTTATTTTGTGACAGTCAAAGTGCTATTTATCTTACTAAAGATCAGATGTTCCATGAGAGGACAAAGCACATTGATATTAAGTACCACTATGTTCGCCACGTGGTTGCACAAGGTAAACTGCAGGTATGCAAGATTAGTACTCATGATAATCCTGCTGATATGATGACAAAGCCTGTTCCTGTTGCTAAGTTTGAGCTTTGCTCAAGCTTAGTTGGTATAACTGTTTAGTCCAAGTGGCTGTTTGGCGCCAGCAAGTGTTTTCTTTATTTGTTCAGGAGATTGTTGAAGTTCATGCTACAAGGAATTTGTCTCAAGGTGGAGTTTGTTATATTCTGATCCAAATTCTATAAAGTAGAGGCCAACTTCTGACGAGCGGAGCGAGGCCCGTCGCCAGAGGCTTGGGCCGAGTGGAGGGGATGTCCGTGCCCAACAGGGATGCCTGTGGGGGGTGCAGGGGCGACAGCCCCCCGCGGTATGGATCGTTGCCACCGTCTATATATACTCCTTGTAAGCCGCCGACTAGGGTTCATCGCATCATAAGATAGCCCACAACATTTGTAAACATACACCCGATATAGTGAAGTTTTGCTGGCTGGCGCCCGTGGTTTTTACCTCTCTTTGTTGGAGAGGGTTTTCCACGTTAAAATCTTGTGTCTCTGTGCTGTGATTTCTTTTTCGTTCTTCGTTATTGCCTATCGCTTTTATAACACCGCTCTTGCCTTGTTTTTGTCGTGTTATATGATGTCTACACACTTCTATTCTTGCAGACACTTGTTGGGCCTCTAAGTGCAGAGGTTTGTAGAACAGCAGCAAGTTTCCCTTAAGTGGATCACCCAAGGTTTATCGAACTCAGGGAGGTTAGAGGTCAAAGCTATCCCTCTCAAGCAACCCTGCAATTACGATACAGAAAGTCTCTTGTGTCCCCAACACACCCAATACACTTGTCAGATGTATAGGTGCACTAGTTCGGCGAAGAGATAGTGAAATACAAGTGGTATAGATGATTATAAGTAGCAAACGTGATTTGAAATAAATATCGCTGCAAGCAAACAAGTAACAAAATAGCAAGTAAACGGTGTGCAATGCTTGGAAACAAGGCCTAGGGATCATACTTTCACTAGTGGACACACTCCCAACAATATAACATGATTGAACAAATAAACAACTTCTCTCCACTATGGTACTCTGAATTACTCTCCTATTGAATAATACTAATCATTGTGTAGTGGCTACAGAAGCACCCCTTAAAGTTCATCAAGTACTTGACAAACACCACTCATAGAGATATCCAAATCAGATCACAACTCAAGATAGATATCATTGCAACTTAGACCAAGTACTAACACAGTGCACACACTGTCAACAGTACACCATGAAAGGAGGAATAGATCACTCAATACTATCATAGTAATAATTACTCTCATAATCCACAAGAGATCACAATCATAGCCTAGACCAAGTACCACCATGATGCACGCACTGTCACCGTTACACCATGGCAGGAGGAATAGATTACTTTAATAACATCACTAGAGTACACTATAATAATTAAGCATAGGAGTAGCATAATATCTGAATAATAACATCTACTTGTTCAACATGATACAAAGCTCACAATCACATAAAGATCACATCATAGGAGAGAGAGGTGAACCACATAGCTACCAGTAGAGCCCTCAGCCCCGGGGATGAACTACTCCCTCCTCATCATAGGAGACAGCAAGGTTGATGGAGATGGTGGTGAGGTCGATGGAGACGGCGAAGACGGCGATGGAGACCGATGGAGATGGCTCCGGGGGCACTTCCCCGTCCCGGCAGGGTACCGAAACAGAGACTTCTGTCCCCCAAAATTCGTCGACGGTGGCGGCGGAGCTGCGGAACTGCTTCTGGAAAATTGCCAAATACCCTAGGGTTTTACGTCCCGAGGCTTTATATAGGCGAAGGGGCGTCGTCAGAGGTGGGACTAGGTGCCCTCACACATGGCTAGCGTGGCCAGGGGCCTGGCCGCGCCACCCATGCATGTGGGGCCCTGGTGGCCCCCCTCCGACTCTTCTTTGGATGTCTGGAAGCTTCCCGGTAAAATAAGACTTCAGGATGTGGTTTCGTCCAATTCCGAGAATATTTCCTATGTATCATTTCTGAAACACAAAAACAGCAGAAAACAAGGAACTGGCACTGTGGCGACTTGTTAATAGGTTAGTTCTAGAAAATACATAAAAGTGCCACGAAGTGTAACGAAACAATAGGCAAATGGTGTAAAAACAAGCATGGAGCATCAAAAATTATAGATAGGTTGGAGACGTATCAGCATCCCCAAGCTTAACTCCTGCTCGTCCTCGAGTAGGTAAGTGATAACAAAAGAAATAATTTTTGAGGTGACATGCACCTACACAATCTTGATCATATATGTAAGCATTTGTGAGCTGGGATCATAAGAACTTAAAACATGGGCATGAAGATATAATCTTGACAATAAGAACTTAGCAACCATGTTGTAACCATGCAAATGAACGCAAACAAAAGATCATGAAAATGAAACAATGAAAGTCAAATGTGTGTTCAAATCATAAGGAAAAACATACAAATGGTTTTCAGCTTGTCCTTCATGGAGAGCAAAACATAAATGCATAGGACACCTTCAAGTTTAAGAGGGCGACTAGATACAAATAATTTAAGAACAAGTGAAACCAACAACATAAATCAATCAATGAAAACTTTGGGACAATGCACATTATACTCAGAATGACAACTATGCTCTCTTAATGGTGCATAAAGATAGAAGGTGGTGACTCAACATAAAAGTTAAAGAAAGGCCCTTCGCAGAGGGAAGCAGTGATTAAACATGTGCTAGAGCTTTTCATTTGTAAAACAGAGAGATAAAAATTGGTTTTGAGAGGTGGTTGTATTTGTCAACGACTGGCAATGGGGTTCTTACTATCTTCCATACAAAAATGAAGCAAGTTTTTGAGAGAGAGATTGGCACTTTTGTGCTCTTTTATAAAGCTTGGCACTCCTTCCCACCTTTTTTCCTTTCTCAAACTATGGCTAACCGATTCCATCAGGTGCCCACCAACATTCACATTCCATGGAGGAGTGCCTTTTTTCTTTCTTTTTTCTTTTTGGAATAAGCAATATGGAAGATAGCAAATCCGACCACTACGTCCCCATGAGCTGAAAATAGTGTCACAAAACGAGAAGTGTTTTGAAGGTTTTTTCAAAGGTAGCACATGAGAATTTACTTTGGAATGGCTTGCAAATACCATGCATAGGAATTTATAGTGGACACAATGGCAAACTTGGTTTTTGGGAGTTGGATGCACGAGTAGAGCTCATACTCAGTACAAAATGAGGGCTAGCAAAAGACTAGGAGCGACCAACTAAGAGAGCAATAACGGCCATAATCATGCAAAGCGACATTAAAAGAAGCATAAGATGGCATCAAAAGTCAAAAACTAAATGATCATAGAGGCTATTGGTGACTTTGTAAGAGTCTAACATGTGTGAGCATACGCCAAGTCAACCCAAATAAAGCATACAGGAGAAAACCAAAATAATGCTTCCAAATAATTAAAACAATGCATGATTCTTTCAAAGGCTCATTAAGCAATCTCAGTTATTTGAGACAAGTCATGCTACAACAAAACCACTAAGCATACTATCAAAAAGACATCAAGCACGACATGCAAAAGCCTAGGCCGCAGTCTACACAAGCTCCTTTTTGTACCACTTTTTTGCATGAAACTTTTTCTCTTTTCCAACACCATTCAAACTTTTTATAAACACCTCTTTTGATGAAAACCAATAAAGACCAGAGGCAAAAATACACCTTGATGAAAAGATATAACAAGATCTGAACACAAATCAAGGCGAAAAATGCAAGCTAAACCCAGTAGCAGAAAAAGAGAACACTCGTTGAAACGATAAGAGTGAAAACTAGAGTGTTCTTTGCAAATGAAAATGAGTACATCTCCCTCTAAACACATGATGTGATCCAAACATTTATTGCAGCAAACAAAACAAACTAATAAAGAAAACTAAAACAACTGACGCTCCAAGAAAAACGCATAGTGCATGAAGCAATAAAAATATAGTGTTTTGAAAGGTGACCTGATTTTTGCCGATGAAGAAGGGGTGCCTCGGGGGCATCCCCAAGCTTTGACGCTTGTACTTCTTGGATATTTCTTGGGGTGATGCATGGGCATCCCCAAGCTTGAGCTTTTATCCATTCTTCATCTCATCTCATCATTCTCCAATCCCTACACTTGAAAACTTTCTTCATACAAAACTAAACACAAATCTATTAGCAACATTAGTGTAAGCATAACATATAATCAACCTCTTTTTGCTTCAGGTTTCAACCTAAAACCACTACATATTAAGTATATACTACTGTAGCAATTTCCCCAAAGGTTCCATGATCAAAAGAACTCAAAAGAAAGCGATAAAGTGGCAAACACAAATATTGGCCGAAATCTATCAAAACAGAACAGCTGACAAAGGTCGAATTTTTTAGGGGTTTTCTGTTGCTCAAATCAAAAAGTGTTCAACTAACGAAAGTTTGGATATAACCTGGGTCATATGCACAAGAAATCGCAGGTCCAAAAGATATACAGAGAATTTTCACGAATTTTTACGGTGCAGCATCGAAAATTGTTTCAGGACAGCAACATCCCCAAATCTTACCTCACTCAAATTAGAGGCTTCTCTTGGCACAACAACAAAATAAAAAGGATAAGGAGTGGTCATTACAGTAGTAATGACTTCCAAGACTCAAATAAAAGAAAAAGTACTGAAAATAAAACAATGGGTTATCTCCCAAGAGTGCTTTTCTTTAACGCCTTTGAGCTAGGCGCAGTAATTTGCAAAGATGCTCATGTAGGCGCCATATAAGAGCTTGAGGCAAAGGCGCCATATAGGAACTTAATGCAATGGGATTTCTATTTTCGTGCCCTCAGGTCATTAGTTGTACTCAGTTTTCCCTAGCTCGTTAGTTTTTCCTCAGTTTTCCCCAAGCCGTTGTCTGAAACCCTCAGAAGGAGCTCAGACGGAGGATTCCCGTTAAGTTGACCGTTTCTGTGCTGACGTGTGGGGCCGTGTCGCGTGGGGCTGGTAGAAAGGGACCGCGTGGGACAGGACGAGACCGCGTTTGGTTGTACGTAAGAGCTCGGTTCTGTCTCTCTCGGGCCAAATTGGCATTGACTTTTCAGAGCGCCTTTTCAGAGCGCCTTTTTCCCCTCTCTCTCTCTCTGTAAACAGTTCTCTCTCTTTTCACCAAATTAGTATCAAATCTAGAGAAGCTTCTATTTCTGTCTTTTTTCAATGATTGCTGCCTTTTGGCCCTCGTTTTTTGCCCAATATGGTAACAAATCTAGAAGCTAATCTAGAAGCTAGTATAGTATAATACATAGAATGCATACAGCAGCCAAAAGAAGCCAATAACGATGT
The DNA here is from genome assembly GCA_007115705.1 of Dactylis glomerata. Classification (NCBI taxonomy): domain Eukaryota; kingdom Viridiplantae; phylum Streptophyta; class Magnoliopsida; order Poales; family Poaceae; genus Dactylis; species Dactylis glomerata. The sequence continues at coordinate 6,919,678 of QXEO01000383.1, forward strand.
TAATGTTCACGACAAACTAAGCTGAAAATAAAATAAGACGCAATGTATGCCCAACATGAAGGTTCTTCATTCTTCATCATATATTTCAGAGTCGCTATATTCCATGAGACGAAAAAAATATTGACTGAACTCCTTCCGTCTGCAGTGTGCAGCCAATAGATCCTCCAAACGGTATGGCCTTTGTTCTATTTTCATACCGTCGGAATCTAATCTATCCACATGTCGTGGCCACTCATCCCAGGCCTTTCTATCATCAAAGTACTGTCTGATATAACCGCCCTCGTAGTAGATGCAGCCAGGTCGAACTGTCGGGTGCACTCTGGTGTCGACGGAGATACACCGTTTATAACTGACGAAGAAGGCACGACTGCCAATGTTGACGGCATGGAGAGAGCGGCTCTCAGTGTCCACACGGTACACCAATGGTTGACCTTCCTCCAAATGCCTGTTGCCAGGGCTGCCGCCGAACAACACAAGCAGCAGATCACCATCAGACTCCACAAGGTAGAACGTGTCATTTCCAAGTTCTGGAAATGAAAATAGTGTCTCCATGTTGATAGTGCTCGCGCGCTTCTCCAACTGGACATTGTTGGTGCACACTAATGTTCTGACATCAAAATTGTTCACAGCTATTGCATACAATTCACCATTGAACGGGGTAAGGCAACGCAGAGAATCGTCCTCGATCGAAAATCTTCCTCCTCCCCAATCTTCTACATCTATATCCTTAGTAGGAGAGCTCTCATCGACCCAAGCAATTTCATTGGGGTAACCTGTGCAAATGAAGACCATAGTCGGGGACTTCATTACAGCGACTGACTCCACAATCATAGATGGCATCTGCGCCTCAAACGTAGCGTTCAATATCTTTGTGAGTGGGTTCAGAAGCCATATCTTGTGCGGCTGGTTCCTCTGGGCAAGCACGATGACGCCACGGTAAAAGTCGACGAAGTAGTATCTAAAAGGGAGTTGATGAAGATAACATTCAGCACTAAGATGTTTACGATTGAAAATAAAAATAGATTAACTCTATAGATATGGAGGAATTTGAACCTTGCATGAACTTCCGTTAGATCGATGGTGATGTAGTGGGATGTGCGGAGGTTGAGGAAGGAGAACTCAGTGGCGCGTGGAAGGGCGTGTTCTACCACGATCCATTCGTGCAGGTGCACGTCGGGCTCAGGTAGATCTGAGCGCCAATTTGTGCAAACTTGCCTCAAAGCAGCATAGGTGTCCACGTACTCCTTGTTCGCCAGTAAGCAGTCGCCGATCTTGTGAAGTGGTCCGTCACCCTTAAGAGAGGCCCAGTTCATGGAGGCACCGCGCTTGGATGCGCCGCCCTCAGATGCGACGGGCTCGGCGGCGACGGGCTCGGATGCGACGGGCTCGGAGGAGATGGGCTCGGGGACGACGGCCGCCGGCGCATTCCTCTTCTCCATCGCCGGCAGGGGAGCACGCGTAGGGCGGCTGGGTTTTTTTGGAGAAGGTGATGGGATGTGAGAGGCGTGGTTGCGTGCGTGAGTTATGATGAGACTGTGTGCAGAGGGAGGGAGAGGGGCTCTGTACTGGCAAAGTGACGGTTCGTCTCAGCAGTTGACGTTTTGGTCTCAACACACGCAACGCACGGCTAACCGCTGCTCACCGCGACACGCGTCCGTGGGACTGCACGTCAGCACCGTTACGTGTACTCAGTTCTACCCTCGAATCTTACACTGGAAAAATATTTGTACTCAGTTTTCCCCTCGAGTACTAATACTGTCTAGTGCAATATACTCAGTTTTACCCTCAAGTGGCTGGTCAACAGAGAGTCAATAGATGGGATTAAGCCATCTAATTGAGTCATTTCATGCGCAAAAAAATTCAAAAAAATAAAATCATAGTGCCTCCTACTCATGGAGTCTTGTTACGCAACCTGCCACGTAGGAAATCATAACAATCATATATAAATCAAGTTTTCACACAAATGGCCACTTCTGAAATCACTAGTAGCTATGAAGGTTCATGGCTTTCCACTCAAACCCCTTCTCAAAACATCTATACCCAAAACATAGTTTGTCTGAATGAGGCCATAATTTTTACACTCATGTATATTTGAATTGCTAATACTTTGAGGTAGGCCAACCTGGGTTTCATTGTACAAAACATGTGTTTTTCTTTTTCTAAATCTCTTATTTGAATTCCTTAGCCTGTTTACTATTTACTTGCCCTTGTATCCTTGATACTACTCAGTTTTACCCTCTCCCTTCTCACAGAAGCCCAAACTTGGCCTGATTGGTCGAGCTGTTGTCACACGGACCGTGCCCACCTACCGTCGATCCTATGATCCAACGGGCAGGATCATGCCACCCTCTCTCTATCTGTCGGTGGCAAACTACTACCCCTCTATGTATGCTAAATGACGAGTTTGCCACCGGATTCAACAAGTTGGGTAATCACGAATTTCTTGTAGGCATTACTTTTCACGGTAAAATGATAAACTATCACGAATTTCCATTTCTTGTAGGCTTTACTTTTCACGTTGAAATGATAAACTATCACGAATTTTCATTTCTTGTAGGCTTTACTTTTCACGGTAAAATGATGAACTATCACGAATTTCTATTTCTTTTACGCATTACTTTTCACGGTAAAATGATAAACTATCACGAATTTCCATTTCTTGTAGGCATTACTTTTCACGCTGAAATGATAAACTATCATGAATTTCCATTTCTTGTAGGCTTTACTTTTCACGGTAAAATGATGAACTTTCACGAATTTCCATTTCTTTTAGGCATTACTTTTTTGTTGAGATATAAACCACCCCCACAACGGTCATCTCCTCCTTAGTTTATTGTGTAAACCCCACAACGGTCATCTCTACCTTAATTTATGGTGTAAACCCCACAACGGTCATCTCTCCCTTATAAACCCCCACAACGGCCATCCCTCATGTCAATAGGTTCTGCCTCTCTCTTCTTCGTTTCTGCCTCTCTCTTCTTCGTTCACATACACTTGATCCATTGCCATGGCTTCCACGTCTCGGACACCGACCGGAAGGGGAAGGGCAAGGGGAAGGGGAAGGGGAAGGAGAAGGGGAAGGGGAAGGGGCGGCCGGGGTGGTGGATCATCATCATTGCCACCACCACCGTCAACACTGCCATTGATCATAGAGGAGTTCTTCATCACCATCTATGAAGACCCTTTGGCCAAGAAGGTACGTACACGTTCCCACATATATGATGCATGTGATTAATTATGTGCATGTTCTAAAAAACCTTTAATTTCAAACGATCGGCGCTCGATCTCTTTGTAGGCACTCCCACAAAAGTTTGCGGACTATCTTGACGGCCAGGAGCCCGCAAAGGTGTATCTGCGAGCAGCTGACTGCGGTCCTCGTCTCTGGACCGTGGAGGTCCTATTTGACGGACAAGGCCGGATGTACCTCGACAAGGGCTGGGAGAATTTCGCTATCGCGCACAGTGTGGATTTCGGCTGCTTCCTACACTTCAAATATGAAGGCGCTTATGTGCTCACAGTGAAGGTGTTCGACGGAACAACGTGCAGGAAGTACTACTACACGGACGACGAAGATACTGACGATGAAAGCGACAACGACGTGAAGCCATGCATCTAAGGGGATTATGACCAAGAATATATATGTAGCTTCATATGCATCGATTTATAGATCTAGCTATTTTCTATATATTATGCATGTAAAAAATAATAGGGAATCGCAATTTCCACTATGATTAGAGCACCACAGCCTCCAAACGATGCCGATGCCGATATCGGCATGGTCAGAACGGGTATGCATGCTCGCCGCCACTGCTAGGTCACCGTTGGGATGCACCCTCAATCCCGTCCCCTCATTTGATCACTGACACACCAGAGATACCGCCGAGGCCAATGACGAATGTACATGCTGATGCCAATGCCGAACATGCACGCCGCTGTGGGCACGGCCATGCCGCCCTGCTATGCTGGACGCCACAGACCACCGCGAGGTCTTTCCCTTCGTCACCACACTCCCCTAGCACCTATCTATACACGCCAGAAAGGAGAGACACTAGTTTTCTCTACATTGCTCGCGTTCGTGTCCGACACCGTCAGTCAAAGTGTTGAGGTCGTCGTCGATGTCCTCGACCATTTCTTCTCTTCTTTGCATGGTTAAACGCGTCTAGTTCATATCTATCTAATGCGTCTGGTCTCGCCTCATGCAGTTCTTTGTGGACGTCGATCTCATTTCGGCACCCCGCAGGCCACCTCCTCCGTGCCATCGCTGTAGAGCTCCGTTTAAAAATCTAATCCTACCCGTGTATTGCCCCTTGTATCAGCGTCATGGCCCCACTTGTCAGTTGATATACCGAAGCCCCACTCGTCCGCGTTTTGGTCAGGGATACGGCGATGCATACGGTCAAACAAAGATGGATGCTCTGACATGTCTTTGCGGGCTCTACGTGGCCCCACTAGTCAGCAGTTAACGGTCAAAGGTGTTCAACCGTCGGGCAACCGGCCGTTCCAGCACTGGTGACGGTTTCAGACAACGGCTTAGGGAAAACTGAGGAAAAACTAACGAGCTGGGGAAAACTGAGTATAACTAATAAACCAGGGGCACGAAAATAGAAATCCCTAAAGCAATAGAGAGCATCAAAAAGCAAATGTGAAAGACATTTATATCTGAACCACTTCCTATGCATAGGAATCTTATAAAAAAATAAATCAACGAGGCACATAGTAGCAAGCATGGATAGATAAAACAAGTGCCACTTCAAGATTTGCAACATAAAGAGGGGAAACTTAATATTGTTGAGATCCATCAAACCATGTTTCCCTCTCTCATAATAACTTTCAGTAGCATCATGAATAGAACTAACAATATAACTATCACATAAAGCATTCCTCTCATGAGCCACATGCATAAAAGAATTAATACTCACCACAGGAACAATAGTAGTAGGAGCAGATTCAACAGAATAATTATTCTCATCACCATAATCATCATAAATAGGAGGCATATTGTAATCATAACTAATTTTATCCTCAATAGTAGGTGAACTGAAAATATTATACTCATCATCATAGCCATCATAAACTAGAGGTTTAGTATCATCACAAGCTAGAGAGCAACTATTACGCAAAGCATATTCTTCAAACATATCATCATAAGAAGGAACATCACATATGGGAGATAAAATATCATCAGAGCAAACTTTCTCCACTAAAGCTGGGGGACTAAAAATATCATACTTAACAAAACCAGCTTCCCCAAGCTTAGACTTTTCTATAGCATTAGCAACAACGGTGTTCGAAGAATTCATACTAACAACACTATTAGCATGCAAATTAAGCTCCAAAGGTTTTTCAATTTTCTCTTCAAACACTTCATATCTAAACTCAGGAAAAAGACTACAGAACTCTTTGTTTTCCATTAAGCCTAACTAGTGAAAATAAAAACAAGAAACAAAAAGATGTAATTGCAGAATCTAAAGGAAATAACTCTGAGCACTCACACAGGAGGATGCGAGTACCTTTTACCTTACCTCCCCGGCAACGGCGCCAGAAAATAGCTTGATGTCTATGCACTTCTATTCTTGTAGACACTTGTTGGGCCTCCAAGTGCAGAGGTTTGTAGAACAGCAGCAAGTTTCCCTTAAGTGGATCACCCAAGGTTTATCGAACTCAAGGAGGTTAGAGGTCAAAGCTATCCCTCTCAAGCAACCCTGCAATTACGATACAGAAAGTCTCTTGTGTCCCCAACACACCCAATACACTTGTCAGATGTATAGGTGCACTAGTTCGGCGAAGAGATAGTGAAATACAAGTGGTATAGATGATTATAAGTAGCAAACGTGATTTGAAATAAATATCGCTGTGAGCAAACAAGTAACAAAATAGCAAGTAAACGGTGTGCAATGCTTGGAAACAAGGCCTAGGGATCATACTTTCACTAGTGGACACACTCCCAACAATATAACATGATTGAACAAATAAACAACTTCTCTCCACTATGGTACTCTGAATTGCTCTCCTATTGAATAACACTAATCATTGTGTAGTGGCTACAGAAGCACCCCTTAAAGTTCATCAAGTACTTGACAAACACCACTCATAGAGATATTCAAATCAGATCACAACTCGAGATAGATATCATTGCAACTTAGACCAAGTACAAACACGGTGCACACACTGTCAACATTACACCATGAAAGGCGGAATAGATCACTCAATACTATCATAGTAATAATTACTCTCATAATCCACAAGAGATCACAATCATAGCCTAGACCAAGTACCACCATGATGCACGCACTGTCACCGTTACACCATGGCAGGAGGAATAGATTACTTTAATAACATCACTAGAGTACACTATAATAATTAAGCATAGGAGTAGCATAATATCTGAATAATAACATCTACTTGTTCAACATGATACAAAGCTCACGATCACATAAAGATCACATCATGGGAGAGAGAGGTGAACCACATAGCTACCGGTAGAGCCCTCAGCCCCGGGGATGAACTACTCCCTCCTCATCATAGGAGACAGCAAGGTTGATGGAGATGGCGGTGAGGTCGATGTAGACGGCGAAGACGGCGACGGAGACCGATGGAGATGGCTCCGGGGGCACTTCACCGTCCCGGCAGGGTGCCAGAACAGAGACTTCTGTCCCCCGAAATTCGTCGACGATGGCGGAGGAGCTGCGGAACTGCTTCTGGAAAATTGCCAAATCCCCTAGGGTTTTCCATCCCGAGGCTTTATATAGGCGAAGGGGCGTTGTCAGAGGTAGGACCAGGCGCCCTCACACATGGCTGGCGCAGCCAGGGGCCTGGCCGCACCACTCATGCATGTGGGGCCCTGGTGGCCCCCCTCCGACTCTTCTTCGGATGTCTGGAAGCTTCCTGGTAAAATAAGACTTCAGGATGTGGTTTTGTCCAATTCCGAGAATATTTCCTGTGTATCACTTCTGAAACACAAAAATAGCAGAAAACAGGGAACTGGCACTGTGGCGACTTGTTAATAGGTTAGTTCTGGAAAATACATAAAAGTGCCACGAAGTGTAACGAAACAATAGGCAAATGGTGTAAAAACAAGCATGGAGCATCAAAAATTATAGATACGTTGGAGACGTATCATTATACATAATTTATTTTCTGTTTTGCAGAGATGATGAGGAGCCTCCAAAAGATGCTACAGCTGCTCCTTCAACTTCACATGTGACTGCTGATGAGCCTGTCGAGCAAGAAGTTGCACCGAGGGTTACCAGGGCTTCTGTCAAGAAGGTTCCTGTAACTTGAAACCTCAAACGCTCGAAGAGAGCAAAAGAACCCGACATTTTTCTTGAGGCCCATGCATCGATGATTTCTCCCAGTGATGTAAGTAACTTCTGTTGAATTGCTCTCGTTGTACTCATTTATGTTCTTACACGCCCTTTTTCCCAGGCATTGTTGCAAAGATTCGTCGCCTTGGGCACTGAGTGTGCTGAGTACTTAAAGGTTGCGAAAGCTTCCGAAGGTACACTGTTGACGTCCGGTCATTACTTTTCTTCTGTGCTTATCCTTTGTTGTTTGTCTAACTCCCTTTCGTCATCTTCTGTAGCTGCTCTAGCCACAGCCAATGCTCGAATTGCGTCGCTGGAAGCAGAGCTCAGTGCTTCGCAGAAGGCTTATGATGTTGCGGCCGCTGCTAAAGCAAACGCTGAGACGCTTGGTAAGGTGAAGAAAGCTGAAAAAGCTTTAGCTGATGCCAACAAGGAGCATGCTCAGCGAGAGCAAGCCGTGGCGGAGCGTCTTCGCACAATGTCTACTGCTGCTGAAGGTAAGTACTTCGTCTTGTCTTCTATTTCGACTTCTCTTGCACTGTTGTACTTGTTGACACTTTTCTTTCCTTTTCTCTTCTATCTTCTTTTATTGTGCAGGATTTACCGGGGTATCTTCGTCGTCCCTGCAAACGGACGATGATCCTCTGATGACTGTGGTTAACCTACTCGAGGCAAACTGGATATCTATCCAGGAGACTTTTGAGTTAGTTAGCCGCGTTCTATCATGGCTGTTCGTCGGGTTATGGCCGAAGAAGAAGGCAGAAGTTCTGAAGGACAACTTGGGCAAGCTTGCCAAGGCTTTCGATACAACTGAAGACCCCACCCTCCAGCTTAAGGGGCTTTCTCTGAAGCGTGGTGCTGAGGGTGCTATTGCACTTTCTCTTGCTCATGGTGCGGTCTTCGACTGGGAGAAGGTGACCTCTTCCCATGGCCGCACCCGCGATGAGATGAAGGCTTTCTTCGAGAAGGCGAAGAAGTTGGCGCCTGCACTGGTGGCGATTATTTCTCCTTCAGCGGCCTCCGTGACATCTGCTACGCCACCTCCAGCGGCGGAAGACCCTGCGCCTCCGTCGACTGTTGGCGAAGAATTTATCATGCCTTCCTCTGCCACAGAGCGAAATGCTGAGGTGGCATAGACTCGGCTTTCTTGTAGTTTTCCATTTATCCTTTTGAATGTAAAAACTTGTAGTCGCGTGCAACTCGAGAATCTTAGTCAAAGGGTTTTGCACTATATGTAAATATATTTCCCTCTTATGAAGTCTTGTGCTGTCTCTCTGAAATGTTTCTTCTTTCTTTTCTTTTGACTTCCAATCGATGCATATCGATGATCCTTTGACTGGCGAACCTGCTCCTTCCGCTGCCCGCACGTTCAGTTCGACGATTTCATCGCCTCCTAGCCGATGTAATCAGTGCACAGAGTACTCTTCAAGGATTGCTGATCTTGAGTCTCGCCTGACTTTGGCTAAACGTCAAGCACAGATGGCTGTGAGCAAAGCTAGTAAGGCTTGTGGCTATCTAAAGCAGATATCTTCTCTTGATGAAAAGGTTTCCAGTTTGACGGTGAAGATTGTCCATAATGAAGAATGCGAAACTTTTATTCTTGGCATTGTTGAGTCTGCCTGCGAGATGTTGTGATGTAAGTTTTCTTTTGACTTCTCTTTTTCCCTGATTCTTCACTGCTATTTTTTGTGACATCCTTTGCCATCATAGGCACTTGTCTGGATTTTGCTGCTGAAGATCGTCAGGTTACCGAGCGAAATGCAGCTTTGGAGAGAATGTCGGCGGGCTTTGAGACTTTGTGGTCTGATCCTCAACACCGGAGTGCCATTGTACTGCTTCAGGACCACGCCCAACATATTGGCGAGTCAGATGATGGTTGCCGACGGGCTCTCACAACTATGCACTCTGTTATGCTTCCTCGCAATCCTCTGCCTGCAACTTTCCCGCTTCTTCTTTATACTTTCAGATCCAGCCACCGTATTCATAGATTGACAGAGCTGAACTTAGTGGCCGGTGCCAATTTTGCTCTCGGGTGGATACGCAAGTGGCACCCGAGGCTTAATTATAGCTCTATGTCCCTGAGTAATACTAGTGAGACGGTGTTTCATTGGTGTTATGTCAATGACTTGCATACTACACATGCAGTGGTATGCTGGGTCACCACATTCGAGTACGTGGCCGCCGGTGTAGAGATTCTGCAAAGCTCTCATATTGACGTGGGCTAACCGGTGATGCCAAAGCCATCCCACATCGGCCTTGCAATTAGACATATCGCGGTCGTAGTGGGTTTCTCTGAGAAGTCCACCACATACAAACCATTTTTGACATACCCAACAAAGGCAACTTTGAGAGTCTTACTCCACATGATGACCACAAAGTCAACATCAAAATATGTGGCATAGCCCATAGTAGCAAGTTGACGAACAGAAAGTAAATTATAACCAATGGTTTCGAAAAGCATGACATTCACTAGGGACACGTCCGGAGTGATCACCACCTTACCGAAACCAAGTAGCTTAGAGGATGATTTATCACCATATGAAACCATGACATTTGAAGTATTTGGCCTTAGATCTTCCACAATATTTTTGCTTCCGGTCATGTGGCTTGTGGCACCACTATCAATGATCCATTTTTCTCCTCCGGAAGCAACGTCCTACAAGAGGTCAATTCTTGGATTTAGGTCCCCATTTTTGGATGGGTCCTCTTTTGTTAGTCACAAGAATCTTAGGCACCCAAATAGCATATTCAATATAACCATCATAGGGACCAACATATTTAGCATAGACATCACCATAATAATCTCTGAGAAGCACATAGTGAGGATTATATTTCCCTGCAAAATTATTATGTGTAGGGCTAGAGACTCCGGCCTTGGGGGCCAGAGACTCCAGGCTAGATGAACCAGCTGGAGACTCCGGACCCTTTGACCCAGAGACTCCGGTCTCCTCGACTTTCTTCTCCTTTCTCTTGAGCTGCTCCCACTCCTTCTCTATGTAATAAATGTCAAAAGGAACATGAGGAGTGGGAGCAGCAGCACCAGACTTCTTATTCTTCTTGTTGTTGTTCTTCTTGTTCTTCTTCTTCTTTGAGGGCTTGGCCACCAACCCGAGATCCTCTTCTTAGAGGACTCGGCAACAAACCCGAGACCTTCCTTACCCTTGGTCATTTGTTGATTGCTTAAAAGATCATTGAGATTCTTTTCTCCTTGAATGCAAGTGGAAGGACCCTTAGCAAGTTCGGCCTTCAACCTAATGTTCTCCTCAATGATATCACTATGATCACATATAGGGTTAGAAGAACAAGGAACTTCAATAACTTGCATTGGTGCAAGAGCAATGTCACGTTCTTCAAGCTTCTCAAATTTCTCACGAAAATCATTACGACCAATGTCAAATTTAACTTTCTCCTTTTTAAGCAACTTGACCATAGCAAGAGCATGGTCACGTTCTTTAGTGAGTTTTGACAAGTTTAAATTATGAGACTCTTCTAGTCCCAACAACTTCTCCTCTAAAGAGGCTCTCAAGTTTTGCTCTTCTTCGAGCTCAATAGATAGAGAGCCAATATCATCGGCGACTAATTTCAAACTCCACCTTCTCCTTGATGGTGTCATGGGCATCACCTAATTGACACATTAGTGTCTCAAAATACACCTTGGTTTGCCCCTTCATGCTAGCAATAAATTCATCACAAGAAACTAGTTTTTTCTTAATCTTGAGACTACTCACATCATCCATAGAAATAGACTTGGAATGAGATGATGAAGGAGTAGGTGATGATGTTACCTCCGTGGCCTTAGCCATAAGACACTTGTGGTTGATGACGATGGCGTTCTCATTTTGTGAATTGAAGAGGTATGTAGGTGGAGTGGAGATAATAGCAATGTCGGCCATTTCTCTATTCTCTTCATCTTCTGAGTCATCATCATCGGTCCCGGAGTCATATTCCTCATGAGCCACCAACAAACTTTCTCCTTTCTTCTTATCGTCCTTGTTCCCATGCTTCTTGGAAGAGGAGAACTTGGATGACCGGCACTTAGGGATGAGTCGGCCTCCATGGTCCTCCTTGTTCTCATAAGGACATTCGGCAATGAAGTGCTTGATTCCTCCACAATTGTAGCAATGCCTCACTTTAGAGTCACCACCCTTCCTTGGAGATGACTTGAACTTGGATCCCTTGAACTTGTGCTTGTTGGCATCCCAAAAGGCATTGGTGGTGAGAGCCAAGTGTTCATTGATTACATACTTGGCATCTTCCGGAGACCAAAACTCTCCTTCACATATTTCTTCTTCTCCATCTTCTTGCTTGTAAACCACCTTGGCCTTGAGAGCAAGATTGTGAACTCCTTGTCTGGCAAGGACACGAGCTCTAGTCTCTTCCGCATTCTTCTTCAAGATAGTCAAGGTGATGAACTCGCAAAGAACTTCATTTGAGGTCATACACCCAAAATCCGGTCTTGAACGGATGATCTCGGCCCGGATGGGTTCTCTTGGGTTGATGGAGGTAATGAACATATGCTTGATATAATCATCACCATTGTCTTTGCACCCAAACCCACTCAAGGCCGTTGCAAGAGCCAAGACCCTTTGGTACATCTCATCGGGAGTCTCATTATCTCGCATAATGAAATCCCTCTCTTCACTCTTGAGCTCATCAAACTTGGAGGACCGAATACTCTCATTCCCAATGAAGAGCATAGTGAGATAGTCCCATACTTCCTTGGCTGTGCTCAAGTTGTTGATGTGTGCCGCATGATTATCCAGCATGGCTTGTTGAAGGAGATGCTTGGCGGTGGCATTGAGTTGCTCATCAACTTCTTCCCTTCCGGTCAAGTTGAGAGGATCATGAGGTGCAAAGCCATTTTGTATGACCCTCCACAAATGAGTATAAGAACTAGAAATATGAGATTTCATTAGTCCTTGCCATTTAATAAAATTGCGAGAATCAAGCTTAGGAGAAGATCCCATGTTGTTAATGTGTGGCATAGGATAATGGACCAGCGGAGAGGAATAAGTGTTAGGGGCTGGAATGGAAGCACCCTTTGCCAGACCATCATTTTCCTTAGGTGGGGCACCTTTATTCTCGGTGGAGGTGGAGCCATTGTTAGGTGGCTTCACCTTTGCCAATGATAGATCCACATTAGGTGTGGTGTTTGGGTCGGTGAGCCCGGGAGGTTTCTTCCCAAAATATTTCTCAAACATAGCCTTCATCTCCAATCTCATAGAGGTTTGAAATGTGTCCAAGGACGCCAAATTCTCATCACGTGAGATTGAAGAGGAAGAGATAGATGGAGGAGTATCTTTGGGAGGAGTTTCTTTACCCTTATCCTCATGCATAGTATCGCCCATACTCTTAGGCGGTTAAGCCCGAATAAGAGACCACGCTCTGATACCAATTGAAAGGATCGTATGAGCGACTAGAGGAGGGTGAATAGGAGCTACCCAATTTTTACTTCTTTTACAAATTAAGGCTAGACAAGGAGGTAAATTCTCTAGATGTGCTACTATGTGAATTTACCTAAAGTGACAAGCATGCTAGCAATAACAAAGCAAGTAAAGATACAAGTAAAGGATAGAGGTAACCGCAATGGAGACACGGAGACACAAGGATGTATTCCCGTAGTTCCTTCCTTGTTACGGGAAGTACGTCTACGTTAAAGAGGTCCGGAACCACAAAGGCCACCAACGCCATGAAGGCTCACCCTATTCTCTGGTGAACAAGCCACAAAGGTGAGTTCACGCTCCACTAAGCGATGCCCTTGAAGGCAGCACGAGACCTTTACACAAAGTATTGGGACGAGCTCCACAACTCAATTGGAGGCTCCCAATAGGCCCACCAAGCCCTTACACACAAAGTTGAGCTTGGGGGACAGCTTCTTCCGGCTAGGGTTCCAAGGAACCCAAGAGTAACAAGTTCCTCAATGAAATGGAGAGGGAAATCAAATCGCCTTGGTGGAAGTGTTGATCTAGGTCTCCTCCCTCAAATCCTCGAAGGGCTTCAAGTTCTAGTGGCTAGAAATGGAGATCTAGTGCTTTGAAGCTTTGCAACAATGGTGGAGAGAGAGTGGAAGCTACAGCAGCCACTGGAGGTGGAAGATGACTATTTATACCCCTCTCAGGAATCTAGCCGTTGGGGGTCGACTAATCCCGGAGTCTCTGGACTTGGAGTCCGAAGTCTCCGGTGTCACCCGGAGTCTCCGGCCTGTAAGGGCTGGAGTCTCCGGCTCCCTAGCGTAAAGACCTCAGAGTCTTCAGAGTCCTTTTTCAAAGACTCCGGGGAGGCAATAGAGGCTTGCACCACTTGGGTGAAAACCGAGTTTTGGAGGCACCCGGAGTCTCTGGTCTGTAAGGGCCGGAGTCTCCGGCCTTGGTGCACAAACCTCGGAGTCTCCAGAGTACTTTTTCAAAGACTCCGGGGAGGCAACAGAGGCTTGCACCACTTGGGTCAAAACCAAGTTTGGGAGGCCAGATTCTTTGGCCAGAGTCTCCGGTCCAGAGTCAAAGTCTCCGGCCTTTATAGGCCGGAGTCTCTAGCTCTGAGACCCGGAGTCTCCGCCCAGAAAATCCCCAACAGCAGGATTTCTGCAGAGTTCTCTCAACCATATTGCAAAGGGGTGTAAGAGTGTAAGATTTGATTTCACCCCAGCTTTTCATCGAGCAACCCTCTTGATAGTGCGGAGACCTAAAATACACAACCAAAAATCTAGGTCTTCGAAGCTTTGATCTTTACACTTTTGAGGGGTCGATAACTATTGAGTCATTAACTTATAAACCTTCACCCCCTTTTTTTAGATAAGGTGGTTTCGTGTAGTCTCTATCCATGCTACAGGTCTCCAAAAAGGGTTTTAATCCTAGAGTCGCAACATTTGCTCGATACCATCTGCGGTGACCTAGCACACCACTGCATGTTGTAGTGCACGAGTCATTGGCATAACACTCACAAAAACATCATTCCATGAATACTACACCCAACAGAGTAGTACAATAGAAACATCATAGGTCCAAGTCCTTTCTATTCATAGCATAGATCTCTTTACAAAAGATCCTCAGAACCTTCGTGACACAAGTAGTTGTTAGGTAAGTTCCTAATCAAGCCAAAATCCAAAAGATGCAACTTGTCGACTACTCCACAACAAGACCTATCTCGAGTCCTACTTGTCTTGTGATTGCTTGGTAAAGCAATTCTATGCAAAGGTAAATTCTATTGGGAATTGGTTCCCTCATATACTCCATCTAAAGATCCACTCTCTTCACTCCATAGTTGACTGTTATCCTCCTGTCAGTTCCTCCTATCTTGTGAAGTGTGCCTTTTGTCGTCCTCTAGTGCGGGCATATCAATCTTGTCTTCTCCTAAGTTCTAGCAAGGGTTTAAGAAGATAGATTGAGTACAGGCGTACTCAGCAAGTTCTATGGTGGGTGTTTTATGCACTATACAGTCGTGGATCATAGAATCCTATGCTTATGCGAGTTTTCATAAACGGTTTTTAGAAAAGGTAAGTTTTAGTTTAGAAAAACTATGTCCGTTAGTCTTCACGGTTGTTAGAACTTGTATCTAGTTCCTTTCCAATCTGCGATCGTAGTTCCTTCTTGGAATAGTGAGTATCATGACCCATTTTATTACACTCTGTAGAGGTGCACTACTTTTCTCACAAACGTCTTTAGCTATGTTGCACAACCGGGATTGCAATCTTACGCCCATACGGCCTTGCTTATGGGGCCTAGTACTAAAGACTTGCCAATCACTGGCTTTTTGTACTCTGTAATCTACCCTTTTGCATTGAACCAGTTTATAACCGCGATCATATGCCCTCCCTACTGAGACACTAGAGTCGTCACCCTACTGCACAAGATGGGGACATTACGGGATCCCACCCGCTGTAGTTCCTCGCGGGAACACAGCCCGACCTAGTCGTATGAAGATATAAATAATAAAGAAGGTTCCAGCTGACTTATCAGTCCCATTCCAGAATCTGTGGTCAACACAGTCTATACGGCGCTTAGAATCACTGGCTACTTATGTTATTAATCGTAGGTGTACTTTCCCAGTACAATGGAATCTCCACCAACATGATTTTCATTCCGCATCACAACCGTGATTCCATTGTCCACCACAATGCAGTTCGTTTATATTCTTAGAAAATAGTATTTTGCTTTTGTATGCGGGTGATATTGCTTTTAAAAGTATTTGATATAAAATAATAAATGATATGCAAGTGAACTTGCCTCCTGATTGCAAACTTATGCAATCAGCGTTCCTCTAATCATCATAAGCTCCAAATCCAAGAATAGCATCATTGGTCCGGTAAGGACTAATGTTCAAAAGTGTGTCAATATGCTATTATGCATAAGGTATGATATGCAAGCATTCTACCCTTTGTAATGACCCCTGTTGGTTTCGTTTATGGAATTGGTAAAGGTTTAGGGTTGGTGATTTGTTATAGATTTGGTTTTGTTCAAGTTTACTTCACTCAATAATGCTCAAGCATAGGTTCTCATTCATATCATGATAACAATACATGGCATTATACAACAAGTCATGGCATGGTTTTATTTGTTTGGTAAGTATCAATTCAATCCTACTCCTTTGAGTTGTTTTAGAAAAATAAGTGCGAAAGCCCTTTCTTGTTGAAGTGGCAAAAAGAATAACTTTTGAATAACATTTATGCTTAACTAACAATTACTAAAATGCGAGTAGTTTGGGTTTTCTACTTTCAGTCAGTTCCTTGAGTGGAAATAATTTCTAGGGTTGAGTTATTGTTTAAACTACTACTTATGAATTCATGACTAAGAATTTTATTTGAACACTATTATTAGAAAGTAATGGTTTATACTCACTTTCTAAAGATTATAGAATTCTTCTTAAGTATTTCTTAATTACTTCTACTTATTTTTATTTTCAACAAAGGTTGATGATTACCATTTCTTTTATTCAAAGGCATGGTAAATTTGATCATATGCTTAACTACAATCAAGGTATTGGGTAGCATAAGGTTGAGGTATAAATATTAAATAAGGAATTGAATTTGGATTTTAAGTTTATTTTATTTTCTAATGTTCTTCTTCCTGGATATGATTTGGAAGAATTACTTCGAATATTTAGAATTGTGGTAGATTTTCATGTTCAAGAATAAAATTGTGTTTGGGAAGCTATAGGGTGTTGACACCTCATGTCATGCATTTGGTGACTAGGGTGCTGGGTGGCATGCTATCATCCTTCAAGAAAGGTGATGACACCTATGTGATGACTCCTCACTTGCATGGATGACTAACCTACTTGTGTGTCAAGCTCTTATGAGATACCTTGGTGGCCAAGTTCCTTAAGGGCTAGGTTACTTAGGAGCTAAGGTTCCTAGGTAGCATTTTATTTACTTGAGACATTTATTTTAGATCATGACAAGTGGCATTTGTCACAAAATGGAATTTGAGTTGAATTGGACATGTGAGTTGATTTGCATATTCAAGTTCAAACTTGAATTACAAATGTGGGAAGATCATTTTAGTCATTCATATTAATTAAGTGAAAACTTAACTAACAATGTGGATGATCATTAAGGTTTTTAAGGATGGTTTTAGTTCTATTGGCCATGATTTCTCAAGTCATGATCCTTTGAGTTACAAACTCTCAAAGTTCATTTTATTCAAATAGTTTGAAGAATTTAGTGTAATGGAAATGGTTTTAGTTTTGTTAGATTCAAATTATTTGAGAAGTAATGAGTTTACCAAAATGCATGGTTATTATGCACTTTAACTCTTATGATTTTCCATAATTCTAGATAAGGTGTTATGAGTAAAATGAATTCTACTCAGAGTTAAATTTTAATCTTGTGAGGGTTTTATCGTTTGGATAAAGAAGAATAGAATAGATCAAGATTTGGAAAGATCAGGATTTGATGATTTACTTGATACTTGACTATTGTCAATCACAAGTGATGGTTGGAATTGGTGATGTTTAAGATAGGATAGAATAAGGTAAGATAGAAGGTGATTTGTTTCTTGTTTTCTTAAGATTGTGTTTGTGTTATTGTTCAAGTTTTATTACGAATCCTGCTTCTACCTTCCTAGCATAGAAGTTTACCAAAGGTCAATCGAAGTTTAGAACACTCTACTTGATGAACTAGTCCTAAATCATCAACTCAAGTGAGACTTCAATCACTTTGACAAGTTCTATCAAAAAGTTATAAATTTTCCCGAAATTTACATGCATGAATGCAATGCACGCATCGGTGTCCTACTAATTTATGGTCTCTAATGTTGGGATATTACAGCATCTCATGGTAGTTCTCTATGGGCCTGTTGAGGAACTCGGCGTCTTTGGGGTGATCCTAAACAAGGATGACAATGAAGACTATTAGATGTAGGCATGAATGATCAAAGGGCAGTGCAAGGTAATAGAGGTGCTAACCGTGACATGCCCCTGGTAGTGGTCAACCTCTAGCACGATGGTGCAGCTGTCCTCATCCCATTAAGCGCTTCTCAGATCTCTCAGCTGAAGAGAATATGCCCGAGAGGCAATAATAAAGTGGTTATTATCATATTCCATGTTTATGATAAATGTTTATTTCTCATGCTAGAATTGTATTAATCAGAAACATTAATACATGTGTGATTAATAGACCAAAAGGTTCCTAGTAAAGCCTCTCTTTCATACTAGCTCATTGATTAACTGATGATCAAGGTTTCCTGATCATGAACATTGGATGTTGTTAATAACGGGGTCATATCATTAGAAGAATGATGTGATGAACACTCACGCCCATAGTAAGAATAGCAATATGATCAAGTCATCAAGTTTCATTGCTATATCAAACTCATACGAAGTAGTTCTAATCCTTAGACCATGAGATCATGTTAATCACTGATACCGGAAGGGTACTTTGATGATATCAAATGTTACACTTTAACAGGGTGATTATAAAGGTTGATTTGGGTACTATGAAAGTATTAGTTGAGGCTCATGGATCAAGAGTGGGATTTGTCCATCCAGATGACGTAAAGATATTCTCTGGGCCCTCTCGGTGATATTGCATTGACACCTCTTGCATGCATGTGACTAGGTCATGGGAATGCATTATCATGGAATGAGTAAAGAGACTTGTCAGGAAGGAGATCGAACTAGGTATGGTTGATACCAAATGATCGGATCTCGGACAAGTAATAATATCGCGAGGCAAAAGGAATTAACTATGTTCGTTATTGGTTCGCACGATCACTAGTTCATCGTCGAGTAAGTGGGAGTAGTCATGGATTTCCATATCCCTCGGATGATTATTGATTGGAGAGGAGTCTCGATCATGTCCACGTTATTCATGAACCGTAGGGTGACACACTTAAGGTTCGCTGATGCGTTTTGAGTGGATTTGGAACTCCGGCTGAATTATTGGACAGTATAGGGGTTGTTTCAGAAAAGCACCGAAACTGTTTTGGGATATTGAAATGACTCAAGGGGGTAAATGTTAATGTTTGTTAATTGATTGAATTAACAAATATTAAAGAAATAAAAATGTTTTATTAATTCAATTAGTGTGGATTTTAATTATCATGAATGTCATGCAAAATTAAAATGGGGGTTACTCATTTGATGAGGGGGTTTACCTTTCCATGAAGGAGGGGGTTACCACCACCATGAAGAGGAGAAAAGGAGTAGGGGCTGGCCGCACCCCTCATGGGTGGCTGCCTCCTTTCTCCTATATATATTGGATATATTCCTCTTCTCCAAATACACTTAGTTGTTTCCATTCCCTACCTTGTTGCTCCACACCGTGGCTGTTGATTAAGCGAAGCGCTGCCGAAATTGTTAGCCACCAACACTTGGAGAAGTGGAGGAGGAGGAGGAGGAGTTCCGGCGGATCCCTACTTTCGCTGCTCTGCTGGACCGAGGGCATGGAAGACGTCATCGAACCATACGTGTGACCGAGTACGGAGGCGCCACCGGATGTGGGCCTTGTACACGATCTTGAGATCGCCAAGTGAACGACTACGTCAAGTGAACGACTACGTCGACTACGTGCGTCTTCGTCGAGTCTTCATCGACAACGTTTGTGCGGGAACGTAATCCCCGCTTCCGGTCATCGAGGGTTAGTTAATCGTTGCTTCCATCTCGTAGATGATCTTGGCTAGTTTTGTGTTCATGCGTAGGAAAATTTTTGTTTTCTATGCTACGAACCCATCATCAGCTTGCTAATATGGATCCACCTCGTCCTCCACTTCCTCAGGTGGTTGTAGACCTAAGTAGAAGTCACCTCCGCTCCATAATGCTCGAAGAGCGCCTTGGAAACAGCAACGAGATGGACCACTTTGAAGCCCTTGTCTGTACGAATGCCAGTCTTGATCAGCTCACACATCTTCTGGAGGATAAAGGAGGACTGGAAAGGTAGCCACTTCATGGCGCCCTTCATATTCGTAGTGTGCGCTTTGCAAGCCGCGGTTGCATTAATCAGGTCCTTCTCCTTCCTTGCCTTAGCAATGTTCATGTCAACCTTTGTGCCATGCTCTGGACAAGGTTGTGCAATGTGCTCTGGGACAACGATTCGAGATGCGCAAACTGAGGCTGCTTGGAACACTGCCCAACCTCCACGTCCACAACCTTCTCGGCGAGGGGAGGCTGCGAATCCGTGACAAACGAAGGGATCTAGTACTCCTCAAAGGGGACCAGAACCTGGCTAAGGAATTCCTGGCACAACAAGTCCTACGCCGCACAATGTACAAGGTAGTGTAACGATAGTAGGCATACGAAGAAGAAGATCATGACTACAAGCCTACATCAACAAATACTAGGCATACAAAGAACAAGAAGCTCTGGACATGCTCATGCCGGTTAATATTCATAGATCTAACATCGAGCATCAACGAATCTAAGCTTACATATGCAAAGATCTTAGCTACAAGCCAACATCAGGGACAGATCTAAGCAAAACAAGTCATAGATCTAACCCTAACAACATGAATGTGCTTGATATGTCATGGTGTTGGTATTTACAGTCATGGCTGGAGGTGGATGGAGGTGTATCCTAGTCGATGAAGTGGTCGGAATAGCCCAATCTCCGCCTTCGCCGCCCATACGGCCTACTTACCTTCCTTGCGCGCGAAAGAAGAGAGCTAGAAGGGGAAATAGCGTTTTCGAACTCGGTGGTGAGAGGAGAGGGTAGAAATAGAGAGGCGGTCTCGGTGGGAGGTGACGAAATCCTCCCGCCCCCTTTTTTGCTTGCGCGTGGGAGCTCGCGCCATCTCCATGGTTCCAGCCGCTCGTGGGAGTGTTGATCGCTTTTGGATCACGGGGACGAGAGACAAGGGTGGCTCTAGGGAAACGACCGATTCAGGCGTACCCCCGGGCCTAGGCGAAGGGTGCTTTAACGCGCGTACAAACCACAACGCAGCCAATCACCCCACTTTTTGCTCCGCAGAGCCTGTTTCGACTCCATGCGGGCTACCGCCCTAAAAAGGAAAAGATGTGCGCTGACTTTACGTATGCCTGTGAGTCTGTAACGATGTCTTTTGTTAGTCTTTCTCGCGGAGTTTTGCCTAGGAAAGGAAGGGAGTGCGCGTTTGCAGAGATAGTAGAGAAGACGGAGGGCAATGGTCTGTGTCTTTTCGGTCACTATATGTAACATCCGGATTTTTAAGGGCTAACTTTTTTAAGCAAAGGATGTTTCTCCGAAATAAAATAAATAAATATTTTATTCTTATTTGTTTCTTTTCAAACTGCCTATTGGTCAAGCATGAGTGCTCATGCAAATCGTGTTGCCATGCACGTATGGGCGACACACCTTGCCAGGCTAGCACGTTATTTATATATATTTTTCTTGTTTGGGAAACTGCTCCCTAGCGCGCGCTAGGGATGTTTCGTTTCGCTAAAGAGATTCTTGTCATGGACCGGCCCGTCACACAGTCAGTCACGCGCAGTGAGACACTCAGCATGCAAGTCAACCGGAACAAATCGGTAGCTCCTTCGCTAGCTGTGGTAGTACCACGCCCGCTGGCTGAGTTTTTTTTTTTCGCAACCTGTCTAGCTGTTTTGGTCTTTGACAGATGGGTGAGGTTGGTGCACGTACAAAGTTTGTGATTCGATCTCTAATAAGTGCTCTAGGTAATAAAGTCAGTCTGTTACACTTTTTTCTTTTCTTTCTTCTTTCTCGTTTTTTCTTTTTTCTTTAGTTCTCTTTCGTTATTGATTTCCTTTTTCCCTTTCACCCATGTGACTTCTAGATATGCTTCTTTCCTATTATTTTTCCTTTTTTCTTATTTCTCGCATTCTTTTCTTTTTTATTTTTAATATTATCTTATGTCTTTTGCTTTCTAAACTAGTTTTCTATTTTTCTTGATATTTTATGTTTTTGTTTCATTTAGTTTCTTAATATTGCGTCTCTTCTAATTGTGGTTTGTTTCACACACAAAATTTATGGTTTTAGTGTTGTTCCAACTAGTCTAATTTGAACTCATGATTTGTTCCAACATCGCTAAAGTTTTGTTCCTTCTAATTAAATTTAGTTCCTCGAGAACTAACATGTTGCTCTAATTAGTCTAACTTGAATTTATGATTTTGTTCCACAGTCGCTAAAGCTTTGTTCCACAGTCGCTAAAGCTTTGTTCCTTTGTTTCCGGGAACTAAAAAGTTATTTCAACTAGTCTAACTTGAATTCATGATTTGTTCCACAATCGCTAAAATTTTGTTTCTTCTACAAATTTTGTTCCTCAAGAACAAAAATGTTGTTCCAGTTAGTTTAATCGATTATGATTTGTTCAACATTCGCAAAAAATTTGTTCCTTTGTTCCTGGGAACTAAAAAGTTATTCCAACTAGTCTAGCTTGAATTCACGATTTGTTCCACAATCGCTAAAATTTTGTTTCTTCTACAAATTTAGTTCCTCAAGAACAAAAATGTTGTTCCAATTAGTTTAATCAATTACGATTTGTTCCACATTTGCAAAAAATTTGTTCCTTTGTTCCCGGGAACTAAAATGTTGTTCCAACTAGTCTAGCTTGAATTCATGATTTTTTCCACAATCGCTAAAGTTTTGTTCCTTTACAAATTTAGTTCCTCAAGACAAAAATGTTGTTCCAATTAGTTTAATCGATTATGATTTGCTCCACATTCACAAAATATTTGTTCCTTTGTTCCCGGGAACTAAAATGTTGTTCCAACTAGTCTAGCTTGAATTCATGATTTGTTCCACAATCGCTAAGTTTTGTTCCTTCTAAAAATTAAGTTCCTCAAGAACTAAAATGTTGTTCCAATTAGTTTAATTGATTATGATTTGTTCCACATTCGCAAAAAAATTATTCCTTTGTTCCCGGGAACTAAAATGTTGTTCCAACTAGTCTAGCTTGAATTCATGATTTGTTCCACTATTGTTAAAGTTTTGTTCCTTCTAAAAATTTAGTTCCTCAAGAACTAAAATGTTGTTCCCTGTGAAATTCATTTGTGTTCCCTGGTGTATAATTATTTATTCCATTCATTAGAAATTTTGTTCCTCCGCTAATTAGTTTTCCGAAGTCCAATTTATTTTCTCCTTATAGTCGGGATATTTACATTTTTGTATGTGCAATTTGTGTAAATGGAAAATCTTATTTTTAATTGACTTACGATTACCGCATTTAAATTAGCAACTAATTAATAATAGAAAAGATGAGCTAATTTTTTGTTTCTTACTCCCACCATTTCAAAATATAAGATGTTTTAGCTTTGTGAAGCAAATGTATTTAGACATCTTTTAGTGTATTGGTTCACTCAAATATACACACTAAAAAGTGTCTAGATACATTTGTTTCATAAACCTAAAACATCTTATATTTTGAAACAGAGGGAGTATTTTTATAGTCTTGATTTGTTCTTTGGACTAAATTTTTATTACTATGTAGTACTAGTGTACTGGCTAGCTAGCTAGCTTGAAAACGATTAGCTACGAGAAACCTCACATCCGCTGCCATGCATACGTGGGTTGAGCAGGATATCCGATGGCCATGCATGTGAACGCGGTGGCCATTTTAAATACTGTTCGAGTTTGTTGCTTTTGATAGCACGAAAGACACGACATGCATGCAGCTCTGTATTGGGGAGGCTGCGATCCATAGCGCGTGTACGTCGAGACACGGAACTCGGAAAGCCTGTAACAAACGAACGATTCTGGGATTTTTTAGTCCCACATGGAAAGTTAAGATACGTACCAACCACTTTAAATACCAAACGAAAAACGCGCAGCAAAAGGCCTACACGCGAAACCCGCTCAGAAGAAACCATCTGGATCTTAAATGGGCTGACAAATAAGGCCCGTTAGCAAGTTTCTTCAGCGAAATGGCAGGTCCCTGGCGCGCGAGCGCTATAGGGAGAAGCACCCCTTGTTTGCCTTCTATTCCTCTACTCTAAATTCTACCGAGGCATCCCATCTGGCCCAACCCAAAGCCAACCCAAGTCGGTCAGCCGGCCCAGATGGTGTTTCTTCTCTGTTTTTTCCTTTTCTTTTTATTCTTACCAAAAGTAAAAAATATTCAAAAGTAAAAAATGTTCAAAAGAAAAAATGTTCAAACATAAAAATGTTCAAAAGTAAAAAATGTTCAAAAGTAAAAAATGTTCAAACATAAAAATGTTCAAAAGTAAAAAATGTTCAAACATAAAAATGTTCAAAATTAAAAAATGTTCAAAAAAATAAAATATTCTAATTTTAAATTGTTCAGAATTTTTAAGAAAGAAAAAGAACGAAAAAAAGGAAATGAAAAACCATGAAAAAAACAGTAAAAGGGAAAAACCAGAAAAAAAAACCAACGAAAAAAGAAAAAACCCAGACTGCCGCCCCGTTAACGAGCCGGCCTAGTATCGTGCCCACGCGGGCGGAGCGGGGCTCGGTCCCGCTAACGGGCGCAGCATAGGGTTTGCCGAGCGGAACCGCTGCTCCGACTATCCCGTAGCCTCGAGCCTATCCCTTCATCAGCGTATAAAAGCCCCAAGTCGACGCCCAGCCCCTCTCTTTTCCCTGCCACACCGAAACCCTAGATTGGTTTCTTCTCGTGTAAGTGTGTAACGCCGCCAGGCCGCTGTGAACGCCGCTCGGACGTCAATCACCATCAACACATGTGACCACGTCCACAGCTCCAGTTCACCGACTGGGCACATAGATTACAGCCGACTTGATGAGAACCAGCTCAAACCCTTACACCTACCCACTACCTATGTACTCCCTCCGTTTGGAAATATAAGATGTTTTAGTTTTGTGAAGTGAATGTATCTAGACATCTTTTAGTGTATAAGTTCGCTCGAATCTATACACTAAAAGATGTCTAGATACATTAGCTTCACAAAGCTAAAACATCTTATATTTCTAAATGCATGGAGTAGATGACTACCTCCTAGACGTAGTTTTCGGTCTTATTTTTGTAGATTGCAGGCCGGTAAACCGAATGTTACTGGATGGCACGATCTTATTAGACAGTTTCCATGCATCGGATTTAGTCGAGTTCTATATGGAGATGTTCTCAGATAGTATTAACAACGTAGCAATGGTGTTAGTTTACGAATATTTGTATTGGTTATTTAAAATATTTTGAAACTAATTCATGCATCATTAGTTGCATATACACGTACAGCTTCTCTGTATAGTTGTTGTATGGGTGCATTTCGTTATTCATTTTCGCATGCAAATCCTTCTAGATGATAGTCATAGTATTTCTAATTGAATGGTACTAGCTGTAGAGGCAATTGCTAGGACGATGCATCTGTTCTACTCCCTCCGTTTCAAAATATAAGATGTTTTAGGTTTGTGAGGTGAATGTATCTAGACATGTTTTAGTGTGTATATTCGAGTGAACCTACACACTAAAAGATGTCTAAATACATTTGCTTCACAAAGCTAAAACATCTTATATTTTGAAACGGAGGGAGTACCAGTTTTGGTTAGCGTCGGTACGTAGCTCCGGTGAGGATTATTGTAGTTAGTACTGCTTGCTCATCACATCATAGACTCAGTAACATGTAAGATTTATTCATTTAATTTCTAGATATACTCATCAGGTTGATTTAGAATTTATCATCTAGCATGTTTCCTTGTTGGCACAATAAGATGTTGCATCGATGCATGCTACTATCTAGAGTAGCCTACGTGATGCATGCTTTTGTTTTGGATTATTCGTTAGCACATGTACAGAATGTCCTAATCTTAGATTATGCATTTGTATGTCTTGCTAGCATGTAGTGGTTTGTGCATTGCATATTAACTAGAAGGACCTTGCGCACGTTGCTGCGCTGTTATATTGTTCTTATTTTTTTCTGCTTGATATGTGTGCATTTGCCTTCACCTGGTAGGAAATAAGGTTGTAATATTTGAGTCTATAATGGTTTAGGATATATAGAAATGAAGTTTCATATTTTCTTTCAGTCTCATACATGTAAGGAATTGGAGTAAATTTATCTTTTTTGAACCAGGTTTTCATACAAAATAGAATTTCTAGCAAATAAACTGAGACAACTTATAAGATCTTGTACTTCCACAGCAATGTGATGCCAGTGCATAAATCAATCCCAATTTGCTAAACGACCAACTTTATATGCTTTCCATAACATGTGAGCCCATAGTATCCCTTCCAAGTCTACCATGATAGAAAGAACCATGCTATCTCATTGTTAAAATCAATATATATATTTAAACTGGCCTTTGCACCTTGATAATAGGCTTTGCAAAAGAGTTTGTATGACAGCTATCAAGTGGTGACCATATAACGATCGAAGCCATGGCTGCTGACGAGGGTTAACTCGACAAATGTCCTAGATGAAGGACTTAGGATCGGGGGAATAGGGCGTCGGATGAACTCGAAGGTAAAGGTTAGTCGAAATAAGTGTATATCGAAAGTAAACTTGGGTGTTCAACCTGGCTTGCTTTCAATCTGCCCTACACCGTCCCCTCCTGGACCCTATATATAGGTGGCCAGGTCTCGAGGATCGGGTAGGGTCCAATACAGATTACAATATCGACATACGGTAAGGACTCGTATTCGACTATCATTACAATTGGGCCTAGCTTATCGGGCCTCAGGGGTACTCAACTAACGGGCTCTATTAACTATACCCTTGTTAGTAGCCCCTGAGATTCTACCAGAATTGCAGATTCAGGATGAATCTCTAATCTCTAAATCTTCAACTTGATCAATTCTTCGACTTCTTCTTATCTTCAAATCTTTGACTCGGTCTTTTGACTTGTTTTCATAATAATATATTGCAAGGGGTTTTGATGAACAACCCTGACAACTCTGACGGATCAAGAGGTCAGTTAACTGCCAGAACAGATACTTGTCACCTACTTCAAATTCAATCCCCTTGGATTTGAATTCGGGATACCGGTCAGGCCCACTCTTTTGCCGCATTTAGGACTTACAAAGAATGAATCCCAGTGATTCTCAGGGTACCCAGTGCGTCCACCAGGATTTTCTTCACGTCGTAGACACAGATACATACCAGCAGAGCGCATCCATGTGTGTATACCAGGCCACACAGGACGGATCCCGGGGTCTTACCTTCGTGATAAATCACGACATTCGAGTTTCA
The DNA here is from genome assembly GCA_007115705.1 of Dactylis glomerata. Classification (NCBI taxonomy): domain Eukaryota; kingdom Viridiplantae; phylum Streptophyta; class Magnoliopsida; order Poales; family Poaceae; genus Dactylis; species Dactylis glomerata. The sequence goes on from QXEO01000383.1 coordinate 6,946,506, forward strand.
TTGCGATAACGTAACTCGAGAATCTTATATCGCAGCCAAGTTTTGACTACAAATATTCGGGTTTTAACAACCATAAAACTCACTCCCGATGGGAGTAACACTCCTGCATTTCTCATACTCTAATGCTTTACCAAAAAATATCATCGGGTGCGCGCTCAGCGCTTCCGATGGGAGTAGCCCCCGAGGCTATAGTCGAAAAAGACTTTTTCGAGTATAGGCTCAAAATACAGTGTAGTCCATCATACTTCAACTCAAAATAATTTAATGATATCCTGTCGTCGAATACGCGTCCATCACTCCAGTTAAAAGTTGCATTCAATATTCTTGAAAGTAATAGCCCCCAAGGCTATTATCGAAAATTCTTCACATAGAATCTTGTCTATAGATTTTGCACTTGTCGGCTCCATTCTTCTTCTTTCTTATATCATCTTCTTTATGACGTCAATGAGTACGTCACTCTGTATGAGTGCGAACCGTTTTATGGGCAGCACTGTAATTTTCACGATTTTTGACCGTTAGTGGGCTGCCGTTTCCGCTTCGTGCGCCACGTCTCAGCCCACGATCCTTCTCCCAGAAGGTATATAAGGGGCATAGTGGGGGATTTTACTGTTTACCAGCTCGTTCTCTCCGCCGCCTCCATTGCTGATCTCTTCCTCCTCCTCCTCTCGTGCATAGCCCCCGAGCGCATCACGTTTAGATGCACGTGAAACACCTAGCCACCAAGAACACCATGGCCAAGACCTCTTCTGCCACCAGCTGGGTGCGCTCCGCCATCACGAAGAAGGAGGTGGAGAAGGCTAGGACGGACGGCCTCATCTCCGCCCAGGATTCCATCAAGTTCCCAAGCACTGAGCGGATGCCGGAGCCCCCGAGCGGTTATCGGGTAATGTTCCTTGCCTTTGTGCTCTACGGCCTTTCTCTTCCTGCCCACGAGTTTCTCCGTGGGCTTCTCTTTGTTTACGGTGTGCAGCTACACCAGCTCACACCGAACTCTCTTCTTCATATTGCTTGTTTCGTGACTCTTTGTGAGTCATTCTTGGGCATTGAGCCCACTTTCTTCTCTGGAGGTCAATCTTTCGACTTTGCTCCAATGTTGCTCTGGCTAGAAAACCTGAATTGGGCGGAGCCGTTGTCTCTGTGCGCCATGAGGCGCAGTACCTCGAATTTTCCTTTGCCGCATCTGTCCAAGGGTGGAGAACCAAATGGTTCTATATCCAAGATCGCAAAGCCTCTCCTGAAGACCAATATGGTTTAGCCCCTTTCGAAGCCTCCAAAGAAGTGAAGAAATTGGCTTTGTGGGATACGCTTCCCTCAGATGCGGAAATAGCACAAGTTCCTCCTCTTCTATCCCGCATTCAAGCTTTGAAAGGAGGCCAAGGAGGAGCTTTATCGGGTATTCAACTCATGGCGTTTTTTGTGCAACGTCGAGTTCAACCCCTGCAGCACCGCCTCACCAAGCTTTGGAGTTACTCTGGTTTGAAAGATCCTACTCGCACCTCCAAAGATTTGATAGAGAAAAAAGATGTCGACAGGCGAGTCAGGAGCCTCACCAAGCTCACCAACGATCATGTGGTTGCTGATTTGACCGCTGACTACTTCGACTCTGTGCACCCCCTACCCGAGGTACGTATCTTTGTGTTCACTTGCTATCGAATTTTGTTTGCTTCGACTTGTGTTGTTCTTTGCCTTTGTACTCTGCTGACTTATTTACATGCAGGGTCACCAATTCCTTATTTCGCGCCCTCCTCTTCCAGAGGCAGGGCCCCTTCCGGCTGATCTGGCCTTATCTGTATCTGAAGCCCCCGAGGCTGACGAGAATCAGGACGGAGATGATGCCGAAGAATCAGAAGAGGAAACTAGCTCGTCGACATCGTCTCCTCCCGTGCTTGCTGAAGATGCTGGTATCAACAAGAAGAGGAAGCGTGTCGACGAATTTGCTTCTTCGAGTTCCGCAGCGGCTGATAAAGCCCCTGTTCTTACCAAAGAATAGGAATACTTCGACCTCCTGGCATCGTAAGTGCTTTATTCGAGTTCTTCAATTGCACCGCTTTGTTTATATTCTGATCCAAATTCTATAAAGTAGAGGCCAACTTCTGACGAGCGGAACGAGGCCCGTCGCCGGAGGCTTGGGCCGAGTGGAGGCTTGGCGCCCGTGGTTTTTACCTCTCTTTGTTGGAGAGGGTTTTCCACGTTAAAATCTTGTGTCTCTGTGCTGTGATTTCTTTTTTGTTCTTCGTTATTGCCTATCGCTTTTATAACAAGTGGTATCAGAGACCCAGGTTTCTAATCTAGGGTTTGCGAGATGGCGTCTTTGAAGTTTGATCTGCCACAGCTGGATTACACCACAAGGTTCTCCCTATGGCAAGTGAAGATGAGGGCGGTCCTCGCCCAAACTTCAGATCTCGATGATGCGCTCGATGGTTTCGGAAAGAAACCGGTTTCGTCATGGACAGAGGAGGAAAAGCGGAAAGACCGTAAGGCTTTGTCCTTGATTCAACTTCATCTATCCAATAATATTTTGCAGGAAGTGTTGCAAGAGAAATCTGCAGCGGCCCTATGGCTGAAACTAGAAACGATCTGCATGTCAAAGGATCTAACCAGTAGGTTGCAAGTGAAGATGAAGCTGTTCCAGCACAAGCTGCAGGAAGGTCAGTCCGTGATGAATCACCTATCGATCTTCAGAGAGATCGTTTCAGATTTACTGTCCATGGAGGTAAAATATGAGGATGAAGATCTAGCACTTCTTCTGTTAGTCTCATTGCCAAGTTCCTTTACGAATTTCCGTGACACCATATGTATAAGTCGTGATACACTAACCCTCACCGAAGTTTATGAGGCTCTCCATCAAAGGGAGAAGATGAAATCTATGGTGCAGGCTGAAAGTTCGTCCTCCAAGGCGGAGGCGTTAGAGGTCCGAGGCAGGCCTGAGCAGCGAGATAACTACCACCACCACAACAACAGAGATAAGAGTAAGACCGATAGAGGTTGCTCAAAGTCCAAGGGACGTGACAAGTTCTGCAGGTATTTTAAGAAACCTAGCCACAATATTGATGATTGTTGGAAGTTGCAGAACAAGGAGAAAAGAAATGGAACTTACCAACCGAAAAATAATGATGGTAATGGTAAGGTTGCCGTAGCCTTGGGTAAAGGTGAGGCTGCTGTTGTTGCTGGTAGCGATAGTTCTGATGGTGATTGCTTAGCTATTTTTGCTGCATGTGTTTCACGTGATGATGAATGGATTCTTGATACCGCATGTTCGTTTCATATTTGCTGTAAGAAGGATTGGTTCAGTTCCTATGAGTCTGTGCAGACTGGAGATTTTGTGCGTGTGGGAAATGACAACCAGTGCGACATTGTTGGCATTGGTTCTGTTCAGATCAAGACCCATGATGGGATGACACGCACGTTGACTGGAGTGAAACACATACCCTCCATGGCGAGAAATTTGATCTCTCTTAGTACCCTGGATTGTGACGGGTACAAGTACAAAGGTGGGGACAAACGTCTGAAGGTATCATTAGGTTCTCTCATTGTTATGATTGGTGATATGAATTCTGCAAAATTATATGTCCTTAGAGGTAGCACTTTGCCTGGTATTGCTGCTGTCGTTAGTTCTGATGATTCTAATAAGACTAACCTTTGGCATAAGCGTCTTGGACATATGAGTGAGCTTGGCATGGCAGAATTGGCGAAGAGAGAGCTAATTGATGGTTGCGACTTGAGTAAGTTTGAGTTCTGTGAGCATTGCATTTTTGGTAATCATAAAAGAGTTAAATTCAATGCTTCCGTTCATACCACCAAAGGCATTTTAGACTATGTGCATGCTGATGTTTGGGGTCCGTCCCGTAGAACTTCTAATGGTGGTGCTAATTACATGCTTACTATTATTGATGATTACTCAAGGAAAGTGTGGCCATATTTTCTGAAACATAAATCTGATGTTTTTGCTGCTTTTAAGAAGTGGAAAGTTATGGTAGAAACACAAACTGAAAGGAAGGTTAAGATACTCCGTACTGATAATGGTATGGAATTTTGTTCAAATGAATTTGATGAGTTTTGCAGCAACGATGGCATGGTAAGACATCACACCATCCCGTACACCCCTCAGCAGAATGGCGTGGCTGAACGCATGAATAGGACCATTATTTCGAGGGCTCGCTGCATGTTGTCTAATGCAAAGATGCATAGACGTTTTTGGGCTGAAGCAGCCTCTACCGCATGCTATCTCATCAACAGGTCACCTTCCGTTCCACTTGATAAGAAAACTCCCATTGAGGTATGGTCTGGTTCACCAGCTGATTATTCTGAGTTGAGAGTTTTTGGTTGCACTGCTTATGCTCATGTTGATAATGGAAAGTTAGAGCCAAGGGCTGTTAAGTGTATCTTCCTTGGTTATGGTTCAGGAGTTAAGGCATATAAATTATGGAATCCTGAAACCAAGAAAGTTTTGTTGAGAAGGAATGTCATTTTTAATGAGGCGGTTATGTTTTATGATAGTCCATCTACTGATATTTCTGATGCTATTGATTCTCCTAATGTTTCTGATGATGAGCAACAGAGAATTGACATGCAGGTGGAGCACGCAAAGGAGAACGAAAATGTGGTTCCTGAAACCAATAATGATGATGTTTATGTTCCACCTTCACCACCTATTGTTCAGCAGCCATCACGGTCTATTGCAGCTAACCGTCCTAAGAGAAATATTGCACCTCCTAATCATTTAATTGAAGAGTGTGATATTGTTCATTATGCTTTGAGTTGTGCTGAACAGGTGGAGCATGATGTTGAACCAGCTATGTACACTGAAGCCATTGCTTCGGTTGATAAGGAAAAGTGGCTAGGTGCGATGCAAGAAGAGATGCAATCGCTTCAGAAAAATGGCACATGGGATGTTGTGCGCTTGCCTAAACAAAAGAAGGCTGTCCGCTGCAAGTGGATATTTAAAAGGAAGGAAGGTTTATCTCTTAATGAGCCTCCAAGGTTTAAGGCAAGGTTAGTAGCAAAAGGTTTCAGTCAGATTCCAGGTGTTGATTATACTGATGTTTTCTCCCCAGTTGTGAAGCATACTTCTATTCGTGCTTTCTTTGGTATTGTTGCTATGCATGATCTTGAGCTTGAGCAGCTAGATGTTAAGACTGCTTTTCTGCATGGTGAGTTGGAGGAGGAGATATACATGGACCAACCTGAAGGTTTTGTTGTGCCTGGTAAGGAGGATCTTGTTTGCAAGTTGAAGAGGTCCCTTTATGGTCTGAAACAGTCGCCACGACAATGGTATAAAAGGTTTGATTCATTTATGCTAGCACATGGTTTTAAGAGATCTTAGTATGATAGCTGTGTGTACATCAAGTTTGTTAATGGATCACCTATTTATTTGCTGCTATATGTTGATGATATGTTGATTGCTGCCAAGAGCATGAAAGAGATCACTACTTTAAAGGCTCAATTAAGTAGTGAGTTTGAGATGAAGGATCTTGGTCCTGCTAAGAAAATACTAGGCATGGAAATTAAGAGGGACAGAAAGTCTAGTTTGCTATTTCTTAGTCAAGAAAAATACATTGAGAAAGTTCTTCATCATTTTAATATGCATGATGCAAAGTTTGTTAGTACACCTATTGCTTCTCACTTCAAATTGTCAGCTTTGCAATGTCCTACTTCTGAAGATGATATTGAGTACATGTCTCGAGTTCCTTATTCTAGTGCTGTTGGTTCCTTGATGTATGCCATGGTTTGTTCCCGGCATGATCTGTCACATGCTATGAGTTTGGTCAGTCGATACATGGCTAATCCTGGTAAAGAACATTGGAATGCTATTCAGTGGATTTTCAGGTACCTTCGCGACACATCTAAAGCGTGTTTGAAGTTTGGCAGGACTGGTGGGGGACTCGTAGGCTATGTGGATTCAGATTATGCTGCCGACTTGGATAAGAGGAGGTCCCTCACAGGTTATGTGTTTACTGTTGGTGGATATGCTGTTAGCTGGAGGGCTACCTTGCAGGATGTTCCAGCACAATCTACAACTGAGGCTGAGTACATGGCTATCAATGAAGCATGTAAAGAGGCTGTTTAGCTGAATGGTCTGTTTGCTGAGCTTTGTGGAGATGATTCTTGCATTAAGTTATTTTGTGACAGTCAAAGTGCTATTTATCTTACTAAAGATCAGATGTTCCATGAGAGGACAAAGCACATTGATATTAAGTACCACTATGTTCGCCACGTGGTTGCACAAGGTAAACTGCAGGTATGCAAGATTAGTACTCATGATAATCCTGCTGATATGATGACAAAGCCTGTTCCTGTTGCTAAGTTTGAGCTTTGCTCAAGCTTAGTTGGTATAACTGTTTAGTCCAAGTGGCTGTTTGGCGCTAGCAAGTGTTTTCTTTTATTTGTTCAGGAGAATGTTGAAGTTCATGCTACAAGGAATTTGTCTCAAGGTGGAGTTTGTTATATTCTGATCCAAATTCTATAAAGTAGAGGCCAACTTCTGACGAGCGGAGCGAGGCCCGTCGCCGGAGGCTTGGGCTGAGTGGAGGGGATGTCCGTGCCCAACAGGGATGTCTGTGGGGGGTGCGGGGGGGCGACAGCCCCCCACGGTATGGATCGTTGCCACCGTCTATATATACTCCTTGTAAGCCGCCGACTAGGGTTCATCGCATCATAAGATAGCCCACGATATTTGTAAAGATACACCCGATATAGTGAAGTTTTGCTGGCTGGCGCCCGTGGTTTTTACCTCTCTTTGTTGGAGAGGGTTTTCCACCTTAAAATCTCGTGTCTCTGTGCTGTGATTTCTTTTTCATTCTTCGTTATTGCCTATCGCTTTTATAACACCGCTCTTGCCTTGTTTCTGTCGTGTTATATGATGTCTACGCACTTCTATTCTTGCAGACACTTGTTGGGCCTCGAAGTGCAGAGGTTTGTAGAACAGCAGCAAGTTTCCCTTAAGTGGATCACCCAAGGTTTATCGAACTCAGGGAGGTTAGAGGTCAAAGCTATCCCTCTCAAGCAACCCTGCAATTACGATACAGAAAGTCTCTTGTGTCCCCAACACACCCAATACACTTGTCAGATGTATAGGTGCACTAGTTTGGCGAAGAGATAGTGAAATACAAGTGGTATAGATGATTATAAGTAGCAAACGTGATTTGAAATAAATATTGCTGCGAGCAAACAAGTAACAAAATAGCAAGTAAACGGTGTGCAATGCTTGGAAACAAGCAGAAAACAGGGAACTGGCACTGTGGCGACTTGTTAATAGGTTAGTTCTGGAAAATACATAAAAGTGCCACGAAGTGTAACGAAACAATAGGCAAATGGTGTAAAAACAAGCATGGAGCATCAAAAATTATAGATACATTGGAGACGTATCATTATACATAATTTATTTTCTGTTTTGCAGAGATGATGAGGAGCCTCCAAAAGATGCTATAGCTGCTCCTTCAACTTCACCTGTGACTGCTGATGAGCCTGTCGAGCAAGAAGTTGCACCGAGGGTTACCAGGGCTTCTGTCAAGAAGGTTCCTGTAACTTGAAACCTCAAACGCTCTAAGAGAGCAAAAGAACCCGACATTTTTCTTGAGGCCCATGCATCGATGATTTCTCCCAGTGATGTAAGTAACTTCTGTTGACTTGCTCTCGTTGTACTCATTTATGTTCTTACATGCCCTTTTTCCCAGGCATTGTTGCAAAGATTCGTCGCCTTGGGCACTGAGTGTGCTGAGTACTTAAAGGTTGCGAAAGCTTCCGAAGGTACACTGTTGACGTCCGGTCATTACTTTTCTTCTGTGCTTATCCTTTGTTGTTTGTCTAACTCCCTTTCGTCTTCTTCTGTAGCTGCTCTAGCCACAGCCAATGCTCGAATTGCGTCGCTGGAAGCGGAGCTCGGTGCTTTGCAGAAGGCTTATGATGTTGCGGCCGCTGCTAAAGCAAACGCTGAGACACTTGGTAAGGTGAAGAAAGCTGAAAAAGCTTTAGCTGATGCCAACAAGGAGCATGCTCAGCGAGAGCAAGCCGTGGCGGAGCGTCTTCGCACAATGTCTACTGCTGCTGAAGGTAAGTACTTCGTCTTGTCTTCTATTTCGACTTCTCTTGCACTGTTGTACTTGTTGACACTTTTCTTTCCTTTTCTCTTCTATCTTCTTTTATTGTGCAGGATTTACCGGGGTATCTTCGTCGTCCCTGCAAACGGACGATGATCCTCTGATGACTGTGGTTAACCTACTCGAGGCAAACTGGATATCTATCCAGGAGACTTTTGAGTTAGTTAGCCGCGTTCTGTCATGGCTGTTCGTCGGGTTATGGCCGAAGAAGAAGGCAGAAGTTCCGAAGGACAACTTGGGCAAGCTTGCCAAGGCTTTCAATACAACTGAAGACCCCACCCTCCAGCTTAAGGGGCTTTCTCTGAAGCGTGGTGCTGAGGGTGCTATTGCACTTTCTCTTGCTCATGGTGCGGTCTTCGACTGGGAGAAGGTGACCTCTTCCCATGGCCGCACCCGCGATGAGATGAAGGCTTTCTTCGAGAAGGCGAAGAAGTTGGCGCCTGCGCTGGTGGCGATTATTTCTCCTTCAGCGGCCTCCGTGACATCTGCTGCGCCACCTCCAGCGGCGGAAGACCCTGCGCCTCCGTCGACTGTTGGTGAAGAATTTATCATGCCTTCCTCTGCCACGGAGCGAAATGCTGAGGTGGCGTAGACTCGGCTTTCTTGTAGTTTTCCATTTATCCTTTTGAATGTAAAAACTTGTTGTCGCGTGCAACCCGAGAATCTTAGTCAAAGGGTTTTGCACTTTATGTAAATATATTTCCCTCTTATGAAGTCTTGTGCTATCTCTCTGAAATGTTTCTTCTTTCTTTTCTTTTGACTTCCAATCGATGCATATCGATGATCCTTTGACTGGCGAACATGCTCCTTCCGCTGCCTGCATGTTCAGTTCGATGATTTCATCGCCTCCTAGCCGATGTAATCAGTGCACAGAGTACTCTTCAAGGATTGCTGATCTTGAGTCTCGCCTGACTTTGGCTAAACGTCAAGCACAGATGGCTGTGAGCAAAGCTAGTAAGGCTTGTGGCTATCTAAAGCAGATATCTTCTCTTGATGAAAAGGTTTCCAGTTTGACGGCGAAGATTGTCCATAATGAAGAATACGAAACTTTTATTCTTGGCATTGTCGAGTCTGCCTGCGAGATGTTGTGATGTAAGTTTTCTTTTGACTTCTCTTTTTCCCTGATTCTTCACTGCTATTTTTTGTGACATCCTTTGCCATCATAGGCACTTGTCTGGATTTCGCTGCTGAAGATCGTCGGGTTACCGAGCGAAATGCGGCTTTGGAGAGAATGTCGGCGGGCTTTGAGACTTTGTGGTCTGATCCTCAACATCGGAGTGCCATTGTACTACTTCAGGACCGCGCCCAACATATTGGCGAGTCAGTTGACGGTTGCTGACGGGCTCTCACAACTATGCACTCTGTTATGCTTCCTCGCAATCCTCTGCCTGCAACTTTCCCGCTTCTTCTTGATACTTTCAGATCCAGCCACCGTATTCGTAGATTGACAGAGCTGAACTTAGTGGTCGGTGCCAATTTTGCTCTCGGGTGGATATGCAAGTGGCACCCTTTGATGGCGTATGGTTGACGTGGGAGCAGACTGTCCTTGTGCGTGGTGGATAACCAGCCCGTTGGGAACCCCAAGAGGAAGGTATGATGAGTATAGCAGCTAGTCTTCCCTCACTTAAGAAACCAAGGTTTAATATCGATCAGGAGAGAAGAGACAAACGACTGAAGGTGATGCGGAACCTGCACACACACAAACAAATACTTTGTTCCCAACTTGCGATGAGGTTGTCAATCTCACCGGTTTGCTTGAAACAAAGGATATGAGTGTATCGAGTGGAAAACAATATAGTATGCGAGTAAAGTAAACAGTACGAGTAAAGTAAACAGGTGATAGTAATATGATGTAAATAGGACCGGGGTCCATAGTTCACTAGTGGTTTCTCTCCATAAATAAAATAACACATGCTGGGTAAACAAATTACAGTTGGGCAATTGATAGAATAAAGATAAACGTGATATGTCAAGAAGATCACTATGAGATTTACTCTGGGCATTACAACAAAATACATAGACCGCCATCCAACTGCATCTATGACTAATAATCCACTCCCGGGGATATCAATCCGAACACCCCAGTAGTATTAAGTTGCGAACAACAGATAATTGCATTAAGCAAAGTGTGTAATGTAAACAAAGCATATGCCCTTGAGCATATGAATGTTGTTTTCTCCCTAGTAGCAACAGCACATCTACCACCTTAGAGGTTTCTGTCACTCCCCCAGGTGAAATAGAGGCATGAACCCACTATCGAGCATAAATACCCCCTCTTGGAGTCACTAGCAACTACTCGGCCAAGATAGCTACTAACAACGGAGGGCATACAAGATCATAAACAACATAGAGATAACAAAAGATAATATTCAGTACAACAACTTAATCATAAACACCAATATTCATCGGATCCCAACAAACCAAATATGTAGAATTACATAACGGTGATCTCAATCATGTAGGGCAGCTCATGAGATCTAAACATGAAGCACATGGTGGAGAAGACAACCATCTAGCTACTGCTATGGACCCATAGTCCAAGGTAGACTACTCACTCATCGCTCCGGAGGCAAGCATGGCGATGAAGAAGACCTCTGGTGGCGATTCCCCTCTCTGGCAGGGTGCCGGGAAGAGCTTCTGGACCCTCCCGATCTTCGGGTAGACAGCGGCGGCGGATCGCGATGTGTTCTAGAAATCTGATCGGGTACTTAGGCTTTTTCCGTCGGGGGGTCTTTATAGGCAAAGGGGCATCGTCAGAGGAGGAGCCAGGCGCCCTCACACGAGGCCCACGCGGCCAGGAGCCTGGCCGCGCCGCCCCTGCGTGTGGGGCCCTGGTGGCCCCCCTCCGACTCTCCTTCTCTGGAAGCTTCCGGGAAAAATAAGACTTTAGGAACTTGTTTCGTCCAATTCCGAGAATATTTCCTGTGTATCACTCTGAAACACAAAAACAGCAGAAAACAGGGAACTGGCACTGTGGCAGCTCGTTAATAGGTTAGTTCCGGAAAATGCATAAAAGTGCCACTAAGTGTAACGAAACAATAGGCAAATGGTGTAAAAACAAGCATGGAGCATCAAAAATTATAGATACGTTGGAGACGTATCAAGCATCCCCAAGCTTAACTCCTGCTCGTCCTCGAGTAGGTAAGTGATAACAAAAGAATAATTTTTGAGGTGACATGCACCTACACAATCTTGATCATATATGTAAGCATTGGTGAGCTGGGATCATAAGAACTTAAAACATGGGCATGAAGATATAATCTTGACAATAAGAACTTAGCAACCATGTTGTAAACATGCAAATGAACACAAACAAAAGATCATGAAAATGAAATAATGAAAGTCAAACATGTGTTCAAATCATAAGGAAAAACATACAAATGGTTTTCAGCTTGTCCTTCAAAGAGAGCAAAACATAAATGCATAGGACACCTTCAAGTTTAAGAGGGCGACTAGATACAAATAATTTGAGAACAAGTGAAACCAACAATATGAATCAATCAATGAACTTTGGGACAATGCATATCACACTAAGAATGACAACTATGCTCTCTTAATGGTGCATAAAGAAAGAAGGTGGTGACTCAACATAAAAGTAAAAGAAAGGCCCTTCGCAGAGGGAAGAAGTGATTGCAAGTTTTATAAACTTCAAAAATTATGGTACTTACCGCCTTTGAGCTCTCATTGCCCCCATCATAAGCATCTTGAATGGTTAAAGTTAATGCGAGAACAATTATGATGCATATGCTTGACAAATCATAAGTTGAAAACCTCGTGCCCCGTGAATACGGGTACCCAAACCTCATGCTACTTTACTTAGAGTCCCAAGCAAGGCTCTTGTCATTGTAAGTATATGCATATCATTGAGAACCGCCAATGGGGTACCTCTATGCCCGATGACATGGAACAAGCCCACACCAAAATGACAGGACAAGCAGACAATGAACACCTCGACATCTCTTTTATTTGCCTTTTGTTTAGCTTTTTATTGTGAGATGCGTCGTCGAATGTTCACCATGGGTATGCTGCAAATTTCCACCATGAATTATGCATGTCTTAGATTGGTGGTCCGGCATTTCCCTAACACATATACAAACTCCATGATCCCCACAAGATTCTCAATTCATTTCACACCGCGGGCATCCAAAAACAAAAGATGACGATATCAACTCAAATAAGAAGTGCAATGTTGAAAGCTTGCCCATGACAGCATGGCTGGGCTAGAATCCAACTTACAACATGCAAGCATAACAACTCAACACAAGAGACCACAATGTCAAATTTTTAAGAACAGGAAAAAGTAAAGTGTGCCTTCCGGTTTGTGAGAGCTTTACTAACCGAATTTCGCATAACACTGGTAAGAGTTTAATTTGAAGAGAAAATAAAAGCAAGTCAAATTTACTTGGAATAGCAAATTGCTAGTAGGTATGTATGGTGGACACTTTGGAAAACTTTGGCATTTAGGAGTTAGATGCACGAGTAGAGCTCATACTCAGTACAAGGCGAGGGCTAGCAAAAGACTGGGAGCGACCAACTAGGAGAGCAATAATGGCCATAATCATGCAAAGCGACAAAGTGACATTAAAATAAGCATAAGATGGCATCAAAAGTCAAAAACTAAATGATCATGAAGGCTATTGGCGACTTTGTAAGAGTCTAACATGTGTGAGCATGCGCCAAGTCAACCCAAATAAAGCATCAAGGACAAACCAAAATAATGCTTCCATACAATAAAAACAACGCATGATTTTTTCAAAGGCTCATTAAGCAATCTCAGTTATTTGAGATAAGTCATGCTATAGCAAAACCACTAAGCATACTATCAAAAAGACATCAAGCATGACATGAAAAAGCCTAAGCCACAGTCTACACAAGCTCCTTCTTGTACCACTATTTTGCACAAAGCTTTTTTCTCTTTTCCAACACCATTTGAAATTTTTAAAGACACCTCTTTTGATGAAAACCAATAAAGATCAGAGGCAAAAATTCACCTTGATGAAAAGATATGGCAAGGTCTGAACGCAAATCAAGGCAAAAACGAAAACCAAAAGCAGTAGCAGAAAAAGAAGAACGCTCGATTTTTAATAAGAGTGAAAACTAGAGCGTTCTTGGCAAATGAAAAGCAAGGCAACTTCTCCAAAAGAAAATTTGTTGGGGTCCAGCCATTTATTGCAGCAAACAAACAAACTAAACCAACTAAGAAAACTGAAACAACTGATGCTCCAAGAAAAACACATCGTGCATGAAGCAATAAAAATATAGTGTTTTGAAAGGTGACCTGATTTTTGCCGATGAAGAAGGGGTGCCTCGGGGGCATCCCCAAGCTTTGACGCTTGTACTTCTTGGATATTTCTTGGGGTAATGCATGGGCATCCCCAAGCTTGAGCTTTTGTCCATTCTTCAACTCATCTCATCATTCTCCAATCCCTACACTTGAAAACTTCCTTCATACAAAACTAAACACAATTCTATTAGCAACATTAGTGTAAGCATAACATATAATCAACCTCTTTTTGCTTCAGGTTTCAACTCAAAACCACCACATATATAGTAGATAGTACTGTAGCAACCTCCCCAAAAGTTCCGTGATCAAAAGAACTCAAAAGAAAGCGATAAAGTGGCAAACACAAATATTGGCAGAAATCTGTCAAAACTGAACAGCTGGCAAAGGTCGAATTTTTGAGGGATTTTCTGTTGCTCAAATCAAAAAGTGTTCAACTAACAAAAGTTTGGATATAACCTGGGGCATATGCATAAGAAATCGCAGGTCCAAAAGATAAACAGAGAATTTTCACGAATTTTTACGGTGCAGCACCGAAAACAGTTTCAGGATAGCAACATCCCCAAATCTTTACCTCACTCAAATTAGAGGCTTCTCTTGGCACAAAAACGAAATAAACAAGATAATGAGTGGTCATTACAGTAGTAATGACTTCCAAGACTCAAATAAAAGAAAAAGTACTGAAAAGAAAACATTGGGTTATCTCCCAAGAGTGCTTTTCTTTAACGCCTTTGAGCTAGGCGCAGAAAATTGCGAATCAAGTAATATCAAGTGATGAAGCATCAAGATTAACTGCAGAGATCTTTTCAACAATGAAGGAAAATGTGTTCAACTGAGTTTTTGAAAATCCTTTATGATCACGCTTGGTCACACTACTTTCATCGAAAGGATTTTCAGGGCAAATCCAACTGGAATTCTTTTCCCAAGCATCATGGATTCCTATAAGTTCATAAGGTATTGGTACTTTAAAATCATCGGGTGTACCAACAACCGCCACAGGTGAGCCAAGCTTATTAAACTTCTTAAAAACTTTCCTAGCCTCAATTGCAACATCTCTAAATTCTATGCGCAAGGTTTCTAAGACAAAAGCTTTCTTTTCGGGATCCTCAATTTCATGAAGCTTAAGGAACATTTATTGCATAAAAAGATTAAGACTAGCAAACCTAGCTTCTAACATGTGAACTAAATGAGCAGAAGCAACTTCATAACTAGGAGCTAGCTCAACCAAAGACTTTTCCTCAACTTCCTCATGCATACTAATGTGATTAAAGAACTCCGCAATGTTACTTTTGCCAATAATCGAACCACTACCTACTGAGAGGTCCTCCAGAACGTACTTAGGGATCAACATGATAAACTAAAAGTAAAGAAATAACAACTACCAAGGATTCTAAATTTTTTTGGGTTTTTGATATAAAGCAATGCAGGTAAAATAAATAAAGTAAAGCAAAACAATAAAACAAAGTAAAGGATGTGTGTGCGAAAAACTCCACTCGCAGAAGTCTTCTCTTCCTCCCCGGCAACAGCACCAGAAAACTAGCTGATCCCTTTGATGGCGTATGGTTGACGTGGGAGCAGACTGTCCTTGTGCGGGGTGGATAACCAGCCCGTTGGGAACCCCAAGAGGAAGGTATGATGAGTATAGCAGCTAGTCTTCCCTCAGTTAAGAAACCAAGGTTTAATATCGATCAGGAGAGGAGAGACAAACAACTGAAGGTGATGCGGAACCTGCACACACACAAACAAATACTTTGTTCCCAACTTGCGATGAGGTTGTCAATCTCACCGGTTTGCTTGAAACAAAGGTTATGAGTGTATCGAGTGGAAAACAATATAGTATGCGAGTAAAGTAAATAGTACGAGTAAAGTAAACAGGTGATAGCAATATGATGTAAATAGGACCGGGGTCCACAGTTCACTAGTGGTGTCTCTCCATAAATAAAATAACGCATGCTGGGTAAACAAATTACAGTTGGGCAATTGATAGAATAAAGATAAACATGATATGTCAAGAAGATCACTATGAGATTTACTCTGGGCATTACAACAAAATACATAGACCGCCATCAAACTGCATCTATGACTAATAATCCACTCCTGGGGATATCAATCCGAACACCCCAGTAGTATTAAGTTGCGAACAACAGATAATTGCATTAAGCAAAGTGTGTAATGTAAACAAAGCATATGCCCTTGAGCATATGAATGTTGTTTTCTCCCTAGTAGCAACAGCACATCTACCACCTTAGAGGTTTCTGTCACTCCCCCAGGTGAAATAGAGGCATGAACCCACTATCGAGCATAAATACCCCCTCTTGGAGTCACTAGCAACTACTCGGCCAAGATAGCTACTAACAACGGAGAGCATGCAAGATCATAAACAACATAGAGATAACAAAAGATAATATTCAGTACAGCAACTTAATCATAAACACCAATATTCATCGGATCCCAACAAACCAAACATGTAGAATTACATAACGGTGATCTCAATCATGTAGGGCAGCTCATGAGATCTAAACATGAAGCACATGGTGGAGAAGACAACCATCTAGCTACTGCTATGGACCCATAGTCCAAGGTAGACTACGCACTCATCGCTCCGGAGGCAAGCATGGCAATGAAGAAGACCTCCGGTGGCAATTCCCCTCTCCGGCAGGGTGCCGGGAAGAGCTTCTGGACCCTCCCGATCTTCGGGTCAACGGCGGCTGCAGATCGCGATGTGTTCTAGAAATCTGATCGGGTACTTAGGTTTTTTCCGTCGGGGGGTCTTTATAGGCGAAGGGGCGTCGTCAGAGGAGGAGCCAGGTGCCCTCACGCGGGGCCCGCGCGGCCAGGAGCCTGGCCGCGCCGCCCCTTTGTATGGGGCCCTGGTGGGCCCCCTCCGACTCTCCTTCGGATCTCTGGAAGCTTTCGGGAAAAATAAGACTTTAGGAACTTGTTTCGTCCAATTTCGAGAATATTTCCTGTGTATCACTCTGAAACACAAAAATAGCAGAAAACAGGGAACTGGCACTGTGGCAACTCGTTGAATAGGTTAGTTCCGGAAAATGCATAAAAGTGCCACTAAGTGTAACGAAACAATAGGCAAATGGTGTAAAAACAAGCATGGAGCATCAAAAATTATAGATACGTTGGAGACGTATCAAGTACATATGGAGAACACGCTGCAACCTGCTCGAAGGCTCGTGGCTAGGCTGCTAGAAGCGGATGCTGCATTTTTTTATGAGTACCACTATTTAGATCCCTTAGGCGTAGATGATTCTGATAACCCACTATTGTAATATCTTTTGTGTATATGGAACGCGAGAGTGTCTTATTTCGCGACTTTATGTCGAAATTTTGTCCTTAAAGCGTTATTGTATGATTCGTGCGTTTGTCGCATTTTTCCTTTGAAAGACTCGTAAACTCGAATATGAGGAACGTTTTGTCTTTATTATGCTTGTAATGTAAGATACACAGGGTGACCCAAGAGATCCGGCCTATGACCTGTGTTCTGGATCTAGAGGGCATTGCCCCTGGTATAACTCGTGGCTTTTACAGCCTTATTCTTCTACTCTACTTTATTGTTCTTTGATACTTACGCCATCATGGCTTTCTCTTCTTCTCCTATAGCTTTGTCTTCTCCTAATGCTCCTACTCGTGGTTTCTTCATTTCGGGCTCCGCAACGCGTCCTTCGAGTAGCTTGACGCCTTCTGTAGCCGTGCTTTTCGCCTTCTCTGCATAGTTGGCTGTCATGCCAAAGTTTTGCGCCATCTTGTGGAACTCCCTGTCGCAGAGATCTGAAACTTCAAAACTTCCTTTTACTGTAATTATTCCTCTTGGTCTCGGCATTTTAAGTACCAAGTATGTGTAGTGAGACACTGCCATGAATCGTGAAAATGCGGGTCGTCCGAGGATCGCATAATACTGAGATGGCCAGTCCATGACTTCGAAGTCCAGCTTTTCTCTTCTATAATTTTGTCGGTTGCCGAAGCAAACATTGAGTGCTATTCGACCTAGTGGGTAATTGGCACTTCTTGGTACAATTCCATGGAAGGAACAATCTGTTGGCTTTAGGAACTCTGATGATATATGCATTGCTCTGAGTGTTTTTGCGTATATCAGATTAATTCCACTTCCCGCGCCCATGAATATTCTGTCGACATCATATGCACCGATTTGAGCTTTGAGTACCAAAGGCGCATTTCCTAGCCGAGGTACTGTTATAGGGTGATCTTCTCTGTTGAACTCGATTGGCTGCTCCGACCAGTGCAGGTATTCCGTTGTGGCTGGAGGTGAAATGACTGCTAGGTTGACTTGTCAAGTGATACTCTTTTCTTCTTTGTTCGACTTGGTCACAGGTTGTATCATTGCTGTGATGTGTCCTTTTGATGGAACGTACCCTTCATCGTCATCGTGTCCCTGGTTTTGCTTGTCTTGTCCTTGAGGAGCTCCGTTGTTTCCTTGCTGATTTGTCGGAGGATTGTTGTTTCCTTCAAATCCTTGCCGTTTTGCTTTGGTTTGCTTGTTTAGTGCTGCCTCTTGTAGTTTTAAGAATGTTGTGCAATCTTTCATTGTGTGCCTTGATACTCGCTTCCCATCGACGAACGCTGAGTGTATATGACAGGGTCCGTTGAGCATGTCTTCTGGCGATGGGTTGTACTCTCTGGGTTCTCTCGTGGGAAACTTTTTATAGTCCTCTTTCCCGTAGCTTCGATATCCCGAGCTTCTGCGATCACTTCCTTGATAACTGTTGTCTTTGTATCCTGTGGCGACTTGGCTATGGGAGCCGTAGTTGTCATAATTTCGGGACCGTCTCCTTTGACTCCAATATCTATTTCTTCTATCGTCCTCTGGGGATTGCATCCTCTTATTGTTGCATGCGTCTTCTCCATTTGCAAATCTATTTGCTACGTCCATGAGGTCTGACACTGTTTTTGGCTTGATTCTGCCCATCTCTTCGACTAGGTCTCTTCGCCTTAATCCAATGATGAACGCATCTATTGCTCTTTCGTCTGAAACTTCGACTGCTGAATTTTTGATAAGACTCCATCTTTGGATGTATGCCCACAGTGTTTCATCGCGTTGCTGCACACACACTTTGACTTCTTCTATTGATGTTGGCCGCTTGTATGTTGACCTGAAGTTGCTTGTAAATTGCTTTGTGAGGTCTTCCCAGCTTCCAATAGTTTCCTTCTCTAATTTGCTCAACCATGACCTTGCTGCGCCGGTGAGGTGTAGTTGCAGACTTTGCATTGCTATTTCTTTGGTTCCTCCCAATATTTGTACTGCTTGTAGATAATCTGAGAGCCATGATTGTGGTTCCTATGATCCGTCGTATTTTTGCTGATCATGAGGTAACTTGAATCCCTTGGGAACTGGAGTGGTGCGAACCCTGCGGGTAAAGCACGATGCCACCATCTCTTTTTCGTTGTCTTCATAGTCGTGTTTTTCATTTGGGGATCGGGATCTTCGGGTTCCTTCGTGTCATTTTGGTGATGGCGATCGAGATCGTTGATTGCTGCTTCTGCGCCGAGGACTGTTGTGATGGCGAGGCGATCTTGGTTTTTGCATTTCCTTATGGTGGTGTGCTTCCTCTCCTTTTGCTAATAGCTTGTGGCCCACCATGTTTAGTCCGTTCAATGCTGCTCTGTGCATATGTTCTCTAGGATCCCCCGGGCTTGGTCGAGTTGTGAGCAGATAAGCTTGAGCTGCCACTAATGCTGCTTCAGGAGTTTTTGGTACGATGTTTCCTTGTTCATCGACCGATAAGAAGGACGAGTCGAGGTTTTTGGAAATGCTTTGCCTGTCGGAGTACTCGAGGTTATCGTACCTTGAACCATGTCGACGATTTTTCCTTGCGTTGCTATATGATGCGTCGCTTCGCGCTTTACGAGCAGCGTTGCTGGCTACAATGGCTGAGTCTTTTCTTCTCTGTATCTCTATTTTCTCCTTTGCTAATTGCATTGCATGCTGCCTTAGCGCATAATGATACCCCAAAAGTATGTCTTTGCTGGAATTTGATGGTATTGGAGTGCCATGTTCTACGGCTTCTCTTATTATCCTCCATTCATCGACTGATAGTCATTTTTTCCCTGGTTGTGAGGGATTCTGCTGTTTGCCCTTCTGCTAGGTGATTTGCTCCTCTGTCGATATTTGCTGGGTTTAGCACTGGATTGTTGTTTTCGTCGAATTCTTCTGAGTTGTCTCCCACAATGGTGAGCACCTGGCATTGTTTGCCGATGTTACTATTGAAGCTTGAGAAGATCAAATCACCATCTTCAGAAAGCTCTAACCCTGTCTTCCATGTGTCTGTTGATTTGTCTGAGATATCATCGGTTTGATCATGAGATCGTCGAGTTGGACCCCTGTGTCGAGCTTTTTCCTTGCTTCGTTGTCTTCTGCGATTTTTCCTTTTTGCACTTCTTCTAAGCTGACCGGCGATTTTACCTCGCTGGAATAGCCGTCAAAATATTCCATCATTGCCACTGTTTCGGGCTCACTTGCCGACGGATCTTGTTTCGTCAGATCTGAAAGGCGAGATGAACCCGATGGCCCGATGAGGATGCTTAGACTTCCGATTGTCAACTCCATCTCTTGATTTTCGTCAACGTCTGTACTGTTGTTGGCTAAAAGCGAAAAAGCCATCGAATTCATGATTCCAACACCCAAGCTCCCCACGGTCGGCGCCAATTGATGAGGGTTAACTCGACAAATGTCCTAGATGAAGGACATAGGATCTGGGGAATAGGGCGTCGGATGAACTCGAAGGTAAAGTTTAGTCAAAATAAGTGTATATCAAAAGTAAACTTGGGTGTTCAACCTGGCTTGCTTTCAATCTACCCTACACCGTCCCCTCCTGGCCCCTATATATAGGTGGCCAGGTCTCGAGGATCGGGTAGGGTCCAATACAGATTACAATATCGATATACGGTAAGAACTCGTATTCGACTATCATTACAATTGGGCCTAGCTTATCGGGCCTCAGGGGTACTCAACTAACGGGCTCTATTAACTATACCCTTGTCAGCTGCAATATATCTTCCATTTCCAGAATAAGTGGTGACCACTGACTTGTATGTTATGTTTCTGAAAAAATGTAACATCCCAATTTTTTGGGAAAAGAATTTATAAAATTTCACATGAAATCATGCATCATGTCATGCATACCTTTCATCTTGCATTTGCACTTTTTCCAAGTTTTGTTTTTGTTCCTGAATTAAAACCTTCCCTGTATGTTCAAATAGCAGAAGAAAGGTTTTACAAATTCCAACATGTGACTGAAATTTAAATCCGAAGTTTTTGCAAGTTAGCAAAAACCAGAAAAAGAAAATAGAAAAGAATTAGAGAAGGGAGAGAAGGCCGTCGGCTTCACTTCGGCCCAGGATCAGAAAACGGCCCACGGCCCAGCCTGCACCCCCTCCCGAACCGGTATTCTTTCCTTTCTTTTTCTTCGCTGACAAGAGGGACCCACACGTCAGCACCGACGTCGTCGTCAACCTCCGTCCGAGAAACTCGCCCGAGGACGCCGTGATCTTCTCGAACTTATCCACCCGGTTTCATTCCGATTTCTTCTCCCTCTCGCGGCTATAAGACCACCCTCCCTCCCGCACACTTCCCCTCCCCAAACCCTAGCAAAACTCGCCCCCAGGCTGCCAGACCAGAGACTCGCCGCGCTGCCACTGCTGATAGCGGATGACGATGACTACCGGTGAACCTCGACCCTCTCCTCGCCCCTTCTGTGCACCTCCTCCTCTATCTTGATCCTACGCATCTCACTGACACCTTGTTTTCTCTCTTCTAGCGCCAGACCAAGCTAACCGCCCTCGACCGGATTTCGCTGGCCACAGCAAAAAACTTCGGCGAGCAATTGACAGGAGAACAGAGCGCCCCCGCCTCTACTGCTTCACCACCAGTCCCGCCTCTCCCTCCTGAAGCTCCTGGTAAAAACCCCACCGCCCAAATCTCTCTGCATCTCCAGAGCTCATCGACGCTCTGCACGTTGCCGACGCGCCGGCTAACTCCAGTCGCTTCTCTTCGTCGTTTTAGAGAACCCCCAAGATCGCCGATCACGTTTTTTAGCTTGCCGTAGTCTCCTTAAGGTCGTCAAGTACTCCATCACCGTCGAGAACCGCCGGAACCACCTCGCCGTTGTCTTCCAGGGCCGCCGGGATCTTGCCGTCGACGTCTTTTCAGGTGAGCTTCCCCGGTCCTCCTCTGATCCGTCGGATCGAAGATCTAGGGCTCGGACAGATCACTTACCGAATCGGTAAGTATCGATCTGGGCCGCACGTTTCCCTTTAGATCCGATGGCGCTCGTTCGCGATCCGCGTGAAACGGTACCGTCCAATCGGAAGACGCCAAGTGTCGATCCCTGGATAGCCCCGATCTATTTTCGTTTTAAACTTTTCAGAATATGTTCAAACTTGTTTAATTCATATCTGGAGATCTACACGTCGGTTTTTAGCAAACTTTGCATCCATAGATTCAGAAAAATGTGTAGTTTCTAACTACAGTATCAAAAGCGAGTATAATAGCCGTTTTATTTAGTGAATTGCTGCAAGCTTTAATCTTGTGTTTTGGTTATTAAAAATAGTTATAAAATTCTTTTTACTGTAAATCCTTTTGGCTTAGGACCCTCTGATATTCCTTAGTACTATAGCACGGACAAAATTATTTTTAGTTACTTTCATATTATCTTTTGTAGTTTAGTTGTTTAATTGTTCTGTTTATGTGTTGATGATGATTTGAGCTTTATAAATTAACTCTAAAATTTTAATCATGTCATCATGCATATAGTTAACAATCAGAGAATATGCTAAGTGTCCTTGAAGTGTTTAAAACTCATTTGCATGCATGCTTTCTTTTCATGATTGTTTGTGATGGTTATGTGCTTATAATGTTATATTTCATGTGTAGATTGTGCTGAGTGCAACGAGTATCTGTGTGATGAGTACACCAACTCTTCTCCTCATCAAGGAAAGTGTCACCATGTTCCCTTGTCCTACTGAAAGTTTTGGTCTTGTAGCTTTTCTAGTAGAAGATGCATGAATAGGTGTTTTTAAGTTTTTCATATCTTAGCTTGCTAGTTTTTATGCTAAGTCTTTGTCTATCTTGCTTAGCTTTGCATCTCTTAGTAGAATTGCTGCTGCTATAGGACTTTGCTTTTACACTTGTTATGGGAAGGGTTAACACATGATTTTGGCTAAGTGTTGAAAACCTTGTTTTGCAAAAACTAAGAAAACAACTAAGTTAATGAACCACCTGGGTGGAAGTGGCTTTTGATTGGTTTATGTTGAGTGGTTCCCTGGGTCATGTCGTCGAACCTCTGAACCACCAGGTGTATCTCACTTGTGGAAGACCACCCAGGAGCAAAGAGATTGGAGACGTTCAAGTCGTGAAGCTTCCAGTGCAACCACAAGTCATATGGGCTCTGTCTTGGTCAACTATAAGCTGCAAGAACTCAAGCCAGACGGACAGAGGGTGGTAGATGTTGGTAGGATGGAACGCGTCCATTTGGTCTGAGGGAATGCTTCTGAAAGGCCTCGTCTTGGTTTTCACTTGGCCGTTTGAGGCAAAATGAGTCTCGTGGCAAAACGGGTTAACTAAGTCTTATGGGAAAAGTGCACCACCTCTGCAGAGGGTTAAAACTAAGTACTTAGCCGTGTCCCCAGTTATGGATAATTCTGAGTGACATGACATTGAAGCTGTTCAAGAATCTCCTCACCCCAATTTCTCTAAGTTAAAATTTGATGGGTGAACTTGGATAGAAAAGGTCCTTCTGGACAAAAATTTCGCTAAGGAAAAACTTGAGTTTTACAAAGATAGGAAAAATGCTTGCTTTTGCTAAGTTAAACTCCACCTGGCCAAATAGCATATACGTGTAGGTGCCATTGAGTCCACCAAAGTGACATTTGCCAATACATTCAACGTATTGACCCTCCGCGGCTGCAACGTATCATGTTGCAGGTGGATACTACGAAGATTGAAGATTTCTGCGCTACGGTCACGAGTCTTCGTCCAACATGTCTGCCTGCGGATCAATGAAGAAAGAAGACTTGAAATTTATTTTACTTAGTCGTTTTTAGAATTGTAATAGGGTTGTGGCTTTGTACCTTATTAAGTTGTAAAAGACTAAGTTATTTGTGAATCAAGTGTTGTAATAAAGACCTTTGTATTCTTGATATTTCATCTTGTAACTGTGTGTGCTAGCAGTCGATCCGGAACTAGCACAAATGAAACACAGGTACGCTACAAAAAATAATTTTAGTCTTTCTCAGAATGAATGTAACCAACTTATCATAATCTTCATAATTTTAGTTTTCCTTGTACCGCTACCGCCTCTGTGCAGTACCACTTCAGGTCATCCTCAGATTTCATCACGAAGAAATTAGCAGGAACCTCACTCTGAATGCTAGTACTTCTTTTTATGCAAGATCCAAATGCAAAACACTTCTCGGTTTGTTGTATCCTAAGAGCTGAATTACCAAAAATAATCACAGCATTTAGTCCTTTGGAACTTTAGAACAACATCACATTTCCTTACCTATTGGAAGAAATGTCAGAAAATTAAATTTAATATTTTTCAAGATCATCACTTTTTTAAAGAAATCAATAGATGATGTGCAGACTAATGTTTTCATTTTATGATGATTTCGAGGAAACCATGATATCTTAGTACTCTTGTGTATATACATCAAACTCTGTCGCTGGGCCACGCCGATTCAGACAGAGTTTAAGGACGTGGAGATGATTCTGTAAGCACAAGCTCCGATAATTTAATTTATTTCTACGTTTGGAGAAATAGCAACATGGTGGCAAGTTGTAGCTAGCTTGGTGAGAATATAAAGCAAAAAATGAGGCAGATAATCAGGACAGCTGCAGACAGTGGTAAAGTAAAACTGAACCAAACTGAATTCATCAGCTAAGCACACCGCAATTTACTGCAACAATGCCAAAGGATTTCTGATTCAGTCGATGATACATCAGCTTGTCAGTCAAACAGAAGGGTAAAGCAAATCGAGCAACTCACTCTCACCGTGACATGACGCCATTCGCGGCGAAGTCGACCACACATCCACACCACTCCTCTTCACGAGCTGTGGCCTCTCCAGTCAGCATCCCCGTACGGCGTACGTCCAGCAGCGGCGTCGGCGCAACAGCAGATTTCGCCACAACATGCCGCCGATGCTGGCTGCGATGTTTTTGGAGTCCACCCCAAATTGCCGGAGTGGATTGTTTCTGAACATTGCATCCTCAGGAACTTGCAGGAACTGCAACGATTAAAGAATCTTGGAGATAGAAATTTAAATCAGCTGACAGAGAGATCGGGAGGGACGAGTCAGGCATGGCCCTAAAACGGATGCGGGATGGGAGGTCGGGGCGTACGTCCTGATCTCGGAGGGCGGTGGTCGGTGGTGGCACAGACCAAGACCATGGCGATGAGGGGCAGCCAAATCGGGCACATCAAACGCACGGCTAGCACGTTCGACCACCAATTGATCCCCACAAGAAGAACCCCCACCACCCACAAAAAAACATACAAACAGCGGGTCCTCCTCCCTGGCGCACGCGCGCCACGTATCTCTCATTTCGCTGAAGGAATTTTTAATGGGTTTTTTCTCACCGGCCCATTCGTTTTGTTCCGTTGTTCCGCAGATTTGTTCCCGCGTGCATGGTTTTGTTCCCTTACTGATTTGGGCTCGCGAGCAGGAGCGCCGGCCTTTTTCAGATTCGGTGGGCTTGTTTAACTCTTGGTATAATGTTTCGGATGAGATGGGCTTATAAACTGGTCAAAATTTTGGTCAGCTTCCGATGTGGGACTATTTCGTACGAAGAACCCGACGTTTCCTTCATTCATTTGTTCCGCAAAATTTGTTCCTCGGTGCATAGTTTTGTTCCCTTACTAATATTTGGCGGTTTCTTTCGTTTTTTGTTCCGTATGATTTGTTCCCTCAGCATAGTTTCGTTCCTTGCTAATTTTTGGAACAAAAATTATAAAAATCTAGGAACGTAAATTTTAAAAATTCGGGAACAAAAATTACAAAAATCTAGGAACAAAAATTACAAAAAATCCATGAACTAAAAAATACAAAAAACTGAGAACAAAAATTACAAAAATCTAGGAACAAAAAGTTACAAAAATCCGGGAACAAAACTTACAAAAATCTGGGAAACAAAATTACAAAAATCTGGGAACAAAAGTAACAAAATTTTCAAAAATATGGGAACAAAATCCAGGAACAAAACATTCCAAAAAATCTGGGAACAAAACTTTAAAAATCTGAGAACAAAATCTAGGAACGAAAATTTCAAAAATCTGGGAATAAAAATTTCAAAAATCTGGGAACAAAATCTAGAAACAAAAATCTAGGAACAAAAATCCAGAAACAAAAATCTGGGAACAAAAATCCAGGAACAAAAATCTGAGAACAAAATCCAGGAACAAAAATCTGGGAACAAAATCCGGGAACAAAATCTACGAATAAAAATTTCAAAAATCTGGGAACAAAAATTACAAAAATCTGGGAACAAAAATTTCAAAAATCTGGGAACAAAATCTAGGAACAAAAATCTAGGAACAAAAATCTGGGAACAAAAATCCAGGAACAAAAATCTGAGAACAAAATCCAGGAACAAAAATCTGGGAACAAAATCCGGGAACAAAATCCGTGAACAAAAATTTCAAAAATCTGGGAACAAATCGTGAAAATAAGAAAAAGAAAAGAAACTTGTGCATACTCAGTGCGCTACTACGTGAAAATATGAAAAGAAATCTAGAGATGAAAAGAAAAACGTAAATAACGAACTCAAAGTCTGTACGTCTCGTTCAGGAACGAAGGAAACATAGAAAAAAGGAAACACACGAAACCTTATCGGGCCGAGCCCACCAACTGAACGCTTTAGAGCAATTCCAATAGTAGAGCCTGCTGCTGGCTATAAGCCAATTGTCATGTCATCTATAGCCATCTTATAGCTAGCATGTACAATAGTGGACTATATAAAAGTACTACTTTATCAATGCATGGCCCACCTTTCACTCTCTCAAAGTGCCTAGGAGCACGTGCTAGAGCTGGCTCTTGCATGAGAGCCCACTTCTCTTCTCTCTCCTCTTCTCTCTCCTCCAACTAAGCAAGAAAATATTACTTTAATCCTTATAGCCAGCTGACTAGGACTTATTGTACTTGCTCTTAGCGAAATGACAGTTCCGTGGCGCGCGCGCGCCACGGAGTCGTTTCCCAAACAGCTCAGGATCACAAAGCCACTGATAAAACTGGTCCACATGAAAAGGCCCCATCAGCCAGCGATGTCAAGCAGCTACCTTTGAACGTCAAAAGCAATAAAACGAATGCGCGTAACTTTTTGGCCGGTGCGAAGATTGTTTGTACAACAGCTGGCCCACACGTGGCAGAAGGCCTGCCTAAGCAGCAAAGCCGGCCCACCCCACCGACCATCGCACGAAACAACAACGGGCAAGTGCTCTCAAATCGCTCGATCACGACCAAGCTTAAAGCTTAGGTTAATACCTCACCCTAGCCAACAACAGCAGCCTCGAATCCAAGGAGAAGCCACTCCTCCCAATGCAGCAAACGCCCGCAGCAAACACGCCGCTTAGAAGAAGGCGATTTTCAGACTAATAGCAATCTTCACCGGAGACCAACACCAAACTTCATACCCCCAAATCCGCCGCTGAACAGAACGATGCATTCAACGCGGAGGACCCGTTCCCGGACGATCAGCCATTCCAATCCACGCCGCACAGCCACACCACAGAAAACAAAATCAGAACAAATCTTGAACGGCGGACAACAATGCAATGCAACCCTCCATCGGAACCATCCCACAGCGCCAACACAGAATAACAATACAGATGAGAAAGAGGAATAAACCAGGGCATAGCAGAAGGCCCCATCGAACGCAGACAGGCGAGGCGGTGATGGCAGCCATCCAACCCGCACTGGAGCAACGGAAACGCCGGCGGCCGAGCAGCAGGGGCTGAGGAAACACCACGACCAGTGAAGAAACCCGCCCCGCACAAGAGAAACCACTAACGAAAGCGCCCTGAATCAAAGCCCGCAGGAACTAACCTCGCGAAGAGCATCCACATGTCTACACATATAACGTGCTCGTATCTACTGCGTGCACTGACTTCGACTGAACTGACGCTATAGCGAGCGGTGCAAGTGGACCCACGACAACCATAGGCCAATCGCTCCTAAGCTGTCAAAAACTAGGGAGCTTAGAGCTCCTTAGGGATATTACCATATAAAGTGATAATATTCATTGTATAATATTTTTCTAAAATGTTATTATTTATGATAGACCGGTAGACCGACCGCTACCCCATAAACCATCGACCGTCGAAACCTTGCTAGCCTTCTTTGAATTCTATGTGTCACTTTTTGTTTGGATTGTTATTGTTGTATTGCTTGTATCTTTTTTTTATTGTTATTGCTACGTTACGATGAGTAGGGAGTGACGGAGATGATCCAAATCAAGACTAGGAAGAAGGGTTGTTCGACAAAAATGAAGGCATGCCCACTCATCATGTCTGTCCCACTTTTACAAAGTGCATATTATTTTATTGTTTTAAAATTATATATATGCTATTTTATTCCAGTAGCCAGCGTGTCGCTTGACACACCAACCCTGATCCACTTGTCGCCTTTTACCTTATACCCTGAGTAGATATTATATATTAATTCTGTTAGAGTAGAATTGCTTAGCCATGCTCAATAATCATTAGGACCTTCTTTTGCCTCTTTGGAGGAATTGGACGACCTTCGGGTCATACACACACTTTTTGAAACTTTGAGCTCGTTGAGCTGGGCTTTTTAGCCGTTGATCCTTCCTCTACTCTAACTTCTACTCTGGGTGAAACTTACCATCTAAACATGGCGTGGGCGACAGCTGAATCAGATGTTGACGGAGTGATTGGCTGCCCTTCACAAGCTGGAGGGGGTGATCTGTCGGTCGTGCCGCATAAGGGTCCTAATAAGTCTTGAATTTGAAGGTTGTGACCACAGTACAACCACATGCTATAATGGGCACTGCCTTGGTCAACTAGGTTAGTCAGCATTAGGTGTCGATGTCGCAGATGGGGTGTCTACTTGCGGAAGAACCTTCAGCACAGATAGGGGGACCAATTTGGGGACATACTCTCTGTGCGCCAGACCCGGTGCGCATGTCACATCTTTGGGGGATCTAGCTAAAAGACCTCGTCACGATCCCTCTGCTGGTACACCAAGTGGTGTGTACTCAACTAGCGGCCACTAGTGGGCAACAGGATGGGCTTGTGTCATGTGGGTAAAGTGTACGACCTCTGCAGAGTTAAAACTATTTGAATAGCCATGTCCATGGTCATGGACGACACATGAATCCTTCTTGACCCACAGGAACATGTTTTGCTTATTCCCTCTTTGCCCCTATCCTTGTCTTAGAATCCTATGGAAACCGTGAGTTGTCGTGGACAATCACGTACATGAGAAATATTACATTGAACACTAAAATGTTTTCATCTAAAACTGCTTTCTTTAAAAATATTATCATCTTCCAAATAAATTTGGCTTTTATACAAAAGAACCATACAGCCTTTCTTTGAAGCCTCATGTAGATATAGTATGAAAGGATCTTAATGGGCGACTAGAGGGGGGGTGAATAGGCGCTACACAATTTTTTTATCTTTTTCAAGTTTAAGGCTTGACACAAAGTAGATTCTCTAGATGTGCAACTAGGTGAATTTCCTAAGTGACAAGCCAGCAGGTGAACAAGTAAGCAAGTAAGCAAGTTCGGGTAAGAAATAACCGAGGAGCGGAGACCGGAGACACAAGGATGTATTCCCGTAGTTCCTTCCTTTTGAGGGGAAGTACGTCTACGTTGGAGAGGTGTGGTGACACGGAGTCGACCAACGCCACGGAGGCTCACCTTGTTCTCCGGTGAGCAAGCCACGGAGGCTAGCTCGTTCCACTAAGCGGTGGTATTGGGGAAACTCACCGAATCCCTTACACGGAGATTGGGGCATACATCCACAACTGAATTGGAGGCTCTCAAGAAAGCCACGGAGGCTAGAATCCACAAAGATAAGAGAAATCACGAATCAAACCACCTTGTGTTTCCAAGGAACCACTAGGATCAAATCCCTCAAGCAAAAGGAGGGGAAATAGAAATTCCTTCGGCGGAGATGTAGATCGGGACCTCCTCCTTTGATCCTCCAAAGATCTAAGACTTTGGGTGGTTGAAGGTGGAGATCTTGCAGTGAGGTTGGCTCCAAATAGTGTCTTGTTCTTGATGAGGACGAGCAAGCTGGGGAAGATGAGGGGAAGGGGTATAAATACCCCTTCCCAAAATGTATCTGTTGCAGCCACCAGGGGCCGGATTATCCGGCCCAAACTTGCCCTGGATAATCCGGCAGCCGGATATTCCGGCCCACTTCTGGAATAATCCGGCCCTGAATCTGGTTGACGCGCATCCTGCCTTCTTCTGGTCCTTAGCCGTTTTCAAGGGGGGGCAGATTATCCGGCCCAGATCTGGAATAATCCGGCCCAAATATCCGCCCCTGAATCTGGATGACGCGCATCTTGCTTCTTCTAGTCCTTAGCCGTTTTCAGGGGGGCGGATTATCTGGCCCAGATCTGGAATAATCCGGCCCAAATATCCGCCCCTGAATCTGGATGACGCGCATCTTGCTTCTTCTGGTCCTTAGCCGTTTTCAGGGGGCGGATTATCCGGCCCAGATTTGGAATAATCCGGCCGAAATATCCGCCCCTGAATCTGGATGACGCGCATCTTGCTTCTTCTGGTCCTTAGCCGTTTTCAGGGGTGGCCGGATTATCCGGCCCAGATTTGGAAAAATCCGGCCGAAATATCTGGCCTACTTTCTGCACAAAAATAGTATTAAAATATCCTAGTATTGTCAACTAACACACAAAACTAGGGAGGGCTAGAAAATACCCTAACAATCTCCCCCTTTTTGGTGTTAGATGATAACACTAGGATTTGCAATAGTAAGATCAAATAAGCAAGGGAGCTCCCCCTAAAGATAAGCATAAGTTCAATTGAAGCTCCCTCTAGAGATAAGCAATATAACTTAAACAAGTTCCACAATAGCAATAAGAGCATAGACACAATAGGCAATATAACTTAAACAAGTTCCACAATAAATCAACAACCCTAAGGAAAGTTCACCAAGCACAAGATAACGAAGTTCACAAACGAGATAACCAGAAGCACAAGCTCTCAAGAATGATAAAAGCAAATGAGCTCCCAAACCAAAGCAAATCCCAACAAGAGACCCAACTAGAACAACTTCTCCCCCTTTGGCATCAAGAAACCAAAATGGGACAAGAGCATACTACACGCCCCAAGAAGTCACTCAAAGTCATCGTCGTCCTCGTCTTCCTCATAGTCCTCCTCCTCTTCATCATCTTCTTCAAACTCTCCTTCCTCATCCTCTTCCTCATCGTCTTCTTCTTCATCTTCATCTTCATCAGCAATACGAGTGGTGCGACCAACATAGAGAGACTTCTCCATCGCGCCCCAATCATAGGTCTCGGAATGCTACTTGTTGTAGGCAATGGGAGGAGGAGGAGACAGAGCAGCCTGGTCCCCACTGAGCTTATGAAGAATCTCACGCTGAGTATCAAGGATAGTCTTGCGCTCACAATAGGCATCATAGTTCTCACGATGAATCTCAACCTTCATGCAAAGAACATGCTTCTGAAACCAGCTTAACTTATTCACTCTCTTGGGGACATCCTTGGACACAAACTTGCCACTTGGCACACTAGAACAAGAATCTCTCATGAAAGAATCTGGACCAATGGGACCAACTGGAGCTGGAGATGGCTTGTTCTTCTTCACATAAAGCTTCTTAACCTTGTGGGACACACATTGCCGGCTGAAATCCTGACCCTTGCAAGTGTCAATGATGAGCTTCATGATGAAAGGGGCGTATGGAAGAGAACCCCTGCTGACCATAGCATCATACATCTCGTGGAAGATAAATTCCATCACATCAAGAGAGAAATCTGCATCCGGGTTGGTAGACGTGGCACAAGCATGAGAATAGATGAGGAGTTCCACCAAAGAGCTTCTGATAGCATCGTTGTTCCCTCCACTTGGAGCAATGTTCTCCCTGAAGATACGCACAAGAAGATCATACAGAGGCAACAGACCAGCAACTTGACCAGGAACTCCATTAGGTCCATATAGATCACAAAGCAAATTTTTGTCGACTGGAAGCAGAGTGTGAATGTGGTGACCAACAGGATTCGTCGGGCCATTAAAGGGGTAGCCCAACAAAGAAGCAAACCGAGTGAAGGAAGACTCACAGTAATGAGTCCCAGTCATCCACTTGAAAGTTCTGTCATCATCTGCAGTAAAGGCCAAGGTAGCATAAAACTGCACTATGAGCTGAGGATCATAGTCGCACTGACAAGTCAACAAACCAGTGAGGCCTAGCCTCTCCACCACCTGGACAGCTGGAACAAAGTACTCCTTGGACTTCATGAAGGTAAGATCAATGGGATGCATCGGGCGAATGGGCTTACTCATGGGAGCAAAGATATCCAGAAAGATGTACAACTGCTCTGGACACCAGAAACGGCGGTCTTCAATATTAGCAAACCTCGGCTGAGCGGCGTACCAATCTTGTTGCCTCAGGGCTGAGTAGGAGACTTGGTTCATCAGCTTGTAGTTGACACGGGGTTCCTTTCCCTTGTTGGCTCGAGCAGCCTTCTTAGCAACCTTCTCGGCTTCCTTAGCATCTTTGGTTGCCTTTACCTTTCGAACTGCTGCCCGCTATTTCTGACTAAGGGACACCTCATCTTCCAAAATACCATCTTCATTGTAATGGAGGTAGCGAGGACGACTCCTCTTGGTCGGACCGGCACCTGTGAGGAGAATAAGTAGGGAGCATGGTGATGAGGATGCACACAAGTACCAGGAGCATACACTAGAGTGACGAAACATAGCAGAAGGACGCATGACATTGATGGACAAGAAGAGAGAAAAAAGACAGTATAAACCAGGCCGGATAATCCACCCCCTGGCAAATTTTTCTCAAATCTTGCCCTAACAAGTCAAAACCGTATATCGGCTAGGTGAATCACTAAAGCATATCACAAGGCCTAAGGAGAGATCAAAGGGAACAACTAGACTCCAAGATCTAAGCAAAATAAATCTCACAAGAACTTCAGCACAAGGGCTAGGAGATGCAAAATTTACCCTCATCCATTGGAGGAACTGCTTGGAGGAACTTGTTCCCAAGACGAAGGAGAGCACGGGCCTCGAAGATCAGCCAGATCCAGCGGCCGGGGAGGCGCCGGCGAGCAAGAGGAGGAGCAGGCGGCAGCGGTGGAGAGAGAGGAGGGTCGGGGGTGGAAGAACTGCCAAAGTGGGCAGTTCACCCTGACACCCCCTTTTTATATGGACAAACCGCAGGGCCAGATTATCCAGCCCAAACTTGGACCGGATATTCTGGCCCCCGGATAATCCGGCCCAAAAGTGGCCCAGATAATCCGGCCTGGAACTCCTTTGCTCGGGAAATTTGTGGCAGAAAAACTGGACTTGTGTGCATAGAGAGAATGTTTAGGGATGAGATGGGCTTAGGTCAGAAAGCAAACACAGAGTGGTTCTCGGCACTTGGAGTTGCAAAAACGCAAGAAATCATCGAAAGACCAACCCAAGTGCCTTTCCATATCAAGAGATAAACAAAACCAAGAAAAAACTCAGCCGAAGCCACCATATATGAGTGTTTTGGCATTGAACTGCGAAGATATATCTTGGGTCCATAAACAATACTCATCATTGAAGCTCACATATCACAAAATGATATTAAGAGAATGATTGCATTACTTTTGGCATTATGGGGGGAGGGATAGCCCAATTAATTAGGACCGCACTCCCCCTATATCCATGCCTACATCTAGATTAGAATACGTGCTAACGTATGGGAATGAGTGCACACTAACAAGCCACATTGCAAGAATCAATGATATTCAATTCATGCCTCAACTCTCAGAATCTTGCTTCATCAAGGGGCTTCGTGAAGATGTCGGCAAGTTGATCATTTGTACCTACATAAGATAGGTTAATATCACCTTGATTGACGTGGTCCCGGATGAAGTGATGCCGGATCTCAATATGCTTCGTCTTGTTGTGTTGAACCGGATTATGAGCAATCTTGATGGCACTCTCGTTGTCACACAAGAGTGGAACCTTGTTGCAATGAACTCCATAGTCCTTCAATGTTTGCCGCATCCAAAGGAGTTGAGCACAACAACTTGCCGCGGACACGTACTCGGCTTCGGCGGTAGAGAGATACACATAATTTTGCTTCTTGGAAGACCAACTAACCAAGGACCTATCAAGAAGTTGGCAAGCCCTGGAAGTTGACTTCCTATCCACTTTGTCTCCCGCCCAATCCGAGTCCGAGTACCCAACAAGCTCGAAACTTGATCCCTTCGGGTACCAAAGGCCAAAAGTTGGAGTATGAATCAAATATCGAAAGATTCTTTTCACGGCCATCAAATGGCTTTCCTTTGGGGTGGCTTGGTATCATGCACACATTCCCACACTAAGCATGATATCGGGTCTAGATGCGCAAAGATAAAGAAGCGACCCAATCATAGAACGGTAAAGCTTTTGATCCACTTCCTTACCACTAGGATCGAGATCAAGAGTAACCTTTGTCGGCATGGGGTTTTGGCTCCTTTAACTCCAGAATCCATGTTGAATTTCTTGAGCATGTCTTGGATGTACTTGGCTTGATTGATGAAAGTCCCTCCTCGTAATTACCAAATCTCAAAGCCAAGAAAGAATTTCAACTCTCCCATCATGGACATCTCGAATTTTTCTGTCATTAGCTTTGCAAATTCATCATTGAAGAGTTTGTTAGAAGAGCCAAAAATGATGTCATCTACATAAATTTGGCATATGAAAAGCTCCCCGTTGACTTTCTTAGTAAAAAGAGTTGGGTTGATGAGCCCTATTTCAAACCCACGGTCTACTAACAAGTCTTTAAGGTGTTCGTACCATGCATGTGGGGCTTGTTTAAGGCCATAAAGCGCCTTATCGAGTTTGTAGACATGGGTCAGGAAATGAGGATCTTCAAAGCCCGGGGGTTGCTTCACATAGACCAATTCATGTAGAGGACCGTTGAGAAAAGCACTCTTCACATCCATTTGATATAACTTAAAATTGAAGTGAGAAGCATAAGCAAGAAGGATACGAATTGACTCGAGACAAGCCACGGGAGCGTAGGTGACAAGGGTATAGGTAATAGAGCCCGCTAGTTGAGTACCCCTGAGGCCCGTTGAGCTAGGCCCAATTGTAATAATAAGTCGAATACGAGTTCTTACCGTATATCGATATTGTAATCTGTATCGGACCCAAACCGATCCTCGAGACCTGGCCACCTATATATAGGGGCCATGAGGGGACGGTGTAGGGCAAGATTGAAAGCAAGCCAGGTTGAACACCCAATTTTACTTTCGATACACACCTATTTCGACTAACTTTACCTTCGAGTTCATCCGACGCCCTATCTCCCCGATCCTAAGTCCTTCATCTAGGACATTTGTCGAGTTAACCCTCGTCAATTGGCGCCGACCGTGGGGACTATGGGCGTTGGAATCATGAATTCGACGGCTTTTTCGCTTTTAGCCAACAGCAGTCCAGAAGTCGACGGAAGTCAAGAGGTGGAACTAACAATTGGAAGTTTGAGCATCTTCATCGGGCCGTCGGGTTCCTCTCGCCTTGCGGATCCGACGAAACAAGTTCAAGATCCGTCGGCACAAGAACCCGAAACAACAGTAATAATGGAGTATTCTGAAGGCTCTTCCAGCGAAGTAAATTCGCCGGTCAGCCCAGAAGAAGTGCAAAAAGAAAAGATTGCAGAAGATGACGAAGAAAAGGAAAATTTCGACGTGGAAATCCAACTCGACGAAGTCACGATCTGCTTCGACAATATCTCAGACAATTCAACAGACACATGGAAGACAGGGTTAGAGCTTTCTGAAGATAGCAACTCGATCTTTTCAAGCTTTAATAGCAACATCGGCAAGCAGTGCCAAGTACTCGCCATTGTGGGCGACAACTCAGAAGAATTCGATGAAAATAACAACCCAGTGATAAACCCAGCAAATATCGATAGAGGAGCAAATCACCTAGCAGAAGGGCAAACAGTGGAAACCCTCGCAGCCAGGGAGAAAATTCGACTATCAGTCGACGAGTGGAAAATAATAAGAGAAGCCGTAGAACACGGCAAACCAATACCATCCAGCTCCAGCAAAGACATGCTCTTTGGGTATCATTATGCCCTCAGGCAGCAAGCAAAGCAATTAGCAAAGGAAAAGGTAGAGATACAAAGAAGAAAAGATTCAGCCATTGCAGCCAGCGAAGCTGCCCGTAGAGCACGAAGCGACGCATCGTACAGCAACGCAAGGAAAAATCGTCGACATGGCTCAAGGTATGACAACCTCGAGTACTCCGACAAGCAAAGTATTTCTAAAAACCTCGACTCGTCCTTCCTATCGGTCGACGAGCAGGGAAACATCCTACCAAAAACTCCTGAAGCAGCATTAGTGGCAGCACAAGCATATCTACTTACAACTCGACCAAGTCCAGGAGATCCTAGGGAGCATATGCATAGAGCAGCACTAAATGGACTCAATATGGTGGGCCACAAGCTATCAGCAAAAGGAGAAGAAGCACATCACCACAAGGAAGCGCACAAAGCAAGATCACCTCGCCGTCACAATAGTCCTCGGTATAGAAGCAGCAAACGCCGGTCTCGATCGCCATCACCAAAGCAGCACAGTGGAACTCGAAGATCGCGATCCCCAAATGAAAGGCGCGACTATGAAGACGACGAAAAGGAGATGGGGGCATCGTGCTTTACTCGTAGGGTTCGCACCACTCCAGTTCCTAAGGGATTCAAGTTACCTCATGACCAACAAAAGTACGACGGATCACAGGAACCACAATCATGGCTCGCAGATTACCTACAAGCAGTTCAAATACTAGGAGGAACCAAAGAGACAGCAATGCAAAGTTTGCAGTTACATCTCACCGGAGCAGCCAGGTCGTGGTTGAGCAAACTAGAGAAAGAATCCATTGGAAGCTGGGAAGACCTCACAAAGCAATTCACAAACAACTTCAGGTCGACGTACAAACGGCCAGCATCAATAGAAGAAGTAAAGGCATGCGTACAGCAACGCGACGAAACACTACGGGCATACATCCAAAGATGGAGCCTGATCAAAAATTCGGCAGTCGAAGTTTCAGACGAAAGAGCGATAGACGCATTCATCATTGGATTAAGGCGAAGAGACCTAGTCGAAGAGATGGGTAGAATCAAGCCAAAAACAGTGTCAGATCTTATGGACACAGCAAACAGATTTGCAGATGGAGAAGATGCGTGCAACAACAAACGGACACGATCTCCATAGGACGACATAAGAAACAGATACGGAAGCCAAAGGAGACGATCCCGAAACTACGACACCTACGGCTCTCATAGCCAAGTCGCCGCAGGGTATAAAGACAACAGTTATCAAGGAAACGATCGCAGAAGCTCGGGATATCGGAGCTACGGAAGAGAAGATTACAAGAAGTTCCCACCAAGAGAATCCAGAGAGTACAGCCCATCACCAGAGGATATGCTCAATGGGCCTTGTCATATACACTCAGCGTTCGTCGACGGGAAGCGAGTATCAAGGCACGCAATGAAAGACTGCACAACATTCTTAAAACTCAAAGAAGCAGCAGTAAACAAACAAACCGAAGCAAGGCGACAAGGATTTGAAGGAAGTAACAATCCCCCGATAAACCAGCAAGGAAACAGTGGAGCTCCTCAAGGGCAAGATCAGCAAAACAAGGGACACGACGACGACGAAGGGTACGTCCCATCAAAAGGACACATTATAGCAATGATACAACCTGTGCCCAAGTCGAACAAAGAAGAAAAGAGTATAACTCGACAAGTCAATCTAGCAGTCATGTCGCCTCCTGCTACAACAGAATATCTGCATTGGTCAGAACAACCAATCGAGTTCAACAGAGAGGACCACCCCATAACAGTACCTCGGCCAGGAAACGCGCCTCTGGTACTCAAAGCTCAAATCGGCGCGTATGATGTCGACAGAATATTCATGGATGCAGGGAGCGGAATTAACTTGATATACGCGAAAACACTCCGAGCAATGCATATATCATTAGAGTTTCTGAAGCCAACAGACTGTTCCTTCCATGGAATCGTACCAGGAAGTGCCAATTACCCGCTGGGGCGAATAACACTCAATGTTTGCTTTGGCAACCGACAAAACTACAGAAGGGAGAAACTAGACTTCGAAGTCATGGACTGGCCATCACAATATCACGCGATCCTCAGACGACCCGCGTTTTCGCGATTCATGGCAGTACCGCACTACACATATTTGGTACTTAAGATGCCAGGACCAAAAGGAATAATCACAGTGAAAGGAAGCTTTGAAGTTTCAGATCTCTGCGACAGGGAATTCCACAAGATGGCGCAAAATTTTGGCGTAATAGCCAACCATGCAGAAAAGGCAAAAAGCACGACCACAGAAGGCGTCAAGCTACTCGAAGGATGCACCGCGGAACCCGAAACGAAGAAGCCACGAACAGGAACATCACGAGAAGACACAGGCGCAGAAGAGAAAGGGAAAGCCACAACGACGTAAGCATCATAAAGACAATAGAGTAGAACAATAAAGGCTGTAAAAGCCATGAATTATTCCAGGGGCAATGCCCTCTAGATCCAGAACATGGGTCACAGGCCGGATCTCTTGGGTCACCCCATGTATCTTACATTAAAAGTATAAATAAAGACAAAGCGTTCCTCATATTCGAGTTTACGAGTCTTTCAAAAAAGAAGATGCGGCAAACGCACGAATCATACAAACACGCCTTGAGAATAAATTTCAGACATATAGTCGCGAAATAAACAGTCTCTCGCGTTCCACATACAGTTTACAACATCGGGTTGTCAGAATCATCTACGCCTAAAGGATCTAAATAATGATACTCGCGGAAAAACGCAGCATCCGCTTCTAGAAGCCTAGCTACAAGTCTTCGAGCAGGTTGAAGCGTGTTCTCCATATGAACCCGAAGGCTAGCTCCACCTGGAGCCAAACTTAGGGACATAGTGCTGTAATTCAACCTCGGGTGCCACTTACGTATCCACCCGAGAGCAAAATTGGCACCTGCCACTAAGTTCAGCTCTATCAACCTATGAATACGATGACTGGATCTGAAAGCATCAAGAAGAAGGGGGAAAGTTGCAGGCAAAGGATTACGAGGAAGCATGATGGAGTGCATAGTTGTGAGAGCTCGTCGGCAACCATCAACTGACTCACCAATGTGCTGGGCACGATCTTGAAGCAATACAATGGCGCTACGGCGTCGAGGATCAGACCACAGAGTCTCATAGCCAGTCGACATCTTTCCTAAAGCAGCATTTCGTTCAGCAACTCGACGTTCTTCAGCAGCAAAATCCAAGCAAGTACCTACAATGACAAATATATCACAAAAAGAAGTGCCCAAACAGCCAAAAGAAGAAGTCGAAAGAAAACTCACATCGCAACAGCTCGCCAGCAGACTCGACAATTCCAAGAATGAAAGACTCGCACTCTTTATTGTGAACAACCTTCGCCGTCAAGCTGGAGACCTTTTCTTCAAGTGAAGAGATTTTCTTCATATAGCCACTGGCCTGGCTAGCCTTTTTAATAGCCATCTGTGCTTGGCGTTTAGCCAAGGATAGGCGAGTCTCAAGGTCAGAAACCCTGGAAGAATATTCTTCGCAGTGACTACATCGACTAGGAGTCGACGAAATCTGAGGATTGAATCTGCGAGCAGAGGAAGGAGCAGGAGGATGAGAAGAAGGATCACTGTCACGCATCGATTA
This sequence comes from Dactylis glomerata, assembly GCA_007115705.1. Lineage (NCBI taxonomy): Eukaryota > Viridiplantae > Streptophyta > Magnoliopsida > Poales > Poaceae > Dactylis > Dactylis glomerata. Next base: position 6,985,793 of record QXEO01000383.1, read on the forward strand.
CAAAAAGAAAGAAAGGAGAAACAATTTCAGAAAGGCAGCATAAAACTTCTTACGAAGTGGATATATTTACATAAGAGTACAACCCTATGACTAAGGTTCTCGGGTTGTACCTACTTGGAGTCTTTTACATTCAAAAGGAGAAAACTAAATACTACAAAGAGGCTGAAATCTACGCCACCTCAGCATTGTGCTCCATGCAAGAAGGGGGCGCGGCCAGTTCCTCGCTAGCAGTCGATGGTGGCACTGGAGCTTTCGGCGCTGGAGACGGTGCAGCAGGCACGACAGAGGCTGCCGAAGGAGAAATTGTGTTCAGCAATGCAGGCGCCAACTTCTTCGCCTTCTCGAAAAACACCTTCATCTCGTCGCGGGTATAACCATGGGGGGAGTTAACTTTCTCCCAATCAAAGTCTGTGTCATGCGCAAGAGAAAGGGCAATGGCACCTTCGGCGCCGCGCTTAATGGACAGCCCCTTCAGATGGAGAGTAGGGTCTTCGTCGCTGTCAAAAATCTTGGCGAGTTCAGTCAGGTTGCCCTTCGGGATTGCCATCTTTTTCTTCGGCCATAACCCGACGAATAGCCGTGACAGAACGCGGCCAACCAACTCAAAAGTTTCCTGGATAGATATCCAGTTTTCTTCGAGTAGGTTAACCGCATCCATAAGAGGATCATCGTCCGTTTGCAGGGACGACGGAGATACCCCTGAGAATTCTAAAGCAATAGAAAAGAACAGAAGAGATAAATGTCAACAAATGCACCAGTGCAATAGGGGACGAAAATAGAAGACAAGTCGAAGAACTTACTTTCGGCAGCAGTAGACATGGTGTGAAGACGCTCTGCCACAGCCTGTTCTCGTTGAGCATGCTCTTTGTTGGCATCTGCTAACGCCCTCTCAGCCTTCTTCGCTTTGGCGAGCGCAGATTTCTGCGACTTCTCAGCAATTGCTTTAGCAGAGGTCGCAGCATCATAAGCTTTTTGCGAAGCTTTGAGCTCCGCTTCCAGCGACGCAATGCGAGCATTAGCTGTCGCTAAAGCAGCTGCAGAAGTAGACGAAAGGAAGTCAGATAAACAGCAAGAGACAGAAAAAAAGTAATGATTGAATATCAAATTTGTACCTTCGGAAGATTTTGCAACCTTTAGGTACCCCGCACACTCTGTGCCCAGGGCGATAAATCTCTTGACCAAAGCCTGCTAAAAGAAGAGTATAAGAGAAGAAGGGCATGAAAGGAAAGAAGGGAAAAAGAATCGCTTACATCATCAGGAGAAACTGTAGAAGCGTGGGCCTCCAGAGAAACCTCGGCTTCTTTGGCCTTCTTTGCGCGTTTGAGGTTTCGGGCTTGAGTTTGAGAAACCTTCTTTATAGAGGCCCTGGTAGTCCTCGGAGCAACATATGGCTCGACAGGCTCATCAGTCGCCACTGGAGAAGGTGGTGAAACAGCTGTCGCACATGTTGGTGGTTCTTCATCGTCACTGCATGAAAAGCATAAGTTATAAGCGAGAAGCAAGAACAAAGCAATTGAAAAGTTCGACTACAATACTTACGATGCAAGCATGTCAAAGTACTCCATATCTTCTGCAAGAACGGGGGTTTTTCCAGCCGCTGCAGAACTCGATGAAGCAATCTCGTCGACACGCTTCCGTTTTTTGTCGACACCAACATCTTAAGTAAGAGTAGGAGGAGGAGATGTCGACGAGCTAGTCTCATCTTCTGATTCTTCGACATCATCGCCGTCCTGACTATCGTCAGCCTCGGGGGCTTCAGATGCAGGAGATGCTAGATCAGCAGGAAGGGGCCCTTCTTCAGGAAGAGGGGGACGAGAAATAATGAATTGGTGACCCTGCATATTAGTAAATCAGCAGAGTGTGCAAGTCGAAATTAAGAGAAGTTTGATAAAAGTGGATGCAGTGATGTATACCTCAGGAATAGGGTGCACGGAGTCGAAGAAATCTGCCTTCAGGTCAGCAACTGAATGCTCCTTGGTGAGCTTGGTGAGATTCCTGACTCGCTTGTCGACATCTTCTTTCGACATCAGATCTTCAGATATGCGAGTAGGGTCCTCCAAGCCAGAATAAGTCCAAAGCTTGGTGAGGCGGTGCTGTAGGGGTTGAACTCGACGTTGTATGAAAAACGCCATGAGTTGGGTACCCGATAAAGCACCTCCTAGGCCTGTTTTCAGATTTTGAATGCGGGATAGAAGAGGAAGAATTTGTGCAACTTCCTCATCTGAGGGAAGCGAATCCCAAGACTTCAATTTCTTCACTTCTTGAGAAGCGTCAAAGGGAGGAAGGCCGAACTCATCTTCAGGAGAGGATTTGCGGTCCTTGATATAGAACCACTTTGTCCTCCACCCTTGGACAGATGCGGCCATGGAAAACTCAAGATATTGCGCCTCAGGGCGCACAGAAACAACGGCTCCGCCCAGTTCGGGTTTCCTTGCCAGAGAAACATTGGGACGGAGTCGAAAGATCGATCTCCAGAGAGCAAAGTGGGGCTCAATGCCCACAAATGACTCGCAAAGAGTCACGAAGCAAGCAATATGAAGAAGGGAATTGGGAGTGAGCTGATGGAGCTGCACACCATAGACAAATAGCAGCCCACGGAGAAACTCGTGGGCAGGAAGGGACAAACCACGGAGGAGAAAAGCAAGGAATATTACCCGGTAACCGCTCGGGGGCTTCGGGATCCGTTCGGTGCTAGGAAACTTGATGGAATCTTCGGCAGCGATGAGGCCGTCCGTCGTGGCTTTCTCCACCTCCTTCTTGGTGACGGTGGAGCGAACCCAGTTGGTGGCAGAGGACTTGGCCATAGCGCTCTTGGTGGCCAGATGCTTCACGCGCATTCAGTACGGAAGTGCGCTCGGGGGCTTCGCAAGAGAGCAAGAGGCAGAAGAGATCAGCAATGGAGGCGGCGGAGGTAACGAGCTGGTGAACAGTACGATTCCCCACTATGCCATTTATATATCTTCTGGGAGAAGGATCGTGGGCTGAGACGTGGCGCAAAGATCGGAAACGGTAGCCCACCAACGATCAAAAATCGTGCAGCCCGTTAAACGGTCAAAAAATCGGGAAATTACAGTCTTACCCATAAAACGGTTCGCATGGATGAAGAATTACGTCTTTATTGACGTCATCAAGTATATATAAAGGTAAAAGGATGGCGCCGACGAATGTTGCAACTTATCAAAGAAATCAGAGATGAAGAATCTTTTGGTTACAAGCCTTGGGGGCTGTTAATTGCATAAAAATCGAGTGGAACTCTTCATTGAAGTAGTAGACATGAACTAGAAGACAAGATGTTCTTGAAAGTATCTCGAATTGAAGAATTTTGCAGGTGAGGTGTTTCGAGTTGAAGTGTGACGAGCTATATTATTTTTTGAGCCTATACTCGAGAAAATCTTTTTTCGACTATAGCCTCGGGGGCTACTCCCATCAGGAGCGCTGAGCGTGCACCCGACGATATTCATTGGCAAAGCATTGAAGAGTGGAGAAGTGTTACTCCCATCGGGAGCGAGTTTTGTGGTTGTGGAAACCCGAATATTTTCAGTCAAACTTTGACTGCGACATGAGATTCTCGAGTTACGTTATCGCAACGAAACTCGAATGCCGTGATTTATCACGAAGGTAAGACCCCGGGATCCGTCCTGTGTGGCCCGGTATACGCACATGGATGCACTCTGCTGGTATGTATCCGTGTCTATGACGCGAAGAAAATCCTGGTGGACGCACTGGGTACCCTGAGAACCACTGGGACTCATTTTTTGTAAGTCCTACATGAGGCAAAAGAATGAGTTTGACCGGTATCCCGAATTCAAGTCCAAGGGGATTGAATTTGAAGTAGGTGACAAGTATCTGTTCTGGCAGTTAACTGACCTCTTGATCCGTCAGAGTTGTCAGGCTTGTTCATCGAGACCCCTTGCGAGCAAATTATCATCAATATAAGTCGAAAGACCAAGTCAAAGATTTCAAGATAAAGTCGAAGAGTTGATCAAGTCGAAGATTTGAAGATTAGAGATTCAACCCGAATCTGCAATTCTGGTAGAATCTCAGGGGCTACTGACAAGGGTATAGGTAATAGAGCCCGCTAGTTGAGTACCCCTGAGGCCCGTTGAGCTAGGCCCAATTGTAATAATAAGTCGAATACGAGTTCTTACCGTATATCGATATTGTAATCTGTATCGGACCCAAACCGATCCTCGAGACCTGGCCACCTATATATAGGGGCCAGGAGGGGATGGTGTAGGGCAAGATTGAAAGCAAGCCAGGTTGAACACCCAATTTTACTTTCGATACACACCTATTTCGACTAACTTTACCTTCGAGTTCATCCGACGCCCTATCTCCCCGATCCTAAGTCCTTCATCTAGGACATTTGTCGAGTTAACCCTCGTCAGTAGGTCTCCCCATAGTCAATTCCTTCAACTTGAGAGTATCCTTGAGCGACCAAGCGTGCCTTGTTCCTCACAACGATCCCATTGGCATTTTGTTTGTTCTTGAACACCCACTTGGTTCCAATGACATTTCGGCACTCCTTGGGCTTCTCCACCAAGGTCCAAACCTCGTTGCACTTAAAGTTGTTGAGTTCTTCATGCATGGCTTCCACCCAATCCGGGTCTTCAAGTGCCTCAAACACCTTTTGAGGTTCCACACAAGAGATGAAGGCATGATGGATGCTAAAGTTGGCTAATTGTCTCCTTGTGGAAACCCCTTTTCTCACACTTCCAATCACACTATCCAAGGTATGACTCCCCTTGCGAAGAGCCTCTTCCACTTACCTTGCACAGCCATCTTGAGCTTCTTCAAACGACTCTTGAGAAGCCACTTGGTCATCACCACTATTTTGGTCCTCGCCTTGACCTTCAACTTGAGCTTGATCAACATCATGAGCATGCTCAACATCTTGAGCTTGGCCTTGATCTACCATTGGTGAGGAATCACCACCATCCACTTGGTCTTGATCTTGGCCTTGCTCGCTTGAATGAGGGTCTAGAGCTTGTCTTTGGTTAGCATCAATCAGTCCTTGTGGAGCTTGTGAAGATGAAGGCTCCACTTGAGTAGAGCATAGTCCTTCTCCTTTTGCCAAAAGGTGTCCCTCAATGGGTATGAGATGACCCACACCCATTCTTCTTATGGCTTGAGGAGGTATTTCGTCACCTACATCACAAACACCACTTTGCTCCACACGGGAGCCGTCATTCTCGTCGAATCTCACGTTAGAAACTTCAACAACACGAGCGGACTCTTTGTCAAAGATTCTAAAAGCATGAGATTCGGCGGCATAACCAACAAAGATACCCTCAAGAGCTTTAGAGTCAAACTTGGATAAATGAACACCCTTTCTAAGATAGAAGCACTTACAACCGAATACTCGAAAGTATTTGATGCTAGGCTTGTTGCCGGTGAGGATATCATACGGAGTCTTGTTCAAGCCCTTGCGAAGATATAGCCGGTTAGAAGCATGACAAGCGGTATTGATTGCTTTAGCCCAAAAGTTATACGGAGACTTAAACTCCGCTAGCATTGTCCTTGCCATGTCCATCAAGGTCCGGTTCTTCCGCTCGGCTACACCATTTTGTTGCGGAGTGTAGGGAGTCGAGTATTGATGACGAATTCCCTCATCACTCAAGAATTCATTCACGGTGTAGTTATTGAATTCCGTCCCATTGTCACTCTGAATCATGAAGATATCTTGGCCATATTGATATTTCACTTCCTTGATGAAGTCCTTGATGGTTTGTTGGGTCTCGTATTTGTGCATGAAGAAGTAGACCCATGTATATCTTGAGTAGTCATCAACGATCACCAAGCAATACTTCTTCCCTCCTAGACTTGCGTGAGATGGAGGGCCAAAGAGGTCCAAGTGAAGGAGCTCTAAGACCCTCTTAGAAGAAATGATTGTCTTGCTAGGATGAGGAAGTTCATGCATTTTTCCTTCAATGCAAGATCTACACACACGATCTTTGGCAAATGTTAGATCGGTTAGTCCTAGGATGTGGTTACCTTTGTAGAGACTTTGCAAATTTCTCATATTGACGTGGCCTAGCCAGCGATGCCAAAGCCATCCCACATCAACTTTAGCCATTAGGCAAGTCGCGGCTTTAGTGACCTTCTCCGAGAAGTCAATCACATATAAGCCGTTTTCAACATGCCCAACAAAGGCTACTTTAAGAGACTTGCTCCACAAAAGAACCTGTGACGCCCCACCTTTGGATTAAGGTGAAACACCTCTGTTATGTGCTATTCCCTGGATCAATGATAGCACCACAGAACAAAATATAGTAACCATTGCATAGTATCAAGATTACACGTAGATCCAGATACATAGGTCTCACCAATTATTACAAATCCTCATGGTCTCATGGACTGAAACAAATAACAGAGTTCAACTTGACACAACGGAAACTAAAATAGTAGCAAGCCTCCATCATCAGCATGTACCACAGGCAGTCATGTTGGTATGTAGACTCGAGATCCTAACACTTCACTCCTCATCAGAAGAACCTGCACATTTGATTATGCAGCCCCATGAATGGGGGTCAGTACAATGATGTACTGGCAAATGACACTTATCTGGTGGCAGTTGTGAAAGAATTAGCTACATGCTATTTGGCTGGTGGATCTCTGGGCTAATTTGCATAAAGCCAATTTTGTCCTATTTAAAGTTAAGATTTTATTTCAAAGATTTTAATTTTCAAAGGGTCAAAATAACCCCCAAATACTACATAGTTGCAAGTTATGTAGCACTGGGCGCAATTCAACAAAGTTGGAACCTCAGGCACCACCACCCCTCGGAGTGTATGGTCCTTAGTTCCTACCTAGGGGTTTCTAGACAGATTTTAGTCATTCAAAAACGGTGATGAGATTCTTCCGTACATTCCATGTCTAGAGACTCAATTGTCCATAACCGAGGACACGGCTAATCGATTAGTTTAAACACCTTGCAAGGGTTGTGCACTTTCACCTTATGATTCATTTTATGCCCATACATAAAATGAAACGAGACCTTTTAGAAGGAGAGGGCAACCAACTTGGCAAGCTCCGTTCCCAACCTACAATTCAACTACCACCACTTCTTGCCGACAAGTTGTACTCCCACATCTAATCAGTCAAGACAGAGCCCATAATGTCATAAGGCTGCACTGGAAGTACACTAAGCATGAAAGACACATCCATCTCTTTGATCCTGGGTGGCCATCCCGAGCGGTATTCTGAACCCACATCCTCTTAACAAGGCATGCGTCCCAGAACCCATCTACCTCGCCTCCTCTTATCAAACCAATCCACCCAGGTGTTTCATTTTAGTTGAAGTTCTTAATTTGTTCACAAAACACTTTTCAAGTGGTCTTAGCATGGCATCAATATTTTTCAAAGTATTTAGCATCCTATCAGGTGGGGTTTTGAGGGATAGCTACACACTACTAGGATCTAAGCATTTGATAAAACAGTTGATTAAATCACCTATCATGCATACTACAAGAGGTGAATACACTAATGCATAAGTAAAATGGGTAAGGAGCATGTGTGTCACTTGCCTTGGTAATAGCTTGCACACTCACAACAGTCACAAAGATAGCCTTGCTTCTCTTCACAATCTATCCAATCCAAACATTCAGCAATCAATAATCTATTTCTAATGACAAACATAGACATGTATGCATGTATGCATGTATGCAAATGTCATTTTAATTTCACACACTAGGTGAGTGTGTGAAAATGTTGTATAGGAAGGAACAAGATGCTTTTGAAAACATGGGTGGTGTTAGAAAGGATTTATTTAATAATTAACTAGGCATTAACAAAATTGTTCATTTGATAAAATAGGGTAACACTTTTGAAAATAGGTTCTGGTTTGGTACTGTACTGCAAAAATAAGTTTGAGCTACCACTGGTTAGTTGACAGTAACTTGAAGCCACTGCAAGTGGTTTCACTCAAAAATAGTTTTTAGAAAACAAAAGGTAATGAAAATAGTGATTTGGACATATTTATCAGTAGCAAGTTTGTGCACGTATTAACTTTGAAAACTTTTGCTTCTGGAGTGTTCTATATGTTCCAAGGATTCCATAGACTACAAAATTGTAGCATTTGGACTCATAGAACAAAAGTTATGAATTTATTATGAAACCGAAGGTTTGATTCAGATCTGACAATAGATTCATAATGAACCCATAAAATAACAAGTTTTATTGCACTACTGGATTCTACACATCCTAAGGATTCCAATGAGGTATTATTTGTAATTTTTGGTTAAGTATTTTATTTTCTATCGATTTTACAAGATGCAGCAGCAACCTGGAATTTGAAATCAAATTTGAAAAAGGGTTTGACTGGATTGACTGGGGGCTGACTGGCCTGGACGACGTGGCGCGACATCATTGGTTGATACCGTTTCGGGATTCAGATCTAATCTTGGCTGTGCGATGCGGATCCGATGGCAGGAAGAGAATAGGAGCAGGGGAGGCTCACCGGCGGAGCAGTCCGGCGAGGTGACGGCCCCTGGAGCTCAACGTCGGTGAGGTTCCAGCAAATGGCGACGGCGATGGAGTAGCAGACGTCGTTCAGCAAACGACGGTGGTTTCAAATCCGTGGTCGGCAACCTCGATCTCTTCTAGTAATGGCGACGAGGTGCGGCTAGAGATGTAACGACCCAGGATTTTGACAAATTATGGAGAAAATTTTTCGTTTTTGTATTGCTTGAGATGATTGAATTTTCACAGGGATTTAAAACTTTTGAGTCTATTGAAAGCTTTATTAGAAAATGTTTTAAACTTTCTATTACTTTCTTGAGGAACTTATTTTAGAAAGATCAAGTATCCAAATACTATTTTCCCTTCCCTCATATCAAAACCTATGCAAGCTATTAGCATAGAGAGTATTCATTAAAAGGTTTATATCTGCTAAAGATTTTCTCTCTCAAAATTTAAGTTTGAAAGATAATTTCAGACACTATTTATTTTAAGTATTTTCACAAATTCTGAAAAGAATAACTTCCCTCCCTATTTCTAAATTGTTTTATGCAAGCAAGTCCCTCTTGCTTTGTTCATAATGTTTTATTGAAAATACCCCTTTTACTTGAAAACTTGTTTTATTACTGACTTAGAATAATGTGCACCCCTTTTGAAAATCTCTGAAAGGAGTTTGATTTGAATTGAAGAATCCTTGCAAAAGTTATGAAAGAAATAAGAAAACAGAAAATGAGAAAAGAAACAGCACAAAAAAAAAGGAAGAGGCCAGCCCCACTTGGGCCGATCCGGGGCCCAAGCCGACCGAGCCAGCCCAGGAAAGAACCCGAACCGGTATCCCTCTTCCTCTCTCTCCCTCGCTGCCAGGTGGACCCCACCTGTCAGCACCATCTTCACCAGCTGTTTCCTCTCACTGGTAACGGAGCCTCGCCGGAGTAATGCCCCCCCTTGATTTCGCGCAAGTAATTGGCCATCAAGCCACGGCTATAAGAAGCCCGTACACTCCTCCTCCATCTCCCTTCGTCCTCCTGCACGAGACGCCGCCAGGCCGGCGAAATTCCTCGCCGGAGTCCGCCATACCTGCGAGCGCATCCGCTCGAATCCGCCGTCAACGGTGAGCCAAGCACCTCCTCTCCTAGCCTATTCTCTTTCTCCTGCTCTGGCGCACCCCTTGATGCCCTTGGCTCGAATCGTCTTGCAGTGAATCAAGCCCTCCAGGGTTGGCCGAAGGTCACCGAAGCCCGTGCTGCCTCCAGCCACGCCGTTCACCCATGCCAGGAAACCATTGGCCCCGCCGACCACACATTCGAGCTCTCCTTGACCACCCGAAGCCCGTCGTGGTGTCGCCATCGTTCAGAAGTGGCCAGAACCTCGCCGGAGTCACCTACCTGGCCGCTACCTCGCCGGAGCTCGTCGGAAACCTAGCTAGCCCGGTGAGAATCCCCTTCCTCGCTCAGACACCGTCGGATCAAGATCCAAAGGACCAGGATAGATCACTTACCGAACAGTTATCTTTAGATCTGGTCCATCCATATCACATAAGATCCAATGGCTGTAAATCACGATCCACCCGAAAGGGTATCGACCAATCAGAACAGAGCACGTGGTAGCCTGAGATTAAAACCAAAACTTGAATTAGAAATTGAAATCAGATTTCAGCTGAAACTTTGAAAAATCATATCTTTTGATCTGTAGATCCAAAAATAGCAAATGATACCTCGTTGGAATTCTTAGGAATTGTACTATCCAGTAGTACAATAAAATCTTATATTTTATGGGTTCGATCTGAAACCATTTTCAAATTAGAATCAACCCTTCTATTAGCTTGATTAATTAATATCTTTAGTTCTATTAATCCAAAATTGACAAATTTGTAGTCTATGAATTCCTCAGAACTTGTAGATCACCCTAGAACCAGAAACTTTCAAATTTGATACGTGCACACACTTTGTGCATTCAAATTTATCCAAATCACTATTTTGATCATAGTTTGAATTCTATAACTTAATTTGGAATGAATCCAATTGCAGTAGCTTTGCTTTACTGCAGGCTACCCATTAGTATCACTCCCATATCTGATTGAAATACTTCACAATTATTCAAATTCTAATATGAGAATTTGAGTAGTCCCTATGTAGGTTAATTCTATTCCTACCAATGATTCCTTCCACCATAGTAAATCCTATAATCATACCTAGTCTCCAATGTTATCTAAACAACATCTTGATCAAGATCATTTTCACCTAGACCTATCTTGCCTAGCTCACACATATTCAAACTACGATTGAGTTGTTTGAGTAAGGTGTGATGCATCCCAATCTTAGATTCTATTATTACTATCCTTGTAATGTTGATCTAATCAACATTATAGCACTTAACCAGTACCCCCTGAACCCACTAGAAACCTTAAACCATTATCTCAAATGTTATCTACCCATACTCAATCCTCTGCCCACTTGATCCTAATTTCATGTGTAGAGCTATTCGATTAACAAATGAGTTAATTGAGTAACTCAATGATTCATGAATCCTAGCCTAAGCTGAAGTGTAATAGATACTATTTAAGAATAATTGTGGTCACACTTATTCAGTAGTATTACCATTGCACTATTTTGTCTCATATGTGATTTACTCGCATGAGATGTTCCATACCCAATCAATGCCTACCTAGTTTTCGGTTCACATGTATTGAACTATTCAACTTACAAATGTGCAAATTGAGTACTTCAAGCACTCTTGAAACCTAGCCTAGTGCCTAAGTGGGATATATGCTATTTAAAGAATAAATGTTGTTACACTTATTCAAATAGTATTTCTGTTGCACTATCCCCACACCTATGTGATCCATTTCACATGAGCTATTCTGAAACTCTTTCCTGCCTTGATAAAGTATACAGACTTCCTCAATTATATTTATACCTAATCTAAACCTCTCTCAAATCATATTGATCTCCCCCAACTAGCTCTCAAATTCATACATCACAGATCATGATCCTTTACCGTATCCTCCTTATCATAACATCTCAATAAAACTAAATTGTTGAACCAACCCCTTCTAAATTGTTTGATTTTGCTTGTATGAGTTGTTTATGTTATGCTATTTCTTGTGCTATAGTTTGTGCGAGGAGCTACGTGCTTAGTTGAGAGAAGTTGAAGGATCATATTCTTCAAAAAGGCAAGTGACACACATGTTCCCTACCCATTTTACTTATGCATTAGTATCTTCACCTCTTGTAGTATGCATGATAGGTGTTTTACTCAACTGTTTTATCAAAGGCTTAGACCCTAGTAGTGTGTAGCAAATCCCTCAAACCCCACCTGTTAGGATGCTAAATATTTTTTGTTAATACTGATGCCATGCTAAGACCACTCGAAAAGTGTTTTGTGAAAAGTTAAGAACTTCAACTAAAATGAAACACCTGGGTGGATTGGTTTGATGAAGGTGGTGGTGTTGAGTGGCGACCTGGGGCTACACTTTGTGTAGTTGCTGCCTGGGCGTACACTTGTGGTTGGCCACCCAGGAACAAAGAGATGGCTATGTCTTCCATGCTTAGTGTACTTCCAGTGCAGCCTTATGACATTATGGGCTCTGTCTTGACTGATTAGATGTGGGAGTGTAACTTTGTGCAAGAAGTTGGTGGTAGAATAATTATAGGTTGGGAGCGGATCTTGCCAGTTAGTTGCCCTCTCCTCTAAAAGGTCTCGTTTCATTTTATGTATGGGCATAAAATGAATCGTAAGGTGAAAGTGCACAACCCTTGCAAGGTGTTTAAATCTAATCGATTAGCCGTGTCCTCGGTTATGGACAATTGAGTCTCTAGACATGGAATGTACGGAATAATCTCATCACCTCTTTGAATGATTAAAAATTTGTTTAGAAACCCCTAGGTAGGAACTAAGGACCATACACTCCAAGGGGTGATGGTGCCTGAGGTTCCGACTTTGTCGAATTTCGCCCAGTGCCACATGCCTAGCTAGTATGTGGTTATATGGGGGTTATCTCGACCCTTGAAAATTAAAACTTTGAAAGTAATACTTGAAAATGAACTATAGGATAAAACTGGCTTTATGCAAATCAGCCTGTGAGATCCACTAGCCAAATACTCATGTTGATAGGCTCCTCACAACAGCCACCAAATATGTGTCATTTGCCAGTACATCATTGTACTGACCCCTTTGGGGCTGCATATTCAACGTGCAGGTTTTATTTCGAGTAAGGAACCAGGATTAGGATCTCGAGCTTACATTCCAACACGTCTGCCTGTGGCACTTGATGAAGATGGAAGCTCACTACAACTATGCTTTATGCTGTGTACTCATAAGGTAGAAGACCTATGTAACTGGATTTACGTTGTAATATGGATGCTATTGCAATGATTACTTATTTTGTACTGTGGTGCTATCTACTGATCCAGGGAATGGCACAGATACACAGGAGATTTGCCTTTAGTAAAAGGCGGGTCGTTACAAAATGGTATCAGAGCATAGTGTTGCCTGTAGGATCGAGACCCTAGGTTGGAATTAGAAATAGGAAGACCCTAGGATAAAATTCTCTATCTCATCTTACTTCTATTTATTAAAGAAAAAAGAAAAATTGCATCTTGAAAACTCCTTGTATTTCTCTCCTACTTCATTTTCAAAGGATTCCTTTAGATGACCCAACCCTGAAACCATCAACAAAGGATAGAAGATCACAATGTGCCAGAAGTGTGAGACTGATACTCCATATATTTCCCTTGACCCAATATAAAGGAACTTGGAGAAAGACTCAAGTGGAGACTTCATAATACTCAGCAAGACCTCAAGGAAGAAAAGGAAGACACTACTGCATTGAAGGCAACCATAAGTCAACTTCAAGGTGACATGGAAAAGTTGGTATCTGAACTTAGTGTTCAAGGCGACCTCATCAAAACCAAGGACGAGCAAATTACTAGCAGCTGGACCAGAACAATGGATCTGCTTAGAAGAGTACCAAGAAGCCTCAGTTGGACCTCCATTTTGGAAATTTTAATAAGCAACGACGTGTAGCAAACGCCATGGTCATACCGATTTGTGGATGATCGTACCTTCCCGTTTGCTTGAAAACTAGTTTGCTTGTTATGATGAATGTTTGTTAGATGTTGTTTGATTTCTTTTGATCTGTTAAGTTTGGGTAGGAATTTTTCTTCTTTAGATCCCTTCTATCTAATCCCATATATACTAAGACCTAAACCTGTATTAAACCCAAACAGATGCATCCTCAACGTCAGAACAATCACAACAACCCCCAGTTGGAGATAGCAATGCAACAGTTAGTGGAAGCTCACACAGGAATGATGCGAGTGCTGACTCAGAATATGGTTAATCATGACAGCAAAGAGCTACCCCCAGGAGTGCAGCAAGTACTAAATGATCATTCACGAATAGTACAAATGATGTCCCAGATGGTGGCTAGTACCTATAATAGCCTACCACAAGAGGAGCATAGTGGAAAGCTAGCACAAGTTGATGCGGAGGTGACACAGCAAGCCTGTAAGAGATGTGGAGAAATAGGACACACCTCTAAGGACTGCCATGGAGAGTGTCCCCACCATGATGCAAGTCACCCAGTTGAGGAATGTCCCATGAGCAAAGTTACTTGTTTTCTATGTGAAGGAACAAATCATGTTCCGGCCAAATGCAAGATTTATTCCACAGTGCAACGAATAAACCAACAAGCCAAGGATAGAATGAGCCAACTGCCAGAAAGGACCCCTGAAAATGGAAGACTCAAAAGGAGGATGGAAGATAAAGACATGGGGACAACACACAACCCTACCACTAAGTGTTGCTACTCATGTGGAGAAGAAGGACACTTTTCCAGAGATTGCTCGAGGAAACGAGAAAGGTTTCCCACAGCTATGGTAGAATATGAAGAGAATGAAGTAAGAGATCTCCTAGCCTTAGAGGTACCCAAAAAGAAGAAGATGATGATAGAAAAGAAAGACAATAGCAAGGTGCAGTGCTTCAATTGCAGGGAACTTGGACATTATGCGAGGGAATGTCCAGAACCAAACATACAAAGGGGAACAAATCTGGTCACTTGTCAGAAATGCAACCAAAAGGGACACTATGCAGATAAATGCTCAGAGACTGGTACCTCAAGACTTCAGTGAACTGGAATAACCGAAGGATGCTACAATTTACCAGGAGGAAACCCAACAAGATGTAGCCAATTTGGAAGAGCTTGTATGCCATTACTACCTTGCTAATAAATATTGTAAGGACTTGTAAGAGCCAAGGACGACCTGGTTAAATAAATTATATTTCTCAATGAGATGGCAAGCAGAATGAATTGTAACTCCAGAGCTAACGCCATACGACAAGTTTGCGCAAAACCTTAGATAAGGAACGATAGATTTGTTTTAAAATTTTAGATTTGAATCACAGGTTCTCATTTCAAGAAAATTTTGGCAAAACCAGTGAGGTTGACCAAGAGTTAGAATGCGAGGTTTGCAAGCCATGTATGAAGTAATGATTTGGGTGCAGGATGGATTGATCACCATTCCTACTACTCTTATTATTCGCTCTCATAATGTTGGTTTTACACACCTAGAAAGAGAGACACCTACATGAGGGACGACGTCTTTAAACCATGACCTTAGGAGGATAGATATGTTACACCCTTCGTAGTATGCCAGTGTGGCCAAAACGTAAGGATACGGTGAGGAACGACCACACGTTTCCAAAGCATTTTCTCAGTGGACCATGAATGCCTAGACGATTCATTTTCGACTTCAATTCCCGACTTTTCGTTTCGACTCCCCGGTCTGTTCGACTACCCCTAAGCCTATAAAAGAGGACTCTCCCCTCTCCCGAGAGTCACAACAGAGACTGCCACCACCAACCATGAGAATCCCACCTGATTCCACAGCCCAGCGCCACCGAAGTCTACCTCATCCCGATCTGCGACGCTGTGAGACAACTCTTCAAATTCATGGAACCCTGTTCCTCCCCATGAGAGCTTCGTTAGATCCCTTTTCCCTGAGGAAGAGTTCATCTTCGAGAAATGATCAAGTTGTTCAGCGCCTTTCGACAACTATGAAGACGGTTGCTAAAGGAATTCTTAAGGACCATCTGGTACCTGTGGCAAGTAGCACGACTTGCTCCGGTAACTTGAGTGGGTTCAACAATGTTGGTTATAAGGCGACCTTCCGTCCCTTAAAGGTGCTAGTACCTTTTACAGAGTCCACCTTGTTTACCCCTATGAAATGCTTGAGAAGACTACAGAGAGATGCCATCCTAATTCCTTGGGATGTGTGGTCTCATCATGTTCGTGGGGCAAGCATGCAGCACTTGGCACTGAGTCATCTTTTGAAATTCTGCAATGAAAATCAGCTAAAAAGCTACAAGGAGTATAGTGATGGCCTGAATGCTGTCGTGGCCTTGGTAAGGACTAGATACACGTTCTTGGACGATGTGGACTACCTTGTTGAAGACAACGCGATGGATGATATCTGCCTATCACCAGAATTGGATGGAGCATCTGGAACACCACATTTGAACATAACGGCGAATATCGACACTTCAGAGAAGAGCGATATCAAAAGGAAATGGCGCAACGGTGAATGCAAGCTGGGAACAAAATGCAAGTGCCTAAGGAAACGTCGAGATACCACCAAGCAAAATCTTCTTTAAGGGTGGTAGCACCCTAACCCCATTAGGAACCCTAAACCTTGTAACCTTCCTTCAATCTCGAGGACGAGATTTCTTTAAGGGTGGTAGTCTGTAACGACCCAGGATTTTGACAAATTATGGAGAAATTTTTTCGTTTTTGTATTGCTTGAGATGATTGAATTTTCACAGGGATTTAAAACTTTTGAGTCTATTGAAAGCTTTATTAGAAAATGTTTTAAACTTTCTATTACTTTCTTGAGGAACTTATTTTAGAAAGATCAAGTATCCAAATACTATTTTCCCTTCCCTCATATCAAAACCTATGCAAGCTATTAGCATAGGGAGTATTCATTAAAAGGTTTATATCTGCTAAAGATTTTCTCTCTCAAAATTTAAGTTTGAAAGATAATTTCAGACACTATTTATTTTAAGTATTTTCACAAATTCTGAAAAGAATAACTTCCCTCCCTATTTCTAAATTGTTTTATGCAAGCAAGTCCCTCTTGCTTTGTTCATAATGTTTTATTGAAAATACCCCTTTTCCTTGAAAACTTGTTTTATTACTGACTTAGAATAATGTGCACCCCTTTTGAAAATCTCTGAAAGGAGTTTGATTTGAATTGAAGAATCCTTGCAAAAGTTATGAAAGAAATAAGAAAACAGAAAATGAGAAAAGAAACAGCACAAAAAAAAAGAAAGGAAGAGGCCAGCCCCACTTGGGCCGATCCGGGGCCCAAGCCGACCGAGCCAGCCCAGGAAAGAACCCGAACCGGTATCCCTCTTCCTCTCTCTCCCTCGCTGCCAGGTGGACCCCACCTGTCAGCACCATCGTCACCAGTCGTTTCCTCTCACTGGTAACGGAGCCTCGCCGGAGTAATGCCCCCCCTTGATTTCGCGCAAGTAATTGGCCATCAAGCCACGGCTATAAGAAGCCCGTACACTCCTCCTCCATCTCCCTTCGTCCTCCTGCACGAGACGCCGCCAGGCCGGCGAAATTCCTCGCCGGAGTCCGCCATACCTGCGAGCGCATCCGCTCGAATCCGCCGTCAACGGTGAGCCAAGCACCTCCTCTCCTAGCCTATTCTCTTTCTCCTGCTCTGGCCCACCCCTTGATGCCCTTGGCTCGAATCCTCTCGCAGTGAATCAAGCCCTCCAAGGTTGGCCGAAGGTCACCGAAGCCCGTGCTGCCTCCAGCCACGCCGTTCACCCACGCCAGGAAACCATTGGCCCCGCCGACCACACATTCGAGCTCTCCTTGACCACCCGAAGCCCGTCGTGGTGTCGCCATCGTTCAGAAGTGGCCAGAACCTTGCCGGAGTCACCTACCTGGCCGCTACCTCGCCGGAGCTCGTCGGAAACCTAGCTAGCCCGGTGAGAATCCCCTTCCTCGCTCAGACACCGTCGGATCAAGATCCAAAGGACCAGGATAGATCACTTACCGAACAGTTATCTTTAGATCTGGTCCATCCATATCACATAAGATCCAATGGCTGTAAATCACGATCCACCCGAAAGGGTATCGACCAATCAGAACAGAGCACGTGGTAGCCTGAGATTAAAACCAAAACTTGAATTAGAAATTGAAATCAGATTTCAGCTGAAACTTTGAAAAATCATATCTTTTGATCTGTAGATCCAAAAATAGCAAATGATACCTCGTTGGAATTCTTAGGAATTGTACTATCCAGTAGTACAATAAAATCTTATATTTTATGGGTTCGATCTGAAACCATTTTCAAATTAGAATCAACCCTTCTATTAGCTTGATTAATTAATATCTTTAGTTCTATTAATCCAAAATTGACAAATTTGTAGTCTATGAATTCCTCAGAACTTGTAGATCACCCTAGAACCAGAAACTTTCAAATTTGATACGTGCACACACTTTGTGCATTCAAATTTATCCAAATCACTATTTTGATCATAGTTTGAATTCTATAACTTAATTTGGAATGAATCCAATTGCAGTAGCTTTGCTTTACTGCAGGCTACCCATTAGTATCACTCCCATATCTGATTGAAATACTTCACAATTATTCAAATTCTAATATGAGAATTTGAGTAGTCCCTATGTAGGTTAATTCTATTCCTACCAATGATTCCTTCCACCATAGTAAATCCTATAATCATACCTAGTCTCCAATGTTATCTAAACAACATCTTGATCAAGATCATTTTCACCTAGACCTATCTTGCCTAGCTCACACATATTCAAACTACGATTGAGTTGTTTGAGTAAGGTGTGATGCATCCCAATCTTAGATTCTATTATTACTATCCTTGTAATGTTGATCTAATCAACATTATAGCACTTAACCAGTACCCCCTGAACCCACTAGAAACCTTAAACCATTATCTCAAATGTTATCTACCCATACTCAATCCTCTGCCCACTTGATCCTAATTTCATGTGTAGAGCTATTCGATTAACAAATGAGTTAATTGAGTAACTCAATGATTCATGAATCCTAGCCTAAGCTGAAGTGTAATAGATACTATTTAAGAATAATTGTGGTCACACTTATTCAGTAGTATTACCATTGCACTATTTTGTCTCATATGTGATTTACTCGCATGAGATGTTCCATACCCAATCAATGCCTACCTAGTTTTCGGTTCACATGTATTGAACTATTCAACTTACAAATGTGCAAATTGAGTACTTCAAGCACTCTTGAAACCTAGCCTAGTGCCTAAGTGGGATATATGCTATTTAAAGAATAAATGTTGTTACACTTATTCAAATAGTATTTCTGTTGCACTATCCCCACACCTATGTGATCCATTTCACATGAGCTATTCTGAAACTCTTTCCTGCCTTGATAAAGTATACAGACTTCCTCAATTATATTTATACCTAATCTAAACCTCTCTCAAATCATATTGATCTCCCCCAACTAGCTCTCAAATTCATACATCACAGATCATGATCCTTTACCGTATCCTCCTTATCATAACATCTCAATAAAACTAAATTGTTGAACCAACCCCTTCTAAATTGTTTGATTTTGCTTGTATGAGTTGTTTATGTTATGCTATTTCTTGTGCTATAGTTTGTGCGAGGAGCTACGTGCTTAGTTGAGAGAAGTTGAAGGATCATATTCTTCAAAAAGGCAAGTGACACACATGTTCCCTACCCATTTTACTTATGCATTAGTATATTCACCTCTTGTAGTATGCATGATAGGTGTTTTACTCAACTGTTTTATCAAAGGCTTAGACCCTAGTAGTGTGTAGCAAATCCCTCAAACCCCACCTGTTAGGATGCTAAATATTTTTTGTTAATACTGATGCCATGCTAAGACCACTCGAAAAGTGTTTTGTGAAAAGTTAAGAACTTCAACTAAAATGAAACACCTGGGTGGATTGGTTTGATGAAGGTGGTGGTGTTGAGTGGCGACCTGGGGCTACACTTTGTGTAGTTGCTGCCTGGGCGTACACTTGTGGTTGGCCACCCAGGAACAAAGAGATGGCTATGTCTTCCATGCTTAGTGTACTTCCAGTGCAGCCTTATGACATTATGGGCTCTGTCTTGACTGATTAGATGTGGGAGTGTAACTTTGTGCAAGAAGTTGGTGGTAGAATAATTATAGGTTGGGAGCGGATCTTGCCAGTTAGTTGCCCTCTCCTCTAAAAGGTCTCGTTTCATTTTATGTATGGGCATAAAATGAATCGTAAGGTGAAAGTGCACAACCCTTGCAAGGTGTTCAAATCTAATCGATTAGCCGTGTCCTCGGTTATGGACAATTGAGTCTCTAGACATGGAATGTACGGAATAATCTCATCACCTCTTTGAATGATTAAAAATTTGTTTAGAAACCCCTAGGTAGGAACTAAGGACCATACACTCCAAGGGGTGATGGTGCCTGAGGTTCCGACTTTGTCGAATTTCGCCCAGTGCCACATGCCTAGCTAGTATGTGGTTATATGGGGGTTATCTCGACCCTTGAAAATTAAAACTTTGAAAGTAATACTTGAAAATGAACTATAGGATAAAACTGGCTTTATGCAAATCAGCCTGTGAGATCCACTAGCCAAATACTCATGTAGATAGGCTCCTCACAACAGCCACCAAATATGTGTCATTTGCCAGTACATCATTGTACTGACCCCTTTGGGGCTGCATATTCAACATGCAGGTTTTATTTTGAGTAAGGAACCAGGATTAGGATCTCGAGCTTACATTCCAACACGTCTGCCTGTGGCACTTGATGAAGATGGAAGCTCACTACAACTATGCTTTATGCTGTGTACTCATAAGGTAGAAGACCTATGTAACTGGATTTACGTTGTAATATGGATGCTATTGCAATGATTACTTATTTTGTACTGTGGTGCTATCTACTGATCCAGGGAATGGCACAGATACACAGGAGATTTGCCTTTAGTAAAAGGCGGGTCGTTACAGGAGACGACGACGGCTTCGGGTGGCGTCAACGGCGAGGTCCTGCGGAGGAAATTTGTCCGGCCATCAGTTAGAAAGAGCGCACAAGGGAGAGAAGGTGTGAGAGACAAGAGAGGGAGTGCGGTTAGCTTCACCGCGTGGATACCGACGAAAATCAGCGGCGTGTCTGCACGGTCTCCGGCAAGGAATTCCACCAGCCTGGCGGCTCCGAATCGAGAGGGGAAGGGAGGAGAAGGGAGAGGGGGTGCTGGGTTTTATAGGGACGGTCTTGATGGCCAGTTAAGGCGCAAGTAACGCCGGGGGGAGTAACGCCGGTGAGGTTACTGGGAGTGAAGAGAGAGGGAGAGATTAACGGGGAGGGTGATGATAGGTGGGGCCCAGCTGTCGGAGAGAGAGGGGAGTGGGAGCGGGTTGGGCTGGTCCGGGGTGAGTTGGGCCGGCTGTTTTCCCGGGTGCGGTCCAAGTGACTGCTGGCCTCTTTCTTTTATATTTTTCTTTCTGCTATCCTTTTTCTTTTATTTCTGATTTCTGTTTTGAGTTTTGAAAAAGGCTCTTCTATTCTGATTTGAATAAAATCAAAGCTGACCACTTCTGGTCTTTAAAGAGTGTGTTTTGAACCTATAAACTAGAGGTTTAGTGATATGATGGAAAAGAAATAAATTGTGAGAATTTTTAAATAGAGAGTCCAATAACTAGGAAGTTAAATTTTAATAATAACTTCCCATTATTTGGTTTTCAAAAATTACTAAGGAGAATAAAATAGCTCCATAACTAATGGAGTTCATTTAAAAAAATACTTTCTTTCTGAAACCTTTTGTTTCTAAATTTGGGGAAAAGGCATTTGAAAACAATATTCTTTGAAGGAATAAGATTCAAAACTTTGGAAATGGTCTTGAAATGCAATATGCCATGTATGCATGATGAAAATTTTATATTTGAAAACCTGGGATGTTACAGACTAACCCCCTTAAGATGAAGCTCACCCTCGAGCTTCGGAAAGGCTAGCAAATAGGTGTGGGTGATCTTCTCGAAGGGTATCTTCACGCTCCCAAGTAGCTTCCTCTTCAGTGTGGTGACTCCACTGTACTTTGCAGAATTTGATGGTTTTGGTGCGTGTAGTTCTTTCTGCTGTCTCGAGTATCTTAACAGGTTTCTCCTCATAAGTCAAGTCACTTTCTAGTTGAACTTCCTCAAGGGGTATCGTATCGTTTAATGGTGTTTCTGGCATCTCTGGATGGCATTTCTTTAGCTGGCTCACGTGGAACACGTTGTGTACTGCCGAAAGAATTTTAGGTAGTTCCAATTCATAGGCTACTTCTCCTTTGCGGGATAGGACTTTGAATGGTCCTATAAATCGGGGTGCTAACTTACCCTTAATACCAAACCTCTTAACACCACGTAGCGGTGATACTCTGAGATAGGCTCTGTCTCCAACTTCATAGATGATCTCTCTACGTTTGCTATCCGCGTAGCTCTTCTGATGGGATTGGGCTATCTTCAGCCTATCCTTGATCAATCTAACCTTTTCTTCAGCTTCTTGAATGATATCAGGTCCGAAGAAACTTCGTTCTCCTACTCCACTCCATAGTAGAGGTGTAGTATATTTCTTGCCGTACAAGGCTTCAAATGGTGCCATCTCAATACTGGCTTGATAACTATTGTTGTAGGAAAACTCTGCGTAAGGCAGGTTGTCATCCCAACTAGACCCATAGTCCAGAGCACATGCTCTCAGCATATCTTCCAAAATCTGGTTTACTCTTTCTGTTTGCCCATCTGTCTGTGGGTGGAATGTCGTGCTGAATTCTAGCCTAGTTCCAAGTGATTCATGAAGTTGCTTCCAGAAGTGAGAGGTAAATTGGGTTCCTCTATCAGACACGATGCTCTTGGGAACACCATGAAGGCTTACAATCCTTTTCATGTAGATATCGGCTAACTTTGCACTAGTGTAAGTGGTCTTCACTGGTAGGAAATGAGCTACCTTGGTCAAACGATCGACTATGACCCAGATTGAGTCATGCCCTGATTTTGTGCGAGGTAGTCCAGTGATGAAGTCCATGCCAATTTGATCCCATTTCCAATCCGGCACCTTCAGTGGTTGAAGTAGTCCAGCTGGCTTCTGATGTTCAGCTTTTACTCTACTGCACACATCACATTTAGCTATATATTCGGCAATGTCTCCTTTCATATTGCTCCACCAAAATCTTTCTTTTAAGTCTATGTACATCTTGGTATTACCAGGATGAATTGAGTATGGGGTTTCATGGGCTTCTAGGAATATCAATCTTCTAATATCAGGGTCATCAGGTACGCAGATACATTTCTTAAACCAGATAGTTCCTTGTTCATCTTCGCTAAAGCCTTTAGCTTTGTCTTTCCTCATGTTTTCTTTGATCTTCTCTATCTCTTTATCTCCTTTCTGAGCTTGGCGTATTCTATCCATCAGGGTTGGTTGCACTACTAGCGATGCTACGTAACCTTGTGGCACTACTTCCAGGCTGAGGTCTCTCAGATCCCTACACAGATCTTCTGGCAACACTTCTGTTGATAGACAGTTCACGTAGGCCTTACGGCTCAAGG
Source organism: Dactylis glomerata (assembly GCA_007115705.1). Lineage (NCBI taxonomy): Eukaryota > Viridiplantae > Streptophyta > Magnoliopsida > Poales > Poaceae > Dactylis > Dactylis glomerata. The sequence continues at coordinate 7,008,864 of QXEO01000383.1, forward strand.
CATCAGCTACCACATTTGCTTTTCCTGGATGGTATTGCAAACTCAAATCGTAATCTTTAATGAGTTCTAGCCATCTTCTTTGTCTCATGTTGAGGTCTTTCTGAGTAAAGATGTACTTCAAACTTTTGTGATCAGTAAATACTTCACATCTCTTTCCCATCAAATAGTGTCTCCAAGTCTTCAAGGCGTGAACTACTGAGGCTAACTCAAGGTCATGAGTTGGATAGTTGAGTTCATGTTTCTTGAGTTGTCTAGAAGCATAGGCTGCTACTTTGCCATCTTGCATCAACACACTTCCTAGACCTTGACGAGAAGCGTCGCAATACACCTGAAATTCCTTCTCTATATCTGGTAAGCACAGAAAGGGTGCAGACACCAATCTCTTTTTCAATTCTTGAAAACTTTTCTCACAAGCTTCAGTCCATTCAAATTTCTTTTCTTTCTTTAATAACTCAGTCATTGGTTTAGCTATCTTTGAAAAGTTCTCAATGAATCTCCGGTAGTATCCGGCCAATCCCAAGAAACTATGAATTTCCCCAACATTCTTGGGTGGTTCCCATTCTGTTACTGCGGTCACTTTGGCTGGGTCGACTGCAATTCCCTCCTTGGATATGATGTGTCCAAGGAATCCTACTTCATTGAGCCAAAACTCACATTTGTTGAATTTAGCATATAACTTGTGTTCTCGAAGTTTCTCTAATATTGCACGTAGGTGCTTTTCATGATCTTCTTTGCTTTTTGAGTAGACCAGTAGGTCGTCAATGAAGACAATGACAAACTTATCTAGAAATTCCACGAACACTTTGTTCATCATGCTCATGAAGTATGACGGTGCATTGGTTAAACCAAAAGGCATCACCGTATATTCATACGAGCCATATCTTGTGACAAAGGCTGTCTTGGGAATGTTATGTTCTCTAATCTTGAGCTAAAAGTATCCAGATCTAAGATCTATCTTGGAAAACTTGCTAGCTCCTTCCAACTGATCAAACAAATCATTGATTCTTGGTAGTGGATATTTGTTTTTGATGGTCACTTCGTTCAACGAACGATAGTCCATTACTAAACGCTGACTTTTATCTTTCTTCTCAACAAACTGTCGTCGTGGTGAAACAACATATGCCATAGGATGGCTTAAATGGGGGCCGAACTAGATGCTGGAGGATTCGGGAGAGGGGAACGAGCTAAAAAGCACGACAGAAAGAGGCACTGATCTACCCAGGTTTGGGGCTCTCGTAAGGAGATAACACCCCTACTCCTGCTCTACTGATTGTATATTTGGGTCGATGTAGTACACAACAATGGTGCTTCCAAACTCTCTGCTAGAGAAGGAAGATGAACTGCTAAGTGTAGGAACACAGAGTGACCAACCAACCTTCAACCTTCCAACCCTTTGCTAGGACTCCCTGTGCCACCTTATATAGTGGTGGCCAGGGTTACAACGGTCATACAAGACCACAAGACAAGGGCTACACTCCAAACAGGAGCTGGTGGCGATGGCAGAGACCCTTGACTTCGCCCCTGATTGCTCTCGATGGGACGCCATATCCATGTACCTTGTACCTCTTGAACTGTGGCCTTACCTCTGTGCGGTAAGCTCGTACTTGTGCACAGTGAGGGTAGGTAACCTCCACTGTGCACCCTGCCATCTTACTCTGCTACCATGCTTGGATGTTTTCTTCCTTGATTGTAGGGATGTGACACCTTGGTTGACTTAAGTATCCCGGATATGACCGTTGGCCATACCCAGGACTTATATGCCGGACCAACGACCTACGAGGGTCGGGTAATCCGGCCTCCCCTGCTCCTGCACAACACATCAAATGGTTAGGCCGGCATATCTAAATATATGCCGGCACACTTTTATAAGTATTCCGGCTATGCCGGCATATCCAAGTATCAGCCGGGATACACATTATATGCCGGCCTGGCCGATGCTCTTATATTCCGGCCAGGCCCTTCCTTGATAACCCGGCATAAAGTCAATCATAGACCTTGTGTCTTTCTAGTCTCTTGACCCTACCGGGGGTCATCCCCCCGACACTAGTCCCCGAAGCTGCCGAGGTTCCCCAGTCATAACTGTGGAGCCTTGACAGGTTCAACATACCTTTCTTCATTATGCCCCGGCGATCAGATTATATGCCGGCACATCTGCACATATCCCGGCCTCTGTTCCTGTTCCAAAACTTATTCCGGCCGGTCCCGAGGGTATTCCGGACGGAACATATACATCGGGCAATTAATCCGTCATATAGACGAGTCTTCCTCGAGAAGCCATGCCTGACAGCTTTGCATCAAAACTTGTAACTGCCCTGCCACCTCGAACAGTCACCCACGATGTGACGGTTCACAGTGCAGTTACTCCTCGCCATCATTGCGTCATGGCACGGTTACCGGAACCGCCGCCCCACTCCGTGCCACCACGTGGCGACTCTCTGCAGGAACGGTCGGGGGAGTGGAACACTCCCACGATCCCCACGACCCTGACCTGACAGACCTATAAATAGGGCGGCGGGGGTAAACTTATCTTTTTACCCCCCACCATCGTCTTCCTCGCCTCCCTCGCCTGCTCCTTTGCCTCCTGCGCTCCACCGCCGGTCCGAAGAACAGCATCTCCGCCGCAGCCGTCCTGCTCCCCGCCAACGCCGACGCTCGACGGCGCCCTGCATCTCCGTCGACGACGCCGCCGCTGCCGCACCGTTCCTCCGCGACATTGCAGGGAGATTGAAACTCTTCCTGCACGCTCGCCGCCGCTCCATCGTCGCCGGCCAAGCTCCGGTGAGACCTCCCTCTGTTCTTCCTCTTTGATGCTTCTTCATAGCTTCTCATTGGTAACCACGCTTGCATAGATCCGCTTCAGTTCCTCTGCTTGTTATTCTTTGGATTCGATTAGCGTTGCCTAACAACGTCCTCGAGTGTTCTTCCTTAGAAGTTTTACCCTTATTTGTTTCCTATTTTAACTGCCTCGGTAGATCTTTTTATCTCTGCTAACATTGGTGAGGGCGGTATGCCGGAGAGACTAACCTCCCTCTTTTCTCCGGCCTTGATAGGAATATCATCACGGGACTCCGGCTCTCACGCCTTATCCCGGCCACTAAGATGGCATCTTCAAGCATGACGGGTACCTCGGCCTCTGAGGAAGATACCTCGGCCCGAGCCCAAGGACGCTCCGGCTGGGAGGGGTCGGAGGTTACTCCGGCCGAGATATCCTGGGTCATCTCCACCAGGAGAGTCCCAGAGGGCGTAGCATGCCGGCTACCGGCAGGAGAAACTGTGCCGGCACCTGAACCTGGCGAACGCGTCGTCTTCATCGCCCACTTCGAGCGTGGCTTTGGCCTGCCGGCATCGGACTTCTTCCGGGACTTCCTCAACACCTATGACCTACAACCTCATCATATCCCGGCCAATGCCGTGATGATCCTCTCCGCCTTCGCTGCTTTTTGCGAGGGCTATGCCGGCATAGAGGCCCTTACTCAAGGCTGGGCAAAGTACTTCCAACTGCGGAAGCAAGTCGTCCAAGAGCCGCCCCGGAGCAAGGACGACCCGCCGGAGACGGCCCAGGAAAAGAAGGACCGCCCCATGACCCTCTGCGGCGCGGCCACCATCATGTCCCGAAAGGGCTCGGACTTCCCCAAGGTGGAACTCCTGGAATCTTGCAAGAAGTGGCAGAAAAGCTTCTTCTACGTCAAGAACACCACCGACGAGGATCTGCTCAACCTGCCGCCATTTGTGGACGAGCCACCCTCGGCGATGACGAACTGGACCTACAACCCGAAGAACTCGGTGATGCCGGTGAATGCGCTTCACCGGGTTAAGGGCGAGCTCCTGGATGCCGGTCTTACTCCTCAAGACCTGGTGGCCTGCTATATAAGCCGGCGCGTCTCCCCTCTGCAGCGCCGGTCGCACAAGATCTGCCAGATGAGCGGGCCTATGGACCCCACCCGGCACTCCACACACGAGCTGACTCCGGCCGACATTCTGCGCCGGATTAAGGATGTCTGCAAGTCCTCTCAGGCCACTTTTGCCTGGGGGCTAGAACCATACAGCCGGGATAGGCCCGCCCCAACGGTAAACCATCTTATCCGATACATAAAGTCCATGTCCGGCACATAGATACTTAAGCCGACACATGCCTGTTTGCCGACACCTATCATATTGATCCGACATACCTCTTCCACCGGCATATTTCCTTGTCTGAATACTTGACTTTTCTGTTTATACAGAAGTTCAGCTTCCAAACCATGGAGAACTCCCGGATCAAGATCGCGGCGGACCGCACTGTTGCGGATGTTGAAGATCCGGATCATTGGGATAAGCTTCCCAGGAGCACCCGTGCTGCAGCTGCCATGGGTAAGGGCTCTTCATCCCGGCATTATACTCAAGACCGGAGTGAGATTGATTCTGACGAGGAGATCCTGCTGTACTATGACCCGATGCCACTTGCGTACGCCTTTCCAGAAACACCTATTGCTTACGAGTTTGCAATGCCGTCCTCAGCTATCCCGGACGATTTGGTTATCGACGCCGCCCCTCTGAACCAGGGACCTCCTTCCACCGGCGGACGTGCCGGCCGGAAGCGAGGGGTGAAGCCCCCGCCCGACACACCTCAGAAGTCGAAGAGGCAGAAGGTCTGCGTGCCCATACCGAAGAAACAGAGGCCTGTTGCCTCGGGGTAAGTTTCCTTTTCTTTGCATTTCCTCCGACATATCTCTTGCTTGTATTACTGACTTGGTGTTTTCTCTCTTTCAGAGCTCCTCTTGCGCCGGAACAAGCTTCTGGCTTGAGTGGCGACCCGAAGGTTACCAAGCCCGCTGCCCCTGCTACTTCTGACATTCCCTCTGCCAGTCACACGACCTCCCCGGCGCCGGCATCTTCGCCTGCGCCTGAGAAGACCACCTCCCCGGCGAAGGACATTCCTCCGCCGGAACAAGATATCTCTGCCCCCGACGTCCACATGGACTCGGGGGCTCAACAGGAAACTGTCGGGGGGATGACCCCCGGTAGGGTCAAGAGACTAGAGAGACACAAGGTCTATGATTGACTTTATGCCGGGTTATCAAGGAAGGGCCTGGCCGGAATATAAGAGCATCGGCCAGGCCGACATATAATGTGTATCCCGGCTGGTGTCTGGATATGCCGGCATAGCCGGAATACTGATATATGTGTGCCGGCATATACTCAGATATGCCGGCCTAACTATTTGGTGTGTTGTGCAGGAGCAGGGGAGGCCGGATTACCCGACCCTCGTAGGTCGTTGGTCCGGCATATAAGTCCTAGGTATGGCCAACGGTCATATCCGGGATGCTTAAGTCAACCAAGGTGTCACATCCCTACAATCAAGGAAGAAAACATCCAAGCATGGTAGCAGAGTAAGATGGCAGGGTGCACAGTGGAGGTTACCTACCCTCACTGTGCACAAGTACGAGCTTACCGCACGGAGGTAAGGCCACAGTTCAAGAGGTACAAGGTACAGGGATATGGCGTCCCATCGAGAGCAATCAGGGGCGAAGTCAAGGGTCTCTGCCATCGCCACCAGCTCCTGTTTGGAGTGTAGCCCTTGTCTTGTGGTCTTGTATGACCGTTGTAACCCTGGCCACCACTATATAAGGTGGCATAGGGAGCCCTGGTAAAGGGTTAGACATTGGAAGGTGGGTAGCTGGTTGAACGTTGGCTGATAGTTGTTGGTTGGTCACTCTGTACTTACCAGTTCATCTTCCTTCTCTAGCAGAGATTGGAAGCACCATTGTGGTGTACTACATCGATCCATATATACAATCAGTAGAGCAGGAGTAGGGGTGTTATCTCCTTACGAGAGCCCCGAACCTGGGTAGATCAGTGTCTCTTTCTGTCGTGCTTTTTAGCTCGTTCCCCTCTCCCGAATCCTCCAGCATCTAGTCGGCCCCCATTTAAGCCATCCTATGGCATATGTTGTTTCACCACGACGACATTTGGCGCCCACCGTGGGGCTGCAGATCGATATGCTGGGCGGAGTGTTCATTCGGACGGGGTCTGTGATAGCAGCTTCGGGAGTGCGCGTGGTCTCTGGCCTCGTCCAGAGGCTAGGCTCGCTCAGTTTCGTCAGTGACAACGCCGGTTATCTCGGTGGCCGACCGTTCCCCAGGGATGGCCGGATTATGTCTTTCGGTTCCCACGAGGTGTACGTGGGGACTGAGAGAATTTGCAGGAAGGAGGTGCTGGTGGCGTCGGATCCTCCGTCACATCGGCTGGCTCACGCTGGGCGTAGCGCTCGCTCAGTAGAGTCGGCTGAGGTGATGATGGCCGGCACATCCGTGCCGCCGGCGGAGGATGCCGGCAAAGCAGCAGCGGTCGGAGCTTCTCCTCCGGAGCCGCCGAAGGTCAAGAGGTCGGCGCGTCCTCCGTTGGAGCGTGCGGAGAACCTGGCCGGCACTTCCGGTGTGCCGGCTAGGGGCGAGGTTCTTCTTCCCATCATCGACGGGGATCTTCTTCATCTGCTCAGGGGCTCGACATCAGCAACGCCTCCGAGCATAGCAGGTCTTCTTCAACTCCCGGGCTGACCTCAACTCGCCCGGGCCAGCATACGGCTGTCCCGGATCTACATCGGCATCTCCGGGCCGGCACTCGGCTTCCTCTGGTCAGCATATCCTGCGTCCCGGCCAGCATATCCGGTGTCCTGGCCAGCATATCCTGCGTTCTGGCCAGCATATCCTGTGTCCTGGCCAGTATATCTTATGTCCCGAACGGCACATTCTATGTTAGTCGTACCAGGGGACTGTTCAGCCTTCGCCTCGAGCATCTGCTGGTACATCAAGCTTCCTCAACGGTGCATGCAAGTTGGATATTTCGTCATATATACCGGCTATGACTCTCCATATTGCCATTACAAGAAGAAATTGCTATTATACCACCAGGGCTTCAGTTTATATCTCAGTGTCTCAGGTATTTCAGTATACCGGCATATCATGGCAAAGAGAAAAATTTCAGTATACCGGCATATGTTATATTTTATGTCCCAGCCAGCATATCTCAAAGTCTCAGGTCTCAGGTATTTCAGTTTGTTAGTACATCAGGTTATTAAGTGATATCTTGAGTCATATGTGTTTCAGTATGCCGGCATGTCGTGGCAAAAGCAAAGTTTTAGTATGCCAGCATATCATGGCAAAATGTCAGTATGCCAACATATCATGGCAAGAGCAAAATCTCAGTATGTCGACATATCATGGCATCGACCAAAATCCCCAATCACCGTTTATTTCGGTTTGCCAGCATATCAAGGCATCTATCAATAACTCATATCGTCGTTTATTTCGGCATGCCAGCATATCACGGCATTCTATAATCCTTTCAGTTATCGCCAATTCTGGCACAGTAATATATCGAGACATCGATCTCAAAGTTAACAAGCATCATATCTTTTATCATATCCGGTTTCATAGAGTATCCCGGTTTAGCATATTAACATGTCTTATCATTTTTGCATACTAACAAGTGCCCAGCGATGGCACAGCCCAAGAGGCATATCAGTATACCGGCATTGTCAAAGCAGACAATGTCGATGAGACATAGCCTGAGAGGCAAAGCGTCGATGTAAAGCCCAAAGAGGCAAATAGCTCAAAAGGCAAAAGCAGCCTAAAAGGCATGTCAGTATACCGGCATTGTCAAAGCAGACAATGTCGATGAGACATGGCCTGAGAGGCAAAGTGTCGATATAAAGCCCAAGAGGCAAAGTAGCCCGAGAGGCAAAAGTAGCCCAAGAGGCAGAGCAGCCCAAGAGGCAAATAGCTCAAGAGGTAAAGTATCGATATGGCCAAAGAAGGCAAAGCAGTATGCCGGCATTGTCGAAGCAGACGATGTCGATGAGACATAGCCCAAGAGGCAAAGTGTCGATATAGCCAAAGAAGGCACAATAGTATTTTGAGATAGCCCGCGAAGGCTAGCATATCACGTATATGAGTATATGTCAAACGGGAGATTGCCTATGATGGCATGAGATAGAATCAGGCCTATGCAGGCCAGCATATCAGTTTTTTTGTGAATATGTGAGTTTGGGACTTTGGTATATTTCTTGTTGAAGCCTGTGCGCGACTCTATGAGTCCCCCACACTATCAGAAGATGACTTATGGAGTCTATATGGCGGCCAAGAAGCTCAAGCATTACTTCCAAGAGCATCCAATCCGGGTAGTGGCCGAGGCCCCTATCTCGGAGATCATAAGCATCAAATAATGTGGCGGAATATGAGGCACTTGTGCATGGCCTGAAGGTGTCTAAGGACATAGGAATTCGCCGGATTATGTGCTTCGGGGATTCTGACTTAGTGATTCAGCAGTGTTCCGGCATATGGGACGCGCATGATGCTAACATGGCATCATACCGTTTCCTAGTGCAGCAGTTAAGTGGTTATTTTGAAGGTTGTGAGTTCCGGCACGTTCTCCGGGCTCAGAACGATGCAGCCGATGCATTATCCAAGCTGGGGTCTTCTCGAGATTCAATCCCACCCGGCATTTCGCTGGAGCATCTGAGGAAGCCATCGATCAAACCCTCGCCGGAGTCATCCTCCATTTATGTCCCGCCAGGTCCAGACGAAGCAGTTCCAATGGACATAGATGCCGGAGCCAAGACGGATAACCCGGGGACTGTTTCCTCAGTCCCGGGGACTGGGCCGGCATATGCTGTTAGTACAGTATTCCGGAGCAAAGCTAAAGGCAAGGGTAAAATGTGCCAAGAGGTTGTGCCGGTATACCCGGGGACTGCTCCGGCATACCCGGGGACTGATTCTTCAGTCCCGGGGACTTCGCAGCCCATGGAGATCGATTATGTGTCGGTCGAAATGATGGAAATAGATCAGGCAGTGTTCACTGTCAGGGAAGTGCCCTCATGGGCACGTCCTATCATGAACTTCATGGTGGATGGTCAAGTGCCGGCGGATGAAACCGAGGCCCGCCGGGTTATAAGGAGATCCAAAGCGTATACCATCATCAACAAAGAAATATACAAGAGAAGTACCACCGGAGTATTGCAGAGATGTGTCGAATCTGCGGAGGGTCTGGAGATGCTCCGGGAAATTCACCAGGGGGAGTGTGGTCACCATGCTTCGTCCAGGGCATTGGTGGCAAAGGTATTCCGGCATGGCTTTTATTGGCCAACGGCACTGCAAGAGGCAGAAAACTTGGTCCGGAAATGTAATGGGTGTCAAAGATATGCCCACCAGATTCATCAGCCGGCATCTGCCCTGAAAACTATCCCAATAACCTGGCCCTTTGCTGTTTGGGGCCTGGATATGGTCGGGGCTTTTAAGCCGGCCAGAGGGAAAATGACCCATATCCTGGTCATGGTGGACAAGTTCACCAAGTGGATTGAAGTGAAGCCCATAAGCAAGTGTGATGGTCACACAGCAGTGAAATTCTTAAAGGATATAATCTTGAGATATGGTGTTCCTCATAGCATCATCACTGACAATGGGTCAAACTTTGCCCAAGGGCCATTTGCCAGATTTTGTGAGGAGGTGGGAATCCGGCTGGACGTTGCGTCGGTTGCCCACCCTTGTGCCAATGGCCAAGTAGAGAGATCGAATGGGCTAGTACTATCCGGCATAAAACCCCGGCTGATAGAGCCCCTGGAGAAAACTCCGGGATGTTGGCTAGATGAGCTGCCAGCAGTGCTGTGGAGTTTAAGAACAACTCTGAATAGATCAACAGGCTACACACCATTTTTCCTGGTGTATGGAGCAGAAGCTGTGCTTCCAACAGATGTAATACATGATGCACCAAGAATAGTGCTATATACTGAGGAAGAGGCTAAAGAAGCCAGAGAAAATGATGTTGATCTGCTAGAGGAAGCAAGGGAAATAACTCTGTCAAGAACAGCAGTATATCAGCAGAACCTCAGACGCTATCATGCGCAGAAGGTAAATCCAAGGAGATTTCAAGAGGGAGATCTAGTACTCCGGCTAAAGCAAGGAACAGAAGGCCGGCATAAGTTAACTCCTCCATGGGAGGGGCCATTCATTGTGAGCAGAGCTCTGCACAATGATGCCTATTATCTTATAGATGCGCAGGACCCCAAGAAGAATAAGGCGGACAGGTCCGGAGAAGAAACCAAGAGGCCATGGAACATAGCTCTACTGCGCCCCTTTTACTCCTGAGCAACACAATGTATGTATTTCCATATTTTCCTTTGTATGCCGGCGTGTTGTGCCGGCACAAGACTAACGAATGAAATACCGGCATCCCGAAGAAGCCGGGTAACTAGCTCCGAGGTATATTTGTGGTTTATTTACAGTTTTTTGTTATATGCCGGCTGGCTTTATTTGAATGTTTCCTATGTCGGCCTAGTAATGTGTCGGCATCAAAGGCCACTCTTCGACTCAGCTGCTGTCCGAAACCCGGCTTCATGGCTAGCAAGAGTAGATGCCGGAGATTGTCTACACCTGGAAAACGGCTAAGGAAATACAAAGCAAGCGAACCGACATTTTCGTTAAAATTAAAGTTAAAATTGGAAGTGTCGGATGATTTGAAGTCTAAGTTTCAAAGTTAAAGTACTGTATGTTCGATGAAGCAACCTTGAGACTCATACGTCGAAAGCCAAATAAGGTAGACAAGCAGCCAAGGTTGTGAAATTGAGGAAACAGGAAAACAACTCGGTGACTTAGCCAAAAGATGATCCGGCATTAGTAACAAGCAAACCAAGATAAAACTTGTTCAGGAAGCAAACCTAAGGAAATTAAATGTGTATATTACATCTGCACCCGGCATACCGGGGATCTGATAAAACTTAAAGTTTTTATGCTCCAAAGTCAAGGAGCAGTGGCAGAAGCAGAGCCGCCGGCAGGTGGAGCGGTAGCAGTGGAAGTCTCGGCTTCAGGTGTGCCGGACCCAGCAGATGGAATGGAGCCATCACCTCCGCCCGGGGCAGATGCCTGTTCCGGGACATCAGTGTCGGCTTCCTCAGCTTCATCTTCATCTTGGCTGGAGTCGGAACCCTCAGCAGCGGCAGATGTCCCGGCTTCGTCATTCTTCTCCGGCTCGCGGATGTCCCGGACGAATTTGTCGGTGTCGGCATAGTCCACATAGCTGTGGGCCAACTCTCGCCGGCGCCGGATATGTTCCGGATCCGTGGTCCAGATGGATCCTTCGCGCACGGTGCGCAAAGTCTCCAAGTCTGCCTTTTCATACCAAGACAAGAAGTAGCTGAGGGCTTCGTCAGCTCCAACCCTGGCGCCGGAATCTCGCCACTCCCGGAGGCGAACCTTGGCAAGCTGCAGGTCGTTGCTGAGGTCAACCGGATCAGTGGGAGTCCTTTGTCCCGGCCAGAGGGCAGAGAATGCCTCCTGGGCGCCGTAGAAGAGCTCTTCAGTGTAAAGGGTCATGGCCTCCTTCCGGGACTGCAGGGCCAGCTGCTGCTCCGACATGTCCCAGTTGGGCGAGTCAACCGGAACACCCCGGTTTTCTCGGTCCAACTGCAAAGCCCTCTCAACGTCAGCGACGGAAGCGGGAAACATGCCTGCAGAATAGAAACAATGTTAGCAAAAGGAAAATATGTCGGCATAGATGCTATGCCGAAAAAGATTACACTATGTCGGAAAGGATAAAAGGGGAAGGATTTGAAGCTTACGGGCAAGGTCGGCATTCAGCTGCGCAACTGTAACCTCCCATTTGGTGGCCTGCTCCTTCAGGCTATCCAGTTCAGCGTGGGCGTTGGAGGCATCAGTCTCCGAGGTAACAAGCAGGGTCTGGGTTTTCTTCAGTAGGCCCTCCCTCTGTTCCTTTTCGTCCAGCAGCTCGGTGATCCGGCCCTTCAGCTGCTCTACCTCGGCCTTGTGACCGGCATCCCGGTCGTCCAGTTGCTTGGCCACATCCACCGAGGACACACAATCCTGGTGGCGTGCCTCCAGTGCAGCCTTCTCATCTGCAAAGATTTCAAGTTAAAAGGATTTGAAGAAAGAAAACAGTGACAAAGAGTAAAGGATTTGAAGTATAAAGAGTAAAGGATCCGGCATACCAGTAAGCTCTTTCACCCTCTTGAGAAGCTCGGTGACTTGCGCTTCGGCACCAGCTGAAGAATGTCGGCACAAGGTTACGTGTCGGCAAGAGTAAGCATTGCAAAGTAAAGAGAGGAAAGATATCCGGCATACAGCAGTATGTCGGCAAAGATTACCTTTCAGGGACAGCTCCAGCTGAAGCTTGCTGTGTGCGTCGGAAAGCTTCCGATGCTCGCACACCAAGTCATGGAACATGTTGGCCCGGGTGTTGTTCATGAGCTGCAAAAATGCAGGGATTTGAAATGTCAGCAGAGAAATTTGACATGATAATTAAAGTGAAGATTTTATCAAGTGATCATTCTTTTAAAGACCCGGCACAGGTGCTGCGCACCTATCCCGGCTCTCGGTGACTAGGATTTGAAGCTCGAATCGAGCTTATATCCCGGTCAAGAGGATTTGAAAGATAATAGAGATGTGAAATTGTTAAAGACCCGGCACAGGTGCTGCGCACCTATCCCGGCTCTCGGTGACTAGGATTTGAAGCTCGAATCGAGCTTATATCCCGGTCAAGAGGATTTGAAAGATAATAGAGATGTGAAATTGTTAAAGACCCGGCACAGGTGCTGCGCACCTATCCCGGCCCTCGGTGACTAGGATTTGAAGCTCGGATCGAGCTCATATGTCGGCAGTTAATTCAAAAAAAGCTAGCTAAAGGACTATGAGAAAATCCCGGATGTCCATATCCCGGACAGCCGACATTTTCGGGGACTGGGGATATGTGTGTAAATAGAGAGGACTTACGTTGGTGGCATCGGCCAACTTGTGAAGTCTTTGCTGGAGGCTGAGGAGCTCGCTGGCGATCGGTATGGGCTTCGCTGCCAGGAAGTCGCTTGGGTCGCCACTGGTCTTGGCTTCGGCCAGCTTCTTGCTCCTTGAGTCCGCAGTGTCCATGTTGCTGGCGTCGTTCCATTTGATGCACTGCTCCTTAAGAGAGCCGAGGCTCTGATCACTTTTCGTCGCAAGAGGGACGAGGCCCTCGAGTTCTGGGGTGTCGAAGAAGCTTTTCCGGTACCCCGGCCGGGCTGCTGCCCTGCCAAGATGCAGGGCCAGAGCAGAGCTGGTCCCGGACGCTGCCTTAGGAGGAGCAGATGCGGCAGATGGTGTGCCGGACTTGGCCGTCCGAATCTTCAACGTGCCGGTCCGGGCCGGGGCAGTGGACTTGGCCGGTGCAGTGGTCTTGGCCGGTGCTGGTGTCTTGTCAGCTGGAGGAGTCTCGGGTGCGGGCTGTTCCGGCGCGGCCGGTGCTTCTTGGCCAGCGGGAGCAGGATCCGGAAAAGTCCGGACTTCCGGCACTAAAGGGCCTTTGCCCTTGATGTCTGTGCCGGCGCTCTTGTCGCTTGCGCCGGCGTCGTCAGTTGTGCCGGTGTCGCTGGTGGGCGCGCCGGAGTCTGGGGCTTCTTGATGGGCTTCTGTGTCCATGTGGACATCAGGAGCCGGAGGTTCCTGTTGAGCCCCCGAGTCCATGTGGACGTCGGGGGCAGAAGTGTCTTGTGCCGGCGAAGGGACGTCCTTCGCCGGGGAGGTGGTCTTGTCGGGCGCAGGCGAAGATGCCGGCGCCGGTGAGGTCGTCTGACTAGCAGAGGGAATGTCGGAGGTAGCAGGGGCAGCGGGCTTGGTAACCTTCAGGTCGCCACTCAAGCCAGAAGCTTGTTCCGGCTCAAGAGGAGCACTGAAAGAGAGAAAACACCAAGTCAGTAATACAAACAAGAGATATGTCGGAGGAAATGCAAAGAAAAGGAAATTTACCCCGAGGCAACAGGCCTCTGTTTCTTCTGTTTGGGCACGCCGACCTTCTGTCTTTTCGACCTCTGAGGTATGTCGGACTGGGGCTTCACACCTCGCTTCCGGCCGGCACGTCCGCCGGTGGAAGGAGGTCCCTGGTTCAGAGGGGCGGCGTCGATAACGATATCGTCCGGGATAGCTGAGGACGGCATTGGAAACTCGTGAGCAATAGGGGTTTCTGGAAAGGCGTACGCAAGTGGCGTCGGGTCATAGTACATCAGGACCTCCTCGTCAGAATCAATCTCACTCCGGTCTTGAGTATAATGCCGGGATGAAGAGCCCTTACCCATGGCAGCTGCAGCACGGGTGCTCCTGGGAAGCTTATCCCAATGATCCGGATCTTCAACATCCGCAACGGTGCGGTCCGCCGCGATCTTGATCCGGGAGTTCTCCATGGTTTGGAAGCTGAATTTCTGTATAAACAGCAAAGTCAAATATTCAGACAAGGAAATATGCCGGTGGAAGAGGTATGTCGGATCGATATGATATGTGTCGGCAAACAGGCATGTGTCGGCTTAAGTATCTATGTGCCGGACATGGACTTTATGTATCGGGTAAGATGGTTTACCGTTGGGGCGGGCCTATCCCGGCTGTATGGTTCTAGCCCCCAGGCAAAAGTGGCCTGAGAGGACTTGCAGACATCCTTAATCCGGCGCAGAATGTCGGCCGGAGTCAGCTCGTGTGTGGAGTGCCGGGTGGGGTCCATCGGCCCGCTCATCTGGCAGATCTTGTGCGACCGGCGCTGCAGAGGGGAGACGCGCCGGCTTATATAGCAGGCCACCAGGTCTTGAGGAGTAAGACCGGCATCCAGGAGCTCGCCCTTAACCCGGTGAAGCGCATTCACCGGCATCACCGAGTTCTTCGGGTTGTAGGTCCAGTTCGTCATCGCCAAGGGTGGCTCGTCCACAAATGGCGGCAGGTTGAGCAGATCCTCGTCGGTGGTGTTCTTGACGTAGAAGAAGCTTTTCTGCCACTTCTTGCAAGATTCCAGGAGTTCCACCTTGGGGAAGTCCGAGCCCTTTCGGGACATGATGGTGGCCGCGCCGCAGAGGGTCATGGGGCGGTCCTTCTTTTCCTGGGCCGTCTCCGGCGGGTCGTCCTTGCTCCGGGGCGGCTCTTGGACGACTTGCTTCCGCAGTTGGAAGTACTTCGCCCAGCCTTGAGTAAGGGCCTCTATGCCGGCATAGCCCTCGCAAAAAGCAGCGAAGGCGGAGAGGATCATCACGGCATTGGCCGGGATATGATGAGGTTGTAGCTCGTAGGTGTTGAGGAAGTCCCGGAAGAAGTCCGATGCCGGCAGACCGAAGCCCCGCTCGAAGTGGGCGATGAAGACGACGCGTTCGCCGGGTTCAGGTGCCGGCACAGTTTCTCCCGCGGGTAGCCGGCATGCTACGCCCTCCGGGACTCTCCTGGTGGAGGTGACCCAGGATATGTCGGCCGGAGTAACCTCCGACCCCTCCCAGCCGGAACGTCCTTGGGCTCGGGCCAAGGTATCTTCCTCAGATGCCGAGGTAGCCGTCATGCTTGAAGATGCCATCTTAGTGGCCGGGATAAGGCGTGAGAGCCGGAGTCCCGTGATGTTATTCCTATCAAGGCCGGAGAAAAGAGGGAGGTTAGTCTCTCCGGCATACCACTCTCACAGATGTTAGCAGGAATAGAAGATCTACCGAGGCAGGTAAAATAGGAAGCAAATAAGGGTAAAACTCCTAAAGATGAACACCTGCGAGCGTTGCCTAGCAATGCTAGTCGAATCAAAGGGAAAACTAGCTCTGAGACCGAGGCAGATCTGTGCAAGCGGGGCTATCGGTGCGAAGTTGTAAAAGGCGTGAAAGAGGAAGAACAGAGGGAGGTCTCACCGGAGCTTAGCCGGCGACGATGGAGCGGCGGCGAGCGTGCAGGAAGATCCAATCTCCCTGCAATGCTGCAGAGAGAAGAGGCGGCGGCGGCGGCGTCGTCAAAGGTGATGCCGTGCGTCGTCGGGCGTCGGCGTCGGCGGGGAGCAGGTCGGCTGCGGCGGCGATGCTGCTCTTCGGACCGGCGGTGGAGCGCAGGAGGCAGAGTAGCAGGCGAGGAAGGCGAGGAAGACGATGGTGGTGGGGGGTAAAAAGATACGTTTACCCCCGCCGCCCTGTTTATAGCGAAGAGGCAGGGTCGTGGGGATCGTGGGAGTGCTCCACTCCCCCGACCGTTTCTGCGGCGAGGCGCCACGTGGCGGCACAGAGTGGGGCGGCGGTTCCTGTAACCGTGCCATGACGGCGAGAAGTAACTGCTGCACTGTGAACCGTCACATCGTGGGTGATCGTTCGAGGTGGCAGGGCAGTTACAAGTTTCGATGCAAAGCTGTCGGACATGGCTTCTCGAGGAAGACTCGTCTATATGTCGGATTAATTGCCCGATGTATATGTTCCGTCCGGAATACCCTCGGGACCGGCCGGAATAAGTTTTGGAACAGGAACAGAGGCCGGGATATGTGCAGATGTGCCGGCATATAATATGATCGCCGGGGCATAATGAAGAAAGGTATGTTGAACCTGTCAAGGCTCCACAGTTATGACTGGGGAACCTCGGCAGCTTCGGGGACTAGTGTCGGGGGGATGACCCCCGGTAGGGTCAAGAGACTAGAGAGACACAAGGTCTATGATTGACTTTATGCCGGGTTATCAAGGAAGGGCCTGGCCGGAATATAAGAGCATCGGCCAGGCCGGCATATAATGTGTATCCCGGCTGGTGTCTGGATATGCCGGCATAGCCGGAATACTGATATATGTGTGCCGGCATATACTCAGATATGCCGGCCTAACTATTTGGTGTGTTGTGCAGGAGCAGGGGAGGCCGGATTACCCGACCCTCGTAGGTCGTTGGTTCGGCATATAAGTCCTGGGTATGGCCAATGGTCATATCCGGGATGCTTAAGTCAACCAAGGTGTCACATCCCTACAATCAAGGAAGAAAACATCCAAGCATGGTAGCAGAGTAAGATGGCAGGGTGCACAGTGGAGGTTACCTACCCTCACTGTGCACAAGTACGAGCTTACCGCACGGAGGTAAGGCCACAGTTCAAGAGGTACAAGGTACAGGGATATGGCGTCCCATCGAGAGCAATCAGGGGCGAAGTCAAGGGTCTCTGCCATCGCCACCAGCTCCTATTTGGAGTGTAGCCCTTGTCTTGTGGTCTTGTATGACCGTTGTAACCCTGGCCACCACTATATAAGGTGGCATAGGGAGCCCTGGTAAAGGGTTAGACATTGGAAGGTGGGTAGCTGGTTGAACGTTGGCTGATAGTTGTTGGTTGGTCACTCTGTACTTACCAGTTCATCTTCCTTCTCTAGCAGAGATTGGAAGCACCATTGTGGTGTACTACATCGATCCATATATACAATCAGTAGAGCAGGAGTAGGGGTGTTATCTCCTTACGAGAGCCCCGAACCTGGGTAGATCAGTGTCTCTTTCTGTCGTGCTTTTTAGCTCGTTCCCCTCTCCCGAATCCTCCAGCATCTAGTCGGCCCCCATTTAAGCCATCCTATGGCATATGTTGTTTCACCACGACGACAGAAACCTCGGCTCCTGATGTCCACATGGACACAGGAGCCCACCAAGAAGCACCAGACTCCGGCGCGCCCACCAGCGACGCCGGCACAACTGAAGACGCCGGAGCAGACATCAAGGGTAAAGGCCCTTTAGTGCCGGAAGTCCGGACTATTCCGGATCCTGCCTCTGCTGGCCAAGATGCACCGGCCGCACTGGAACAGTCTGTTGAAACGACTCCTGCACCGGCCAAGACCACGGCGCCGGCCAAGACCTCTGCCCCGGCCAAGTCCGGCACATTGAAGATCCAGCCGACCAAGTCCGGCACTGCCACTGCTCCTCCTAAGGCAACGCCTCGGACCAGCTCTGCTATGGCCCTGCATCTTGGCAGGGCAGCAGCCCGGCCTGGCTACCGGCGCAACTTCTTCGACACGCCAGAACTTGAGGGCATCATCCCCCTGGTGACAAAGAGTAACCAAAGCCTCGGGTCTCTCAAGGAGCATTGCACCAAGTGGAACGACGCCGGCAGCATGGACACCGCGGACTCCAGCAGCAAGAAGAAGGCTGAAGCCACGGCTACTGGCAGCCCAGCAGATATCCTGCCCGCGAAGCCCCTACCGATCGCCTGCGAGCTCCTCAGCCTCCAGCAGAGACTTCACCGATTGGCCGATGCCACCAACGTAAGTCCTTTACATATAGATATCCCCAGTCCCCGAAAATGTTGGCTGTCCGGGATACGGACATCCGGGATTTTCCAAGACCTTTTGCACTTAGCTGCTTTTGCAATTAACTTTCCGACATATGAGCTCAATTCGAGCTTCAAATCCTAGTCACCGAGAGCCGGGATAGGTGCGCAGCACCTGTGCCGGGTCTCTACAATTTCACATCTCAATTATTTTTCAAATCCTCCTGACCGAGATATAAGCTCGATTCGAGCTTCAAATCCTAGTCACCGAGGGCCGGGATAGGTGCGCAGCACCTGTGCCGGGTCTTCAGTAGAATGATCACTTGATAGAATTTTCAACTTAATTTCCATGCCGAATTTCTCTGCTGATATTTTAAATCCGGGCACTTTTGCAGCGCATGAACAACACCCGGGCCGACCTGTATCATAACTTGGTATGCGAGCATCGGAAGTTATCCGACGAGCATAGCAAGCTTCAGCTGGAGCTGTCCAAGAAAGGTAATCTTTTGCCGACATACCGCTATATGCCGGACACCCTTCCTCCTCTTTGCCGGCACACCTTAATATGCCGACACATAACCTTTTTCCGTCACTCCACAGCTGGTGCCGAAGCCCAAGTCACCGAGCTTGTCAAGAGAGTGAAGGAGCTGACAGGTATGCCGGATCCTCTTAATCTTCAACTAATCCTTCTGTACTTCAAATCCTTTAATCTTTTCACTGTTTTCTTTCTTCAAATTCTTGTTTTGACTTCAAATCTTTTCAGACGAGAAAGCTACACTGGAGGCACGCCACCAGGACTGTGTGTCCTCAGTGGATGTAGCCAAGCAACTGGACGCCCGGGATGCCAGTCACAAGGCCGAGGTTGAGCAGCTGAAGGGCCGGATCACCGAGCTTCTGGACGAAAAGGAACAGAGGGAGGGCCTACTGAAGAAAACCCAGTCCCTGCTTGTCATCTCCGAGACTGATGCCTCCAACGCCCACGCTGAACTGGATAGCCTGAAGGAGCAGGCCACCAAATGGGAGGTTACAGTTTCACAGCTGAATGCCGACCTTGCCAGTAAGCTTCAAATCCTTTCCCTTTATCCTTCCCGACATAGTGTAATTCTCTCCGGCATATTTCTATGCCGACATATTCTCCTTTTGCTAACATTGTTTCTATTCCTCAGACATGTTTCCCGCTTCCGTCGCAGACGTTGAGAGGGCTTTGCAGTTGGATCGAGAAAACCGGGGTGTTCCGGTTGACTCGCCCAACTGGGACATGTCGGAGCAGCTGTTGGCTCTGCAGTCCCGGAAGAACGCCATGTCGCTCTACACTGAAGAACTCTTCTATGGCGCCCAGGAGGCATTCTCTGCCCTCTGGCCGGGACAAAGGACTCCCACTGACCCCGTCGACCTCGGCAACGATCTGCAGCTGGCCAAGGTTCGCCTCCGGGAGTGGCGAGATTCCGGCGCGAGGGTTGGAGCTGACGAAGCTCTCACCTACTTCTTGTCCTGGTACGAAAAGGCTGACTTGGAGACTTTGCGCACTGTGCGCGAAGGATCCATCTGGACCACGGATCCGGAACATATCCGGCGCCGGCGAGAGTTGGCCCACAGCTATGTGGATTATGCCGACACCGACGCCTTCATTCGGGATATCCGTGAGCCGGAGAAGAAGGACGATGCCGGGACATCCGCTGCTGCTGAGGGCTCCGACTCCAGCCAGGATGAAGATGAAGCTGAAGAGGCCGACACTGACGCTCCGGAACAGGCATCTGTCCCGGGCGGAGGTGATGGCTCCATTCCATCTGCTGGGTCCGGCACCCCTGAGGCCGACATCTCCACCGCTACAGCTCCTCCAGCCGGCGGCTCTGCTTCTGCCGCTGCTCCTTGACTTTGCAGCACCAAAAACTTTAAGGTTTATTAGATCCCCGGTATGCCGGGTGCAGATGTAATATACACGTTTAATTTCCTTTGGTTTGCTACCTGAACAAGTTTTATCTTGGTTTGCTTGTTTCTAATGCCGGATCATCTTTTGGCTAAGTCACCGAGTTGTTTTCCTATTTCCTCAAGTTCACAACCTTGGCTACTTGTCTACCTTAATTGGCTTTCGACGTATGAGTCTCAAGGTTGCTTCCTCGAACATACAGTACTTTAACTTTGGGACTTAGACTTCAAATCATCCGACACTTCAAATTTTAACTTTAGCTTTAACGAAAATGTCGGTTCGCTTGCTTTGTATTTCCTTAGCCGTTTTCCATGTGTAGACAATCTCCGGCATCTACTCTTGCTAGCCATGAAGCCGGGTTTCGGACAGCAGCTGAGTCGAAGAGTGGCCTTTGGTGCCGACACATTACTAGGCCGACATAGGAAACATTCAAATAAAGCCAGCCGGCATATAACAAAAAACTGTAAATAAACATCAAATATACCTCGGAGCTAGTTACCCGGCTTCTTCGGGATGCCGGTATTTCATTCATTAGTCTTGTGCCGGCACAACACGCCGACATACAAAGGAAAATATGGAAATACATACATTGTGTTGCTCAGGAGTAAAAGGGGCGCAGTAGAGCTATGTTCCATGGCCTCTTGGTTTCTTCTCCGGACCTGTCCGCCTTATTCTTCTTGGGGTCCTGCGCATCTATAAGATAATAGGCATCATTGTGCAGAGCTCTGCTCACAATGAATGGCCCCTCCCATGGAGGAGTTAACTTATGCCGGCCTTCTGTTCCTTGCTTTAGCCGGAGTACTAGATCTCCCTCTTGAAATCTCCTTGGATTTACCTTCTGCGCATGATAGCGTCTGAGGTTCTGCTGATATACTGCTGTTCTTGACAGAGTTATTTCCCTTGCTTCCTCTAGCAGATCAACATCGTTTTCTCTGGCTTCTTTAGCCTCTTCCTCAGTATATAGCACTATTCTTGGTGCATCATGTATTACATCTGTTGGAAGCACAGCTTCTGCTCCATACACCAGGAAAAATGGTGTGTAGCCTGTTGATCTATTCGGAGTTGTTCTTAAACTCCACAGCACTGCTGGCAGCTCATCTAGCCAACATCCCGGAGTTTTCTCCAGGGGCTCTATCAGCCGGGGTTTTATGCCGGATAATACTAGCCCATTCGATCTCTCTACTTGGCCATTGGCACAAGGGTGGGCAACCGATGCAACGTCCAGCCGGATTCCCACCTCCTCACAAAATCTGGCAAATGGCCCTTGGGCAAAGTTTGACCCATTGTCAGTGATGATGCTATGAGGAACACCATATCTCAAGATTATATCCTTTAAGAATTTCACTGATGTGTGACCATCACACTTGCTTATGGGCTTCACTTCAATCCACTTGGTGAACTTGTCCACCATGACCAGGATATGGGTCATTTTCCCTCTGGCCGGCTTAAAAGCCCCGACCATATCCAGGCCCCAAATAGCAAAGGGCCAGGTTATTGGGATAGTTTTCAGAGCTGATGCCGGCTGATGAATCTGGTGGGCATATCTTTGACACCCATTACATTTCCGGACCAAGTTTTCTGCCTCTTGCAGTGCCGTTGGCCAATAGAAGCCATGCCGGAATACCTTTGCCACCAATGCCCTGGACGAAGCATGGTGACCACACTCCCCCTGGTGAATTTCCCGGAGCATCTCCAGACCCTCCGCAGATTCGACACATCTCTGCAATACTCCGGTGGTACTTCTCTTGTATATTTCTTTGTTGATGATGGTATACGCTTTGGATCTCCTTATAACCCGGCGGGCCTCGGTTTCATCCGCCGGCACTTGACCATCCACCATGAAGTTCATGATAGGACGTGCCCATGAGGGCACTTCCCTGACAGTGAACACTGCCTGATCTATTTCCATCATTTCGACCGACACATAATCGATCTCCATGGGCTGCGAAGTCCCCGGGACTGAAGAATCAGTCCCTGGGTATGCCGGAGCAGTCCCCGGGTATACCGGCACAACCTCTTGGCACATTTTACCCTTGCCTTTAGTTTTGCTCCGGAATACTGTACTAACAGCATATGCCGGCCCAGTCCCCGGGACTGAGGAAACAGTCCCCAGGTTATCCGTCCTGGCTCCGGCATCTATCTCCATTGGAACTGCTTCGTCTGGACCTGGCGGGACATAAATGGAGGATGACTCCGGCGAGGGTTTGATCGATGGCTTCCTCAGATGCTCCAGCGAAATGCCGGGCGGGATTGAATCTCGGGAAGACCCCAGCTTGGATAATGCATCGGCTGCATCGTTCTGAGCCTGGAGAACGTGCCGGAACTCACAACCTTCAAAGTAACCACTTAACTGCTGCACTAGGAAACGGTATGATGCCATGTTAGCATCATGCGCGTCCCATATGCCGGAACACTGCTGAATCACTAAGTCAGAATCCCCGAAGCACATAATCCGGTGAATTCCTATGTCCTTAGACACCTTCAGGCCATGCACAAGTGCCTCATATTCCGCCACATTATTTGATGCTGCAAAGTGAATCTACAGGACGTATCTCAGCTGGTCATTTTTTGGTGAACTGAGAACTATGCCGGCACCCAAGCCATGGATGGTCTTGGACCCATCGAAGTGCATCCTCCAATAATTGGCATCTGGCAATGGTGGCTCATACTGTATCTCGGCCCAGTCAATAAAGAAATCAGCCAAGACCTGGGACTTGATTGTATCCCTCTTATCGTACTGCGGTGTATATGGTGAAAGCTCTATTGCCCACTTTGCTATCCGGCCGCTGGCATCTTTGTTGCCTATAATTTCCGAGATAGGGGCCTCGGCCACTACCCGGATTGGATGCTCTTGGAAGTAATGCTTGAGCTTCTTGGCCGCCATATAGACACCATAGGTCATCTTCTGATAGTGGGGGTAATTTTGCTTTGAGGTGGAGAGGACTTCACTCAGATAATATACCGGCCGCTGCACGGTTTTGCCTCCTTCCTCTCGCTCTACTACCACCACAGCACTGACAACTCGGTTGGTTGCCGCTATATAGAGCAACATTGGCTCCCGGGGCATCGGAGACGCTAATACCGGAGCTGTTGACAACAACTGTTTCAATTCTTTGAAAGCTGCATCTGCTTGCGCTGTCCAGACAAATGTGTCGGACTTTTTCATCAACTGATATAACGGCAGAGCTTTCTCTCCCAGCCGACTTATGAAGCGGCTCAGGGATGCGAGGCACCCAGTGAACTTCTGTACTTCCCTCAAATCTGTCGGCGGCTTCATCCTTTCTATGGCACGAATCTTGCCGGGATTCACCTCAATACCCCGGCTGGAAACAAGGAAACCGAGCAACTTGCCCGCCGGCACACCAAAGGTGCACTTAGCCGGATTCAACTTCATCCGGAATCTCCTCAGGTTCCCAAAGGTTTCCCGGAGATCATCTATGAGAGTCTTGCTCTCCTTGGTTTTTATGATGATATCATCGACATATACCTGCACATTTTTATCTATCTGATCGTGCAAACACTTTTGCATACACCTTTGGTAAGTTGCGCCGGCATTTCTTAAACCGAACGGCATAGTGAGATAGCAATAAGCCCCGTACGGGGTAATAAAGGATGTCTTTATTTGATCTGGCTCAAACAAGGGGATCTGGTGGAAACCAGAATAGGCATCTACAAATGATAACAGTTCACATACGGCTGTGGAATCAATCACTTGATCGATCCGAGGGAGCGGGAATGGATCTTTAGGACATGCCTTATTCAAGTTGGTGTAATCAACACACATCCGCCATACTTTCACTATGGCGGGCTCGTCTTTCTTCTTTTCCACCAAAACCGGATTAGACACCCAATCCGGATGAAGTACTTCCTTGATAAAGCCAGAGGCTAAGAGCCTGGCCACTTCCTCCCATATGGCTTTCCTTCTATCGCCGGCATTCCGCCGGAGCGGCTGCTTCACTGGCTTAGCATCGGGTCTCACGTGCAATGCGTGCTCAGCCAGCTCCCTCGGCACACCTTGCAGGTCCGAAGTAGACCATGCAAAGATATCCCGATTCTCACGGAGGAAGCTGATGAGCTCGCTTTCCTATTTGGGATCCAAACTTGCCCCAACCAGGGCATGGCGCTCCGGGAAAGCTTCATCCAGAGGCACCTTTTTGACTTCCTTACTCACTTGAAAAGAAACGCTGCCACCGGGATTTGTCATGCCCGGCATATATTTGCCGGCCACGACCGTCTCAGCAATCTCCACTGCTCGCTTGAGCCTCTTCCTCTCCTCTGCAATGATCAGAGTCTCGGCCAGATTGGATCCGGCGGTGGCACATGCCATCGAACGCTTGTAATCACCAATGATGGTGATCACTCCTTTAGGTCCTGGCATCTTCATCTTCAGATACGCCACATGCGTAGAGGCCATGAATTTTGCCAGTGCCGGTCTACCCAGCAAAGCATGGTAGGGGCTCTCCAGATCAACCACCTCGAACATGAGGTTTTCCACCCTGCAGTTATCCCGGCTGCCAAACATCACATCCATCCTGATCTTGCCCATCGGCGCACACGAAAGTCCCGGCACAATGCCGTGGAACGTGGTCTTGCTCGGTTCCAGCATATTTTCCTTGATTCCCAGCTTCTCCATCGTATCCCGATACATGATGTTGATGCTGCTTCCATTATCAATGAGGACCTTGCTGAATCTTACGTTATTAGCCGGCCCGACGAATGTCGGATCCATCACCAGAGCATATCCGCCGGGATTTGGCATGATCCGGGGATGATCTGCCCTGTCCCAACCAACAGCCTGGTCAGACCAGTACATCAGCTTTGGCACAGCCGACATAACGGCATTCACCTCCAGACACCGCCGGTACAAGCTCTGCTTGTCTGTTCTCTCGGTCTCAAAGACCATGTAGCTCTGATCATACTCCTTGTACTCATTCCGGCCCGCTCCTGGGCCTCCGGCGTTATATTCCGGATTATAGCTCTGGTCAACTTGATTTACGCCGGCATTTCCGGCGTTGCTCTGATTCCCGGGATTAACCGGCCTAGGCGGGACTGCAATCGTATTGGCCCCTGTCAGTGGCGATGGAGCTGCCGGGACAGAGGGTCTAGCCGGTCCCCAGGGACCTGCACGACCTGCTAATATGTCGTCCAGCCACGAACAGTTCCTTGTCAAATGGTTTGCCGGCTTTCCCGGCTGGAATGTGTGGAACACACAAGGCTTGTCCATGGCAAGACCCACAGTATACTTCGGCCACTGCTTCTTCTGGCCGGCGGCTCCGCCGGCATTCTTGTTGGTCCAGACATTCTTCTTCTGGAACGGATGTGCTTGCTGCTGCGGCTGCTGCTGAGGCTGCTGATAGTCCTCATATCTCGGACGCTGGCTACTGCCGGCGCCCCCTTGCTCTTCCTCCACAGCTGCAACTTGTGCTGCCTCATACCGGTGATCCGGCCTTTCATCTCTTCTCTTGTTCTGGTTATCAGTGCGATAATATTGCCCTGATCTCCCGGAATTGCTGGTGTTCCCCTGGGTTTGCCCCTGTCCTTGTGAATCGAGACTGGGCTGCTTGGGATCTCCCAGAGCATAACTATCAGCGATCTTGATTGTTTCGGCCAGCGTGGCCGGCATTTGCCTCTGAAGCTTTTGCCACAGCATGGTGCCATGTTGGCACCCATGAGCGAACCACATGATGGCCTGCTGCTCATTGATTCCTTCGCAGGAATTGCGCAACGTGCACCACCTGGTCAGATAGTCACGGTCAGTCTCATTCACTCCTTGCCGGCAGTTAGCCAGCTGCTGCGGACGGTTGGGCCTCTTGTATGTACTGGTAAAGTTCGACACAAACTGCTCTTCGAAATCAATCCAGCCATTGATACTCCCGGCCGGCAAATTATTCAGCCATATCCTGGCTGGACCTTCCAACATCTGCGGCACATATCGTACCGCCCACCTGAGGTTTCCTCCGGCGATGTTCACCGCTGTGGAGTAATCCTCCAACCAATCTTCCGGCTTCGTACTGCCATTATATGTCCTCGCGCCACGCGCGAGCTGGAAGAAGTAAGGCACCGGCTCCCCCATAATCCGGGGTCCGAAACACATAGGGCCCGGAGCTCCTTGTCTCTCCACCAACTCTGATTGGTGGATCTTGTCCAGCTTGAAACGTGCATCATTGGCTTCCAAGGACCGAGGTCCAAGCCGGGATGCTATTGGGCCTGCGATCATCTGATGCTGCTGCTCCGGCTGATGCTGCTCACTATGCCGGCCTTGCTGGTGCTGCTACTGATATCCCGCCCTGGCAAGGGCGGAATTGCCGTCATCCTCTCGATGTCCCGGATGGCCTGCACTCTGCTGCTGCGCTGCACCTCCGGCGCCCTGTTGCTGACGCCGGGCTGCACTGTTACTCCGGCCACCACCGGCCGCGCCTGCTTCATGCCCGGCCGGCACACTCTGGCCGGGCTTCTTGCTGCCGACATACTTGTCAGCTTGGCCGACATTCTTCTGCACCATCGCCTGCTTTCCGGCGGCAGCCGGATCGTACACCTGGATCTGCTTGTCCCGGCGGCCAGAGGTCACACTTCCGGCACGCCGGGCGCTAGGATGCGGGGACGAGGCTTGGCCCCTCGACCTCGCGCCGGCACCTCCCGCCGACACAAGGTACTGAGACGCCCCGGCACCCGGGTTTGCCTTCTTAAAGGCCTCCTGCTGCTTTGTAGCTTCAGACAAAAGTTGGTTAAGCCGGGCTTGCTGCTCACGCAGTGCTTCGCCGGATAAACAAGATAAATCCTTAGCTACCTCGGCCGCCGCTCTAAGGTTCTTTACTGGCGAACTATAGACTACCTTAGGCACAGTACTAGTTGCGGTATGACTCTTATCTCTAGCATCTTTTCCTATCTCAGCATTAAGATTTCTGCCTCTAGTTCTAACCTCTTCTATCCGGCTAGGCCGGATTACTACAGGAGTAAAACCATGGGCTGCCTCATACTCACGGAGTTGCCGGTTAAACCGTTCGCGCTCCTGGTTCATGGCCAGGGCCTCGTCGACGAGGGCCTGACGAGATCCCTCCAGGACCTCCCTTGTCTGCTCCGGATCAACGCCGGATCGCACCGGCTCGAGAAGCTGGTCGATGATGGGAAGAAGAACCTCGCCCCTAGCCGGCACACCGGAAGTGCCGGCCAGGTTCTCCGCACGCTCCAACGGAGGACGCGCCGACCTCTTGACCTTCGGCGGCTCCGGAGGAGAAGCTCCGGCCGCTGCTGCTTTGCCGGCACCCTCCGCCGGCGGCACGGATGTGCCGGCCATCATCACCTCAGCCGGCTCTACTGAGCGAGCGCTACGCCCAGTGTGAGCCAGCCGATGTGACGGAGGATCCGACGCCACCAGCACCTCCTTCCTGCAAATTCTCTCAGTCCCCACGTACACCTCGTGGGAACCGAAAGACATAATCCGGCCATCCCTGGGGAACGGCCGGCCACCGAGACAACCGGCGTTGTCACTGACGAAACTGAGCGAGCCTAGCCTCTGGACGAGGCCAGATACCACGCGCACTCCCGAAGCTGCTATCACAGACCCCGTCCGAATGAACACTCCGCCCAGCATATCGATCTGCCCCACGGTGGGCGCCAAATGTCGTCGTGGTGAAACAACATATGCCATAGGATGGCTTAAATGGGGGCCGAACTAGATGCTGGAGGATTCGGGAGAGGGGAACGAGCTAAAAAGCACGACAGAAAGAGGCACTGATCTACCCAGGTTCGGGGCTCTCGTAAGGAGATAACACCCCTACTCCTGCTCTACTGATTGTATATTTGGGTCGATGTAGTACACAACAATGGTGCTTCCAAGCTCTCTGCTAGAGAAGGAAGATGAACTGCTAAGTGTAGGAACACAGAGTGACCAACCAACCTTCAACCTTCCAACCCTTTGCTAGGACTCCCTGTGCCACCTTATATAGTGGTGGCCAGGGTTACAACGGTCATACAAGACCACAAGACAAGGGCTACACTCCAAACAGGAGCTGGTGGCGATGGCAGAGACCCTTGACTTCGCCCCTGATTGCTCTCGATGGGACGCCATATCCCTATACCTTGTACCTCTTGAACTGTGGCCTTACCTCTATGCGGTAAGCTCGTACTTGTGCACAGTGAGGGTAGGTAACCTCCACTGTGCACCCTGCCATCTTACTCTGCTACCATGCTTGGATGTTTTCTTCCTTGATTGTAGGGATGTGACACCTTGGTTGACTTAAGTATCCCGGATATGACCGTTGGCCATACCCAGGACTTATATGCCGGACCAACGACCTACGAGGGTCGGGTAATCCGGCCTCCCCTGCTCCTGCACAACACATCAAATGGTTAGGCCGGCATATCTAAATATATGCCGGCACACTTTTATAAGTATTCCGGCTATGCCGGCATATCCAAGTATCAGCCGGGATACACATTATATGCCGGCCTGGCCGATGCTCTTATATTCCGGCCAGGCCCTTCCTTGATAACCCGGCATAAAGTCAATCATAGACCTTGTGTCTTTCTAGTCTCTTGACCCTACCGGGGGTCATCCCCCTGACACAAACAGAACTGGCGCTCCCCATGATGATGAACTTTCTCTAATGAATCCCTTTCCTAACTGTTCTGCCAGTTGTTTCTTGAGTTCTTTCAATTCATCAGTGGACATAGGGTAGGGTCTCTTTGCTATTGGGCCTGTGCCCGGTAGCAGATCGATAAGAAACTCTACATCTCTATCAGGTGGCATTCCTAGTAGCTCATCAGGGAACACATCTGGGTATTCATTCACTATGTGCACTTCGTCTAGGCTAACCCCCTTAAGATGGTTTAGCCTAATATCATTAAAATCCAGTTGAGATTTGTATCTAATTCTTCTCCCTTCTGGGGTGGTGAGTGTAATTGCTCTGTTCACACAGTCTATGACTCCTCCATAGGTAGTCATCCAATCCATGCCCAAGATTACATCTAAACCCTGAGAGTCTAGGATTACCAGATGGGTTGGAAACTCATATTTACCAATTTCTAGAATCAGATTCCTGCAACTAGGATTGACTAACAATTCTCCACCAGGGGAACTTACTTTAATGGTTTTTCCTATGGTTTCAGTAGGGAACCCATTTTTGTTTGCAAAAGTTCTTGATATGAATGAATGCGATGCTCCAGTATCAAATAAAACTAATGCCGTAAATGAGTTGAGAGGGAACATACCCATCACTGCATCAGGTTCATTCATCACTTCCTCCACATTGAGGTGGTTCACTTGGCCCTTCTGGAATGGGTTGGGCTTAGCAAGCTCAACGGTCTTGTTTTCTGGGCAGCTGGTGGAATAATGACTAGGCTTCTTGCACTTGAAGCAAATGACACCCGAGAGATCCTTCTTGGGTTCAGTGTTGTGGCGATGCTGGCCGTTGTGTCCGCTGTGATGTCCACTGGAGCTGTTTCCCTTGAATCCTCCGTTGTGCTTATGACCGCTGAAGTGATTACCGTTTCCTTTGTTGAAACGATTCCCATGCTTGTGAAAGTTGCCTTGACCACTGCTCTCAGATGAGTGGTGCTTCTTGTGGAATGGTTCCACATGGTTCTTATTGTTACTGAACTTCCTTTTACGGTTCTCCTCTTTCTTGATGTTGTTGTCCAGAGTGATGGCCTGATCAAGTAGAGACTGATAATTTGGAGCATAGGCCACTGACAGGGGTATTTTGAGTTCTCCCTTGAGCCCGCTGAGGAATTTTTCCTTCCTCTTTGCATCAGTATCAATATCTTCAGGTGCATACCTGGACAGAGCACAGAAGTCATCCATACTCCTTCAGAGTTCTTCCACCCTGTCGCAGACCATGGAATTCTTCCTTCTTCACATTTATAGTGCCCGAGGATATGTGGGCAGTACGAAAGCCTTCTCTGAAGGTGTTCCAGTCCAGATCATCTATTGGATGTGTAACCTGGTATGACTCCCACCACATAGCTGCTGGTCCTTCCAGCAAGTGAGCAGTGAAGCGCACCTTTTCAGCGTCAGTGCATTCACAGGTGATCAGATCCTTGTTGACTGAACGCAGCCAGTCATCAGCTATTATTGGCTCTGTAGCAGATGAGAACTTGTTGGGTCTCAGTCTCAGAAACCTTGCCAACCTATCCACCTGGGGTGGGGGTGGCGGCGGTGGTGGCGGAGGATTGCTATTGTTTTTGTTATTATTGTTCGCATTTGTCTGGAAGAACTGGGTCATCATTTGCATCAGTTGGGCCTGAGCTGCCACTAGTTGTTGAATTGCCGCATTGGTGTCGTTGTTGTTGTTGTTCTCATTCTCATTCCCATTGTTGTTATTGGCACGGTGAGGCAGCATCTGGGGTAATTGATAGCATAGCTGAGTATTAGACAGATAAAGCTAGAGGAGAAAAATCCTACCCATGCACAATACAACAAGCCAACCACAAACAATAAACAACCATACACCTTTGATTTAAAAGCTTTAAACTGTGAAGCACACGACTTGACAAGTTTGGAAGTAGGTACTATGAGTTCTTAAAAGTAAAAGATAGACGATATTGTCATACCAACACGGTAAGACAATACAAACGTGCTAACGCAAATGGTACAAGATGACGATGGTGGTCAACTAGCCTCTCTTAACCCTCTTGAGGCATGAGAGGGGTAGAGGGTCTCGACGTTCTGCCTTCTTGAGGTCTCTCAGTGCCTTGGCTTCCCATTCCTCATAGGATAGACCATCACTAGAGGAATACACGAGTCTCTCCTCGGGATCCTCTTCTTCCTCGGATTCCTCTTCCTTCTTACTTGCTTCTAACTCAGCAAGTTTCATCTTTAGCTTCTCATTTTCAGACTTCAGCTCATTGTTGATGTCCTCAACCTGCTTCTTCTCATCTCCTAATTTCTGCAGGTTGTCATACTGCAGCAGTAAGGTCTTCTCCAGAAGATGAGACCAGATGTCATCTTGGAGAATCTTCCCGCCTAACTGCAAGGGTCCTTCAACAATCTTGAGCTTGTTCTCCAGTTGAGTCTTCTTTTCATCCATCATCATGAGAGCAGATTCAGTCTCCATGATCTTTTTGGTGGCAAGATCCATGAGATCTCTGAACTGGTCCTGGTTAATAATCTGCTTCTTCAGCATGTCTTCCAGATTGACTGAGCAGCGCTCCCTCTCAGTGAGGTAGCCTCTCAGAAGGGAGTGGAACTCCTGGCCTCTGTGATCCACAACATGTCCTCCAACAGATCGCTCTCCAATCATCCCATAAGCTGAGGGACGTGGAATGAGAGTCCTGTACTTGTGGCGAATGCGGGCGATGGCGCCCTGCATGGCAATCTCCACAGAATACCTCCAGTCCACATATGCTTCGGTGTACTCCATTGTGGACTCTCCTTCTTCATCAAGTCTTCCTTGGATAGTGGTTTGGATTAACCACTTCTCCATTCCATACTCCTTGTACTGCATCTTCCCACAGAAAACCGGAGGTGGTATCTGAAGCTGGGTGGCGAGGTCAAGCAGTACCTCCGAGAAAAGGTAGTCTCCCTCACCAGCCACAACTCTCTAGTCGTAGGTGTCCATCTACAACATTTTGAAAAGAAGAGGGAATGATCAGAACAAGAAGAGGAATACAAGTAAGAATGAAATGGTTAAGACAATAAGATCACGATCATTTTGTATAACATTTAAAATAAAATTTGTGTCCTAAGGTTTTCCAATCCTAGGGTCTCGATCCTACAGGCAACACTATGCTCTGATACCATTTTGTGACGCCCCACCTTTGGATTAAGGTGGAACACCTGTGTTATGTGCTATTCCCTGGATCAATGATAATACCACAGAACAAAATATAGTAACCATTGCATAGTATCAAGATTACACGCAGATCCAGATACATAGGTCTCACCAATTATTACAAATCCTCATGGTCTCATGGACTGAAACAAATAACAGAGTTCAACTTGACGCAACGGAAACTAAAATAGTAGCGAGCCTCCATCATCAGCATGCGCCACAGGCAGTCATGTTGGTATGTAGACTCGAGATCCTAACACTTCACTCCTCATCAGAAGAACCTGCACATTTGATTATGCAGCCCCATGAATGGGGGTCAGTACAATGATATACTGGCAAATGACACTTATCTGGTGGCAGTTGTGAAAGAATTAGCTACATGCTATTTGGCTGGTGGATCTGTGGGCTAATTTGCATAAAGCCAATTTTGTCCTATTTAAAGTCAAGATTTTATTTCAAAGATTTTAATTTTCAAAGGGTCAAAATAACCCCCAAATACTACATAGTTGCAAGTTATGTAGCACTGGGCGCAATTCAACAAAGTTGGAACCTCAGGCACCACCACCCCTCGGAGTGTATGGTCCTTAGTTCCTACCTAGGGGTTTCTAGACAGATTTTAGTCATTCAGAAACGGTGATGAGATTCTTCCGTACATTCCATGTCTAGAGACTCAATTGTCCATAACCGAGGACACGGCTAATCGATTAGTTTAAACACCTTGCAAGGGTTGTGCACTTTTACCTTACGATTCATTTTATGCCCATACATAAAATGAAACGAGACCTTTTAGAAGGAGAGGGCAACTAACTTGGCAAGCTCCGTTCCCAACATACAATTCAACTACCACCACTTCTTGCCGACAAGTTGTACTCCCACATCTAATCAGTCAAGACAGAGCCCATAATGTCATAAGGCTGCACTGGAAGTACACTAAGCATGGAAGACATAGCCATCTCTTTGATCCTGGGTGGCCATCCCGAGCGGTATTCTGAACCCACATCCTCTTAACAAGGCATGCGTCCCAGAACCAACCTACCTCGCCTCCTCTTATCAAACCAATCCACCCAGGTGTTTCATTTTAGTTGAAGTTCTTAATTTGTTCACAAAACACTTTTCAAGTGGTCTTAGCATGGCATCAATATTTTTCAAAGTATTTAGCATCCTATCAGGTGGGGTTTTGAGGGATAGCTACACACTACTAGGATCTAAGCATTTGATAAAACAGTTGATTAAATCACCTATCATGCATACTGCAAGAGGTGAATACACTAATGCATAAGTAAAATGGGTAAGGAGCATGTGTGTCACTTGCCTTGGTAACAGCTTGCACACTCACAACAGTCACAAAGATAGCCTTGCTCCTCTTCACAATCTATCCAATCCAAACATTCAGCAATCAATAATCTATTTCTAATGACAAACATAGACATGTATGCATGTATGCAAATGTCATTTTAATTTCACACACTAGGTGAGTGTGTGAAAATGTTGTATAGGAAGGAACAAGATGCTTTTGAAAACAAGGGTGGTGTTAGAAAGGATTTATTTAATAATTAACCAGGCATTAACAAAATTGTTCATTTGATAAAATAGGGTAACACTTTTGAAAATAGGTTCTGGTTTGGTACTGTACTGCAAAAATAAGTTTGAGCTACCACTGGTTAGTTGACAGTAACTTGAAGCCACTACAAGTGGTTTCACTCAAAAATAGTTTTTAGAAAGCAAAAGGTAATGAAAATAGTGATTTAGACATATTTATCAGTAGCAAGTTTGTGCACGTATTAACTTTGAAAACTTTTGCTTCTAGAGTGTTCTATATGTTCCAAGGATTCCATAGACTACAAAATTGTAGCATTTGGACTCATAGAACAAAAGTTATGAATTTATTATGAAACCAAAGGTTTGATTCAGATCTGACAATAGATTCGTAATGAACACATAAAATAACAAGTTTTATTGCACTACTGGATTCTACACATCCTAAGGATTCCAACGAGGTATTATTTGTAATTTTTGGTTAAGTATTTTATTTTCTATCGATTTTACAAGATGCAGCAGCAAACTGGAATTTGAAATCGAATTTGAAAAAGGGTTTGACTGGATTGACTGGGGGCTGACTGGCCTGGGCGATGTGGCGCGACGTCATTGGTCGATACCGTTTCGGGATTCAGATCTAATCTTGGCCATGCGATGCGGATCCGATGGCAGGAAGAGAATAGGAGCAGGGGAGGCTCACCGGCGGAGCAGTCCGGCGAGGTGACGGCCCTTGGAGCTCAACGTCGGCGAGGTTCCAGCGAACGGCGATGGCGATGGAGTAGCAGACGTCGTTCAGCAAACGATGGTGGTTTCAAATTCGTGGTCGGCGACCTCGATCTCTTCCAGTAACGGCGACGAGGTGCGGCTGGAGACGACGACGGCTTCGGGTGGCGTCAACGGCGAGGTCCTGCGGAGGAAATTTGTCCGGCCGTCGGTTAGAAAGAGCGCACGAGGGAGAGAAGGTGTGAGAGACAAGAGAGGGAGTGCGGTTAGCTTCACCGTGTGGATACCAACAAAAATCGGCGGCGTGTATGCACGGTCTCCGGCGAGGAATTCCACCAGCCTGGCGGCTCCGAATCGAGAGGGGAAGGGAGGAGAAGGGAGAGGGGGTGCTGGGCTTTATAGGGACGGTCTTGATGGCCAGTTAAGGCGCGAGTAACGCTGGGGGGAGTAACGCCGGCGAGGATACTGGGAGTGAAGAGAGAGGGAGAGATTAACGGGGAGGGTGATGACAGGTGGGGCCCAGCTGTCGGAGAGAGAGGGGAGTGGGAGCGGGTTGGGCTGGTCCGGGGTGAGTTGGGCCGGCTGTTTTCCCGGGTGCGGTCCAAGTGACTGCTGGTCTCTTTCTTTTATTTTTTTCTTTCTGCTATCCTTTTTCTTTTATTTCTGACTTCTGTTTTGTGTTTTGAAAAAGGCTCTTCTATTCTGATTTGAATAAAATCAAAGCTGACCACTTCTGGTCTTTAAAGAGTGTGTTCTGAACCTATAAACCAAAGGTTTAGTGATATGATGGAAAAGAAATAAATTGTGAGAATTTTAAATAGAGAGTCCAATAACTAGGAAGTTAAATTTTAATAATAACTTCCCATTATTTGGTTTTCAAAAATTACTAAGGAGAATAAAATAGCTCCATAACTAATGGAGTTCATTAAAAAAAATACTTTCTTTCTAAAACCTTTTGTTTCTAAATTTGGGGAAAAGGCATTTGAAAACAATATTCTTTGAAGGAATAAGATTCAAAACTTTGGAAATGGTCTTGAAATGCAATATGCCATGTATGCATGATGAAAATTTTATATTTGAAAATCTGGGATGTTACAGAACCACAATCCCAACATCAAAGAAAGTTGCAAAGCCCATATCGGCAAGTTGAGCTACGGAAAGTAAATTATAAGAGAGAGACTCAACAAGCATGACATTCTCCACGGAAACATCTTGAGATATAACAACTTTACCAAGACCCAATACCTTTGACCTTGAGGAATCTCCATAGGTGATGTAGCCCACACTAGATGAACCGGTGCAAAGCTCCTTCACCAACTCTTTGCTTCCGGACATATGATTGGTAGCACCACTATCAATTATCCATTGTCCCGCATCGGAAGCAAAGCCCTACAAGAGATCAAGTCTTGTTTTTAGGTTCCCATTTTTCAATGGGTCCCCTTTTGTTAGTAACAAGGGTCTTAGGTACCCAAATAGACCAAGCAATATGTTCATTAAGTGAGCCAACAAATTTAGCATAAACATGTCCATCTAAGCACGGCGAAGAACATAAGAAGGGTTATATTTTCCCGCAAATTCGTTGTGATTGGGCATTGCCCTCTTCGCATTCCCAACCACCTCCTTCATGAGCTCCCCCTCCTCCTCATAGACATTGCCATCCTCATCAAAGCATATGTCATTTGGGATGTGCTTCTTAGGAGGAGGAGTGGGCACAAGAAATTGCATCTTCTTGTTGTTCTTCTTCTTGTTCTTTTTCTTGTTCCTCTTCTTCTTAGACTTGGAAGTGAAACCAAGCCCGGTCTTGTCACCATGTTGCTTTTGAGCACTCAAAAGCTCATCAAGCCTTGTGTCACCTTTAGGGGAATCTTTCTCATAAAGAGGGTTAGTGTAACAAGTACTTCCAACAAAGGTGCTAGAAGGAAACTTGGTTGCTTCTTTAGCAATAATAAGATTAAGTTTCTCATTTTGCAACCTAAGTTCATTGGCAACCGATTGAGCAATGTCTCGATCACTCTTAAGCCTAGCAATTTCCAAATTATATGACTCTTCAAGACCCAATTTGGATGCCCCAAGTGCCATCCTTAGATCTTGCTCAACCTCAAGGGATTGAGAGAGAGTGGCAATTTCATCGGCATACTCACGAGCATGCCCTTCTAGCTCAAAAATGCGTTCCTCATTTTTATCATTAAGTTGGAGAGACTCATTATATTGATCAAGGAGAATCTCAAAATGAGCTTTGGTCTCCCCATGCAAGGTTGACATGAAAGTATCCAATTCATTAGGCTCATCCTTATCACTACTAGTATCAACACAATCCATCAAGGATAAGCTTTTAGGTATGATGGGTGTGAAAGAGGGTGATACCTTTGTAGCGTGAGCCATTAGACATGTTCCCTTAGAGTTGGAGCACTTGGACTCGCTTGCGGAAGCAAAGAGGGATGGTGAAGAGATAGGCTTGGCGATGGCGATGGCGGCCCTTCCTACTTCTTCATCATCACTTGCATCATCACCAGATGGGTATTCTTCTTGAGTCGTCAAAGCGTGTATTGGAACGGCTTTCTTCTTGTCAAAGTTCCTTGGTGGGTAAGACTTGGCCTTCATCTCCTTGCGGATGAGTCTTCCATTGTGATCTTCCACTCTTTCATAGGGACAATCCGCGATGAAATGGTGTTGATTGCCACAATTGTAGCACGTCCTCACTCTACTTGTGGCTTTAGGCTTGGAGGGACTAGATGACTTCCACTTCTTCATGAAAGCCCGTTGAGCAAGAGCCATGTGTGTTTGGCATGACCATACTTCATGTCTTCAGGACTTCCACCCATTGACTCTTCCTCTTCTATCAAGCTTGCTTCTTCATGAAGAGAGGCTTTGGCCTTCAAAGCAAGGTTGGGGGCACGCACACCACGTGCACGAGCAAGAGCATCATCCGCATTCTTCTCGGAGATCTTCCTTGCCACAATCTCTTGCAAGATGTCATGAGCGGACATCTTCCTAAAGTTGGTATCTCCCTTGATTGAGTTCATCGTATCTTTCATGAAGGGCAAGAGAGCTTGAAAGAACTTCCTCTTCATCCATCTCTCATCACATTGAGTAGAGCCGAGGTCGACTAGCTTCACTTGGAGAGCTGAGAGACGTCGATGAAGTTCTTCGGGAGATTCACCATCAAGCATGGCGAAGTTGTCCGCTTCATTGGATGCCTCATCAAACTTGGACTCTTGAATACTTTCATTGCCGATGAAGAGGTTGGTGAGAGCATCCCAAGCTTCCTTGGCGGAGGAGATGTTGCGGACGAATGCCTTGTCCTTCTCGGTGAGAGACATGTGAATGAGATGCAAGGCGGAGGCATTGAGTTGCTTGTCGATTTGCTCCCAAGGTAGCAAGTTGGACAAATCCTTGGAAGTTGGACGGTAACCCTACTCAATGATCCTCCAAAGCTCAATAGACACGAAGTTTATGTGAGAGCGCATGTTATCTTGCCAATTGGCAAAGCTAGAAGCATCAAGTGGTGGCGGTGGGCCGCATGAGGCAAGGTGTGGCATTTGAAGGTGTCTTTCGGAGACATAGCTCGTAGGATGTGGAATTTCCGTGCTATATCCCCGAGAGGTGTCATCTTTCTTGGGTGGATCCTCGTTGTTCTCATTCCCATCCTTGTCCGGATCTTCCTCGTTTAAGGATGGCTTATACTTATCCAGGGTGTCAATCGGAGTTGGTGGAGTGGTACTAGATGTTCCACTAGTGAGAGCATCAAGTTGAGCTTTTTGGATTTCCATGGTTGCCATCTGAAAGGACATTTGTCCCTTTCTACTTTTTTGATTTACAATGACATGACTATGTTTTGTGTGAACTAATATTTGAAATATATGCATACAGGTTTAAGTTCACAGGTGAAGGGGTTTTTCATCTATAAAAAGAAAGATGGTGGAATCGTCTGCCAAAAGTGGCCTAGGTTGGTCTGGCCGGTTCCCTGGCCGAACCATCCGGCGGCAGACCGGACCAGCCCGGCGGAGCCGCCGGACGGCTATACTGAATAGGCTTTCGGCGGGGTGCCGGATCCTCCCGGTGGGCCGCCGGACACCCGGCGAGAAATCTGGTCCCGCCGGACTTACCACCGGGGCGTCCGGCCCAGAGGCCGGCGCCGCCGGACTTATCGTCGGATTGCTGCTGGGTGCTGCCTCCAACGGCCAGATTCTCACCCACCTATAAATACCCCTTCTCTCAGCTGGGGTAAAGTTAGAACTTCACCAACCATTGTTCATCTTTGAAGCTCTCACCTTTCCCCATTGCAAAAACACCAAATTCCATAGATCTCCCCTTCTAGCCAACCAAAGCTCTTGATCTTTGGAGGATTAAAGGAGGAGGCACCGATCTACATTCTCACCGAAGGAATTTCATTTCCCCCTCCATTTGCTTGGAGGATTTGCACCTAGGGGATCTTGTGACCCTAGGTGTTGTAATTGATTGATTGACTCGTCTTTGTGGTGATTCTTGCCTCTGTGGCTTTCTTGGGAGCCTCCAATTGAGTTGTGGTGTTGTGACCCAAGCTCCGTGTAAGGGATTCGTGGTTCCCCCAATACCACCGCTTAATGGAAACGAGCTAGCCTTCGTGGCTTGCTCACCGGAGAACAAGGTGAGCCTTTGTGGCATTGGTAGATTCCGTGTCACCACACCTTTCCAACGTAGACGTACTTCCCCTCAAAAGGAAGGAACTACGGGAATACATCCTTGTGTCTCCGGTCTCCACTCTTCGGTTATTTCTTTCCCTTACTTGTATCTTGCTAGTTACTTGTTTACTTGCATGCTTGCCACTCTTAGGAAATTCACCTAGTTGCACATCTAGTTAATTTACTTTGTGTCAAGCCTTAAAATTGAAAAAGATTAAAAT
The DNA here is from genome assembly GCA_007115705.1 of Dactylis glomerata. Classification (NCBI taxonomy): domain Eukaryota; kingdom Viridiplantae; phylum Streptophyta; class Magnoliopsida; order Poales; family Poaceae; genus Dactylis; species Dactylis glomerata. Next base: position 7,047,712 of record QXEO01000383.1, read on the forward strand.
TTGACTTAGCGCCCATTCACCCCCCCCCCCCTCTAGTCGCCCGTACCGATCCTTTCAATTGGTATCAGAGCCTAGTGCTCTTTGATTGGGCTTAACCGCCTAAGAGGTTATGGGCGAAGAGGAACCTGCCACTAAGGGGGATCTAAATAGTATAATTGCACGTATGGATGCTATGATGGCCGCCATGGAAAGCCAAAAATCTCTACTCGATGCTCTCACTAGTGGAACATCTAGTACCACTCCTCCAACTCCTGTTGACACCTCGGATAAGGATAAGCCATCCTTAAACGAGGATGGTACGGACAAGGATGGGGATGAGAACAACGATGACCCACCCAACAAAGATGACACCTCTCGGGGGCATAGTCCAGGAATTCCACATCCCACGAGCTATGTCTCTGGAAGACACCTTCAAATGCCACACCTTGCTTCTTGTGGCCCACCGCCACCACTTGATGCTTCTAGCTTTGCCAATTGGCAAGATAACATGCACTCTCACATAAACTTTGTGTCTACTGAGCTTTGTAAGATCATTGAGCAGGGTTTTCATCCAACTTCCAAGGACTTGACCAACTTGCTTCCTTGGGAGCAAATCGACAAGCAACTCAATGCCTCCGCCTTGCATCTCATTCACATGTCTCTTACCGAGAAGGACAAGGCCTTCGTCCGCAACATCACCTCCGCCAAGGAAGCGTGGGATATCCTCACCAACCTCTTCATTGGGAATGAAAGCCTTCAAGAATCCAAGTTTGACGAAGCCTCCAATGAAGCGGACAACTTTTCCATGCTTGATGGTGAAACTCCCGAAGAACTCCATAGACGTCTCTCGTCACTCCAAGTGAAGCTAACGGATCTTTGCTCCACCCAATGTGATTGGAGGTGGATGAAGAGGAAGTTCATTCAAGCTCTCTTGCCCTTCCACAAGGAGACCGTGAACTCTATCAAGGGAAATGCAAATTTCCGGAAGATGTCCGCTCATGACATTTTGCAAGAGATGATGGCAAGAACGATCTCCGAGAAGAATGCGGATGATGCTCTAGCTCGTGCACGTGGTGTGCATGCTCCCAACCTTGCTTTGAAGGCCAAAGTCACCTATCATGAAGAAGAAAGCTTGTTGGAAGAGGAAGAAGTAATGGGTGGAAGCCCCGAGGACATGAAGTATGCTCATGCCGAGCATATGGCACTTGCTCAAAGGGCATTCATGAAGAAGTGGAAGTCATCTAGCCCCTCCAAGCCCAAGGCTACAAGTAGAGTGAGGACTTGCTACAATTGTGGTAACACTAGCCACTTCATTGCGGAGTGTCCTTATGAAAGAGTTGAAGATAACAATGGAAGGCTTGTCAGCAAGGAGATGAAGTCCAAGTCTTACCCTAGAAACTCCGACAAGAAGAGAGTCCTCCCAACTCACGCTTTGATAACTCAAGAAGAGTACCTCTCCGAGGATGATGCAAGTGATAAGGAGGAAATAGGAAGGGCCGCCATCGCCATTGCCCATCCTACCCCCTCATCATCCCTATTTGCTTCCGCAAATGAATCAAAGCGCACCAACCACAATGCGACTTGTCTCATGGCTCACGCTACAAAGGTATCACCGCCTCTCACACCCATCATACCTAAAAGCCTATCTTTGATGGATTGTGTTGAACAAGTTGGTGAAAATGATGATCTAAATGAAATGGACATTTTCATGTCAACCTTGCATGGGGAGACCAAAGCTCGCTTTGAGATTCTCCTAGATCAATATAATGAAGCCATCCAAATAAATGATAAAAATGATGAACGCATTTTTTGAACTTGAGGGGCATGCTTGTGACTATGCCGATGAAATTGCTTCTCTTACTCAATCTCTTGAGGAAGAGCAAGACCTAAGGGTGTCACTTGAGACATCCATGTTGGGTCTTGAAGAATCTCACAATTTGGATATTGCCAAACTTAAAAGTGATCGTGATATTGCTCAATCCGTTGCTAATGAACTTAGGTTGCAAAATGAGAAACTAAATCTTATAATTGCTAATGAAGCAACCAAGTCTCTTTCTAGCACTTTTGTTGCAAGTTCATGCTCAACTAACCCCCCTTGTGAGAAAGCCCCCTTAAAGGGAAATGAGATGCTTGATGAGCTTTTGAATGCTCAAAAGCAACATGGTGACAAGACGGGACTTGGATTTACATCCAAGTCCAAGAAGAACAAGAAGAAGAAGAACAAGAAGAAGAAGAAGAAGAAGAAGAAGAGTGTCCCCGCGCCTCCTCCCTCATTAAAGAAGCATGTTCCTAGTGAAATATGCTATGATGAGAATGGTAATGTATTTGAGGAGGAGGTGAGGGAAGTTATTGGGAATGGCAAAAAGGCTATGCCCAACCATAATAACTTTGCGGGAAAATATAATCCTTCCTATGTTATTTGCCATGCACAAGATGGACATGTTTATGCTAAATTTGTTGGTTCATCAAATGAATATGTTGCATGGTCTATTTGGGTTCCAAAGACCCTTGTCACTAACAAGAAAGGACCCATTGAGAAATGGGGACCTAAAGTCAAGACTTAATCTCTTGTAGGGCTTTGCTTCCGGTGGTGGTCAATGGATAATTGATAGTGGTGCTACCAATCATATGACCGAGAGCAAAGAAATGGTGAAGGAGCTTCGTACCGGTTCATCCCATGCGGGCTACGTCACCTATGGGGATTCTTCAAGTTCAAAGGTATTGGGTCTTGGCAAGGTTGTTGTCTCTCACAATATTACCGTGGAAGATGTCATGCTTGTTGAGTCCCTTTCATATAATCTTCTTTCTGTTGCTCAACTTGCTAATATGGGCTTTGCAACCTTCTTTGATGTTGGGATTGTAGTTCTTTTGTGGAGCAAGTCTCTTAATGTAGCTCATGTAGGGCATGTCGAAAATGGCTTATATGTGATCGACTTCTCGAAGGAGGTCACTAAAGCCGCGACATGCCTCATGGCTAAAGTTGACGTGGGATGGCTTTGGCATCGCCGGCTAGGCCACGTCAATATGAGGACTTTGCAAAGTCTCCACAAAGGCAACCACATCCTAGGACTAACCGATCTAACCTTTTCAAAAGATCATGTGTGTAGAGCTTGCATTGAAGGAAAGATGCATGAACTTCCTCATCCTAGCAAGACCATCATTTCATCTAAGAGGGTCCTAGAGCCCCTTCACATGGATCTCTTCGGCCCTCCCTCTTATGAAAGTCTTGGAGGAAAGAAGTATTGCTTGGTGATTGTCGATGACTATTCAAGATACACTTGGGTCTTTTTCTTGACTCACAAGAGTGAGACTCAACAAACTGTCAAAGACTTCACCAATGAAGTGCAACGCCAATATGGTCAAGACATATTAATGATCCTAAGTGACAATGGCACCGAGTTCAAGAACTACACCTTGAATGATTTTCTCAGTGATGAGGGGATTCGCCATCAATACTCATCTCCCTACACTCCCCAACAGAATGGTGTAGCCGAGCAGAAGAACCGGACTCTCATTGATATGGCTAGGACCATGTTAGCGGAATTCAAGTCTCCGTATAACTTTTGGGCCGAAGCCATTAATACCGCATGTCATGCATCAAACCGGTTATATCTCCGCAAGGGCTTGAACAAGACTCCTTATGAGATCCTCATTGGAAAGAAGCCTAACATCAAGTACTTTCGGGTATTCGGTTGTAAGTGCTACTATCTTAAGAAAGGTGTTCATTTGTCCAAATTTGATACAAAAGCTCTTGAGGGTACCTTTGTTGGCTATGCCGCCGAATCTCATGCCTTTAGAATCTTTGACAAACTCTCCGCTTGAGTTGTTGAAGTTTCTAACGTGAGATTCGACGAGAATGATGGCTCCCGTGTGGAGCAACATGGTGTTTTTGATGTAGGTGATGAAATACCTCCTCTTGCCATAAGAAGAATGGGTGTGGGACATCTCATACCCATTGAGGGACACCTTTTGGTGGAAGGAGAAGGACTATGCTCTACTCAAGTGGAGCCTTCACCCTCTCAAACACAACAAGCTCCTCAAGGTCCCTTTGATGCTAGCCTAAGATAAGCTCAAGCCCCTCAACCATGTGAGCATGATCAAGATAAGACCATGAGCATGATGGTGATTTTTCACCAAGTGGTGATCAAGATCAAGTTCAAGACGAAGAGCAAGCTCAAGGTGATGAGCATGCTCGGTTTGAAGGTCAAGGCGAGGACCAAAACCGTGGTGATGACCAAGTGGCCTCTCAAGAATCTCTTGAAGAAGCTCAAGCTCGCCGTGCCAGGAAGATAGCAACAACTCTTCGTAGAGGTAGCCACACCTTGGAGAGTGTGATTGGAAGTGTAAGGAAAGGGGTGTCCACAAGGAGGCAATTGGCAAACTTTAGTAACCACCATGCCTATATCTCTTGTGTGGAACCTCAAAAGGTGTTTGAAGCACTTGAAGACCCGGATTGGGTAGAGGCCATGCATGAAGAACTCAATAACTTCGACCGCAACAAGGTTTGGTCATTAGTGGAGAAGCCCAAGGATTGCCGCAATGTCATTGGAACCAAGTGGATCTTCAAGAACAAGCAAGATGCAAATGGGATTGTTGTAAGGAACAAGGCTCGTTTGGTTGCTCAAGGGTATTCTCAAATTGAAGGCGTTGACTATGGAGAGACCTTTGCACCCGTGGCTCGCCTTGAGTCCATCTGTATCCTTCTTGCGTATGCATCACATCATAATTTTAAGTTACAATAAATGGATGTGAAGAGTGCTTTCCTAAATGGTCCTTTGCATGAGTTAGTGTATGTTAAGCAACCCTCGGGTTTTGAGGATCCTAACTTTCCGAACCATGTCTACAAGCTCGATAAGGCACTCTATGGCCTTAAACAAGCCCCACGTGCGTGGTACGAGCATCTTAGATAGCTTATTGTAGACCGTGGGTTTGAGATAGGCCTCATTGATCCCACTCTTTTTACTAAGAAAGTAAACGGGGAGCTTTTCATATGCCAACTTTATGTAGATGATATCATTTTTGGTTCTTCTAACAAATCTTTCAATGATGAATTTGCAAGACTAATGACAGATAAATTTGAGATGTCTATGATGGGGGAGTTGAAATTCTTTCTTAGCTTTGAGATAAAGCAATTGAAGGGTGGCACCTTCATCAATCAAGCCAAGTACACCCAAGACATGCTCAAGAAGTTCGAGATGGACACCGGAGTGAAGGGAGCCAAGACCCCCATGCCTACAAAGGTTACTCTTGATCACGATCCTAATGGTAAAGAAGTGGATCAAAAACTTTATTGCTCTATGATTGGGTCTTTGCTCTATCTTTGTGCATCTAGATCGGATATCATGCTTAGTGTAGGAATGTGTCCACGATATCAAGCCGCCCCTAAGGAAAGCCATCTAATGGCGGTCAAAAGAGTCTTCCGATATTTGATTGATACCCCAACTTTTGGCCTTTGGTACCCGAAGGGAGCGAGCTTTGAGCTTGTAGGGTACTCGGACTCAGATTGGGCGGGAGACAAAGTGGATAGGAAGTCAACTTCCGGGGCTTGCCAATTTCTTGGTAGGTCTTTGGTTAGTTGGTCTTCCAAGAAGCAAAATTGTGTGTCTCTCTCCACCGCCGAAGCCGAGTATGTGGCGGCCACGAGTTGTTGTGCTCAACTTCTTTGGATGAGGCAAACCATGAAGGATTATGGTATTCACTTCGACAAGGTGCCACTCTTATGTGACAATGAGAGTGCCATCAAGATCGCTCATAATCCGGTTCAACACAACAAGACCAAGCACATCGAGATCCACCACCACTTCATCCGTGACCATGTTAACTGAGGTGAGATTAACCTATCTTATGTAGGTACACAAGACCAACTCGCCAACATTTTCACAAAGCCTCTGGATGAAGCAGGATTTCGAGAGTTGAGGCATGAATTGAATATCCTAGACTCTTGCAATGTGGCTTGATCGTGTGCACTCATTCCCATAGTATAGTGTGTTCCTCTAGTCTAGATGTGCATAGTTGAGGATAGTCATCGTGTCAACTAATGGCACGATGCATACTCAAGTGTGCGACATCATAAGATCACTAATGTCATTTGAGCCCAAGCATGTCTCTTCGCGGTGTCACGACATTGGTGATCACACATAGGGGGAGAAATCCCCCACCATTGCATGTCTTCAAAATCTCGTGTTTTGTTGTTGCTCTTCTTTGGAAGGCATGCAATCTTAAGTTGATTTTCTTGCAAACAAGTTTGATGGCTGTTGATTTTTTCTGCACACCATGTTTTTCTTGTTGATACATGTCACATATCGACTTGATGTCCTTTTCCCAAAATTTTCTAGTTCCTTCAAGTGTCTCGGCGGCCTGCCCGGCGAAAACCAGACCTGGCGCCGGACTACCCGGCGGCCCACCGGACCATTTTGGCGGACCTGCCGAACTGGCGTTCAGAATACTAGTTCGGCGAGCTCGCCGGAATGGCCCACCGGCCCGCCGGACCGTCCGACGTATGGCCCAGTCCCGCCGGACTTACCGCCAGACTGGCGGCCTATATAAAATCGTGGGGAGGGTTTCCACAATCAGTTTTCCCCCACTTCACTTCTTCCCCACACCCGCCCCCATCTCCATAGCCGCCACCTCCTCAAGCTTCTCCTCCCCCTAGCCTCTCCACCCAACCAATCCCTTCCAAATTTAGATCGGGTGTAGATCGGGTTGTTTTGAAGCTTTCCACCGAAGATCTTCGTGTTTCGTCAACCGCATTGGGAGATCGGGATTCTTCCCCATCTTCTTGTGCACCATGTCTTCGGTTAACTCCCTTGTTTCATCTTCTTCCTCTAGCCCTTGCCTCACACTCAGTTTGTTCATGCTCTTGTATGAGTAGATCTAGGGTGTATCTAGGGTTAGATTCAATTTGTCTAGGAATAGATCCTTTAGGGTTTCATTCTTTGATGGGCTTGTTTTTATTCCTTGGCATCCTTGTATCCTTAGAGTTGGTAGGGACAAGTTATTCGAGTCATGATTGAAGGTAGTGTGACAGGTGAGTTTTCGGCGAGATGCCCGGCGGCTGCCGGACCTGGCGTCGGACCGCCCGGCAGACCACCAGACCGTTTCGGCAGACCCGCCGAACTGGTGTTCTGTATCCCAGTTCGGCGCGTCAATCGGAACGGCCCGGTGGCCCACCGGACCTGGCGCCGAACCTCACTGCCATACCACCTCTCCATCGTGCACTTGTTCCTACCCGACTTTGAGTTCCTTTTCCGTGACGTGTATCTTTATCTGGTGTTGCTTTGTTTTGCTTGCGTTTTTTAGACTCATTTTTGACTGAGGACAGTGACTACCGGATTGACAATGAAGAAGATGCTCGAGCCTTTGAGGTCAAGAAGAGGAAGCTTGATGAGGTTGAGGGACGCCCTCCGCGTCGTACTCGTCAGACTGGGAAGACCGCAGCTGGAGACAGCAGTTCTGCAGGGCAGCATGTGAGGTCCAAGGTGATTCAGCCTCGCGGGCCTCATCCATCCCGGAAGGGCAAGGGTGCTCACCGTGGCCCCGTGGATGTGGAAAAGGAGCCGGAGATCACAGAGAACTTGGGTGTAGCTCCCATCGAGACTTGGCGTAGCCTTCACCTCGCGAACCCATACCGCTTTCATGAGAGGCAGTATGAAGGCAGTGACAAGAAGTTCTGGACTGTTTCTCAGCGTGCTATGTGGGATGATTACTATGATGCTTCTGAGCATATGAAGAGTGGGTTCTATGTGGTGCCCAAATCCCTCAATGTTGGGCACTTTCAGCAGTATGTCTCCAAGGACTTCCGCTTCATCAATGAGGCTCTTCTCAAGATGGATCTGTATGACCTTGTCACCCTCTCTGAGCCCATTCAGCCTTTGGTGGTCCGTCAGTTCTGCTGCACTGTTTTCTTCCACAATGACCCTGAGGATTCTTTCTCTTGGATGACTGGCCAAGATGTTTTCACTGCCATTTTTGCTGATTTCTATGATGCTTTGGTTTATGGTGGTGGTAGGGCTCGTGGTTTCAAGATTCACTCCGAGGCACCCTTCACCGTGGAGAAGATCTCTCGCATTTGCTATCCAGATGAGCCAACTCTACCTGCTCCTGCCATTTCAGGGATGTACTACTACTACAATGCTCTTGCCAAGCTCTTCTGTCAGAATCTTGTGAGTAAGGCTGGAGATGATGCTAGTGTCAGGGGCTATCACAGGAATCTGTTGTTCTATTGCCAGCCCGACAAGCTTCGGAAAATAGATGGTTGTGACTTCATCTTCCAGGAAATCAAGAGAGCTACTCTAAAGCGCATGACTCCCAACTATTGTCAGTATGTGCAACGTTTGATCAACAAACAGGCCAGGGCTCAGGCTGCTCAAGTGCGTGGACAGATTGTGGACATGGAGACATTCACTGTGGGATTCCAGGAAGTTTTTGAAGAGGCTCCCGGCATGCTCCGTTCCAGGGCTAGAGGTCCCACCATGGAGGCTTCTGATCCTCATCGTGCCTCTGGCTCTGGATCTAGTCATCGTCGCCACAAGCGCCATCATAGGTCCTCTCGCAAGAAAGGTGTTGCTACTTTCTTCAAAAATTTGTGGGATATGTGTCGCAGCACTTATGATGTGGCTCATAGGAGCATGGAGATGAGTCAGGAGACTCGGAGGAGGCAGAATGATTTCTTGGCAGCTAGGGGCAGTGCAGTTCCTCCTGTTGGAACCGAGCTGGATGCAGTCCCGTATGTCAACTTCGTCATGCCGCCTCTTGATGATGATATGTTTGCTGGTGCTGAAGACTTTGGAGACTTTGAGCCACCTTCTGAGCCAGAAGATGCTGATGAAGATGAAGGTGCTCGTGGAGAAGATGATCCCGAGGGTTCTCCTGTCCCCGGTGAAGATTTTTTAGCGCTAGCATCTTCTACTCTCTTGTCCCTTTTTGGTGTTTCGATGCCAAAGGGGGAGAAGAGTGTAGAGTCTCTAGGAATAACGTTGCATGACACAAGCCTCGCTCTCATTTTCTTTGGTTCTTAAGTGGCTTGTGTCCATTTGCGTTTTATTTGCCATTTTATCTCTCAAACTCCGTGGAACCTTATCGTGTGTGGACAAGTGTGTACTTTAATTATGCACTATGCACTCTATGTTTATGTTTGGATATGTCTATGCTTGCTATATTATTATCTATCCATGATATTATCTTGTCCATGCCATGCTTGGTTTCTATTGATGGTGGGGGAGCTCCCTATAATCTAAATCTTTCACTTTGCATTCCAAAAGCAAATTCTACCATGTGCATATGTTATGGGGGAGCACTCTCACTATTCATTAGATACCATGTTTTGTTTCTCCTATGAGACTCTAACATAGTTTGTCATCATAAATCAAAAAGGGGGAGATTGAAAGGACATTTGTCCCTTTCTACTTTTTTGATTTACAATGACATGACTATGTTTTGTGTGAACTAATATTTGAAATATATGCATACAGGTTTAAGTTCACAGGTGAAGGGGTTTTTCATCTATAAAAAGAAAGATGGTGGAATCGTCTGCCAAAAGTGGCCTAGGTTGGTCTGGCTGGTTCCCTGGCCGGACCATCCAGCGGCAGACCGGACCAGCCCGGCGGAGCCGCCGGACGGTTATACTGAATAGGCTTTCGGCGGGGCGCCGGATCCTCCCGGCGGGCCGCCGGACACCCGACGAGAAATCCGATCCCGTCGGACTTATCGCCGGATTGCTGCTGGGTGCTGCCTCCAACGGCCAGATTCTCACCCACCTATAAATACCCCTTCTCTCAGCTGGGGTAAAGTTAGAACTTCACCAACCATTGTTCATCTTTGAAGCTCTCACCTTTCCCCATTGCAAAAACACCAAATTCCATAGATCTCCCCTTCTAGCCAACCAAAGCTCTTGGTCTTTAGAGGATTGAAGGAGGAGGCACCGATCTACATTCTCACCGAAGGAATTTTATTTCCCCCTCCATTTGCTTGGAGGATTTGCACCTAGGGGATCTTGTGACCCTAGGTGTTGTAATTGATTGATTGACTCGTCTTTGTGGTGATTCTTGCCTCTGTGGCTTTCTTGGGAGCCTCCAATTGAGTTGTGGAGTTGTGCCCCAAGCTCCGTGTAAGGGATTCGTGGTTCTCCCAATACCACCGCTTAGTGGAAACGAGCTAGCCTCCGTGGCTTGCTCACCGGAGAACAAGGTGAGCCTTTGTGGCGTTGGTAGACTCCGTGTCACCACACCTCTCCAACGTAGACGTACTTCCCCTCAAAAGGAAGGAACTACGGGAATACATCCTTGTGTCTCCGGTCTCCACTCTTCGGTTATTTCTTTCCCTTACTTGTATCTTGCTAGTTACTTGTTTACTTGCATGCTTGCCACTCTTAGGAAATTCACCTAGTTGCACATCTAGTGAATTTACTTTGTGTCAAGCCTTAAAATTGAAAAAGATTAAAAATTGACTTAGCGCCTATTCACCCCCCCCCCTCTAGTCGCCCGTACTGATCCTTTCACCATCATAACATCCATTCATGACAAAATGCTATTAAGATCCGCCTTAGTGGCGGGGTCCTTGTCGCCCATAATCTCTTAGGCGGTTAAGCCCAATCAAAGAGCACTAGGCTCTGATACCAATTGAAAGGATCTTAATGGGCGACTAGAGGGGGGTGAATAGGCGCTACACAAAAAATTTATCTTTTTCAAGTTTAAGGCTTGACACAAAGTAAATTCTCTAGATGTGCAACTAGGTGAATTTCCTAAGTGACAAGCCAGCAGGTGAACAAGTAAGCAAGTAAGCAAGTTCGGGTAAGAAATAATCGAGGAGTGGAGACCGGAGACACAAGGATGTATTCCCATAGTTCCTTCCTTTGAGGGGAAGTACGTCTACGTTGGAGAGGTGTGGTGACACGGAGTCGACCAACGCCATGGAGGCTCACCTTGTTCTCCGGTGAGCAAGCCACGGAGGCTAGCTCGTTCCACTAAGCGGTGGTATTGGGGGAACTCACCAAATCCCTTACACGGAGATTGGGGCACACATCCACAACTGAATTGGAGACTTCCAAGAAAGCCACGGAGGCTAGAATCCACAAAGACAAGAGAAATCACGAATCAAACCACCTAGTGTTTCCAAGGAACCACTAGGATCAAATCCCTGAAGCAAAAGGAGGGGAAATAGAAATTCCTTCGGTGGAGATGTAGATCGGGACCTCCTCCTTTGATCGTCCAAAGATCTAAGACTTTGGGTGGTTGAAGGTGGAGATCTTGCAGTGAGGTTGGCTCCAAATAGTGTCTTGTTCTTGATGAGGACGAGCAAGCTGGGGAAGATGAGGGAAAGGGGTATAAATACCCCTTCCCAAAATGTATCCGTTGCAGCCGCCAGGGGCCGGATTATCCGGCCCAAACTTGCCCCGGATAATCCGGCGGCCGGATATTCCGGCCCACTTCTGGAATAATCCAGCCCAAATATCCGGCCCTGAATCTGGTTGATGCGCATCCTGCCTTCTTCTGGTCCTTAGCCGTTTTCAAGGGGGGGCGGATTATCCGGCCCAGATCTGGAATAATCCGGCCCAAATATCCGCCCCTGAATCTGGATGACGCGCATCTTGCTTCTTCTGGTCCTTAGCCGTTTTCAGGGGGGCGGATTATCTGGCCCAGATCTGGAATAATCTGGCCCAAATATCCGCCCCTGAATCTGGATGACGCGCAACTTGCTTCTTCTGGTCCTTAGCCGTTTTCAGGGGGGCGGATTATCCGGCCCAGATTTGGAATAATCCAGCCGAAATATCCGCCCCTGAATCTGGATGACACGCATCTTGCTTCTTCTGGTCCTTCGCCGTTTTCAGGGGTGGCCGGATTATCCGGCCCAGATTTGGAAAAATCCGGCCGAAATATCCGGCCTACATTCTGCACAAAAACAGTATTAAAATATCCTGGTGTTGTCAACTAACACACAAAACTAGGGAGGGCTAGAAAATGCCCTAACATAGTAGGTCTTGCACGAGGGGGTGTGTTGATTACTCTATGTACTCATGGCATTACTTTTGTTGATAATTCAGAGTACATCGATGATGGAGAAGACTATGGTGACTACGACGATGGCGAGGAGTGAGGCCCCGTGGATTACATCAACTGCCTGTGGCTGAGATGGAGTCACTTCGCATTTATTTATCCTTTGTGCTTTTTGGTTGTAATAAATGTCATAGGACACTGCACTTTGTGGCTATTACAATTCAAACCTTGTAATAATTTACTATTGAACGTTCTGCAATGATATTCATTTTGCTGTGTCGTCAACTTGATCTTAGGATTGACGAGTAAACACAGGGGTCTGGAAGTGTAAGTTCCGATCCTCACACTATATGGGAAGGATTAATGGGCGACTTCCTAGGATGGTCAGCATGTAGTCAAAAGAAGGCATGAAAAAGTGACAACGAAAGAAGCCATACGCAGTAAAAAATAATGCATGCATGGGATGAGGTGGACACAAGTTGTGTAACATAGTAGGCCTAGGTGGTATAACTGCATGTTGAGAAAGTAACATAGTAGGCCTAGGTGGCATAGCTGCATGTTACATAGCTACCTCCTCCTTCCCAATTTAGGATGCATATTAAATTTGGTCAAAGTCAAACTTTATAAAGTTCAATCAACTATATATACAAAAGTAATAAATTTTATGATATTAAATGCATATAATATGAAAATATATTCATGATGTTTCTAATAACATTGAGTGAATGTTATAGATGTTGATATAATTTGCTATACATTTGCTTAAAGTTTATAAAATTTGACTAATATGCATCCTAATTTGGAAAGGAGAGAGTACATGTTAAGAGAGTAACATAGTAGGCCTAGGTGACATGGCTACATGTTAAGAGAATTCCTTGTACTCGGATTATACCTACTTTTTAGATATAGATCGTGAATTACTCAATTCAGTCAAAAAAAACCACTCCCTAAAATGGAAACATGAGGGGTTTCTTTAGGCCCATGTCATGGACCGGACTATGAGATGGGCCGCGATGCAGGCTGGGCCGGTCTATAGGCCAAACGCAGCGGCGTGCATCTACAAGAGGCTAACACCGGACAGGGAGAAGGACGCACAGAACAAAAGACTGAACTCAACTCTCCCTGACCCCCTTCGTCTCCTCCCAAATCCCCTGTATCTCTGGATCCTGCCATGAGAGTGCTTCCATCTACTCCCAAACCCTAGATTCCCTCTCCAATAGTCCAATCTCCCTTCTCAGTGTATCAAGGCGACCTAGGTTCGTGACAGCCCAATTTTTTTATTTTGAAATGTACAATAATTAGGCAAATAACCATGTGATCTAGACATGCGTTGAACATACACACTGCCAAGTAGTGGCAAATTTAACACATCATAACAAACAATTGCTAGACAAATGGTGAGGTGAAGGAGATAAGAAAAATGTGCCATGGCATCATTTATGGTTGAAAAAGCAAGGGTTGATGAGTAATGTCAAACCACATCCATTGTCTCACTGGCATGAGTTTTAATTTCCATTACAAGACGATTGTAGAATTATTGAGAAGTTGAGCTTGCGATGTTGTTTCACTAACACCCATTTTGCCAGGCATCCAGGTTTAGCACATCAGTCCACGACACTTGAATAAGAATTTGCCACGTAGACCAGATAATTGGCCTGAGTGCACGTAAATGATTTGCCATGTACACGAAATAACTGACTTGAGCGAAGGTAAATGGTTCGTGCCCACTTCTGCGCAAACAAAAAAAGAGAGACCATGAGATGACTTGTGCATATAACCTAGGTTTTTTACATGAATGTATTTTTCAGGCGACCAAGAGAGTACAAGTGAGCAGAAGGCATAAAGAAGGCGCGACCATGTAATAAGTCCAAGTGAAAAAACTAGGGCTACACATATTTTTTCAGTCGCGGTGAATAAAAACAATATTCATTGCTGCATGAAATGCACAAGTTGACAATAAATTTAGAAAACAGAACTGATGGCATTACCTTCATCATGCCTTCCTTAGTGCTTTCAACAGCGTCAATGCCACAGTACCAAAGAGCCTTCTGGGTTGATAATTAACTTTTGGTTGCCAACTTCCACCCATAACTGCACATGCTTTGCCAGTTGATTTATTCAACATACTGGTCTGGTCAGTATTCATCTCCTTAAGAGAACACAATTTCACAGGAAACCTGGATGTTAACACTGATCTCCAATATGGGAAGAAACTTCTCCTTGCCAATTTGAGCTCCCATCCTCTAGGCTCTTTCTTCACTTTAGCCTGGCTCATAAGTCAATAAAGATCTGAATGTCAGAAATCCCAAAACATGCCAGCAGTAATCGCTTGATATGTTAATAGCTAATTAGGATTACCATGCAAGATGAGATAACTTAAGTTACTTACATGAGCGGATATCATTGACAGAGATTAGTACTAAAGGTTCAACATAACAAATCATATGCTTGTGCTACGCGGTTATCCCACAATTCCCCTTGCTTCACAAACCAAACTATATCCTATCATTCAAGAGAAGACAGAAAAAGTATGCTAACAACATGCAACACTGAGAGAAAGCATAAAAACAGTTACATTATAAAGACCATGCATGTTGGAAAATAGTGTCAGTAAGAACTGCCCCGACCAACTGGAGCTGGAAAGCGCAAACTACACTCCAACAAATTTTCTTCACACGAGGAACTGGGAAATAATCATAGCAAAACACAATGCAGTGTGTCAAGTCAGCAGGGAGGAGGTTTTTCCATCAATCGGTATCTCTAGTTCTTTACCTTTCCATTCTGCGGACATGGCACTTTCACACCTGCTTTGATCCTAGCCATCTCCCCTGTTTCCCATGACAGATAATTAGGGTTTACTTTCTCAAATCTGAGAGAAATACTTCAATCAAAATACACACCAAGTTTGCGAGGCAGCTCTTCGAGTGACAGCACATTCTTATAGGGGCAGCTTCAAAGACAAAGAAATAAGATTAACACATTCATGTGCAAAGTTATGATCAACCAAGAAATGAAAGAGGTGTGTAAGGAAGTACAGTTCGCCAATATCGATGTCATCTCCAGCAGAACAAAAACCATAACCCTTCAGAATAAGTGAAACACGTTCAAAGACCTCCTCATGGGGCACTTGCATGACATATGGCGCCTGCATGACATTTTTTACGTGTGAGGAGAAAGATGATGGCAAGTGTTGTTTGCTATGGGAACACATAATAAATATTAATCCGTAAGGTGAAATAGCATCATAATGCATGAAACTAGTCCACATAAATCTAATGATTTTCTACTACGATATATGCAAGAAAAATAAAGATCAATCTCTATGTTGTCATCTATTTACGAACCGAGTAATGCACTAATGCAAGTACAATGGAAAAGAACTATTTACAAGTGATCCTACAAACAGAAGAACAAACAGAAATGGTAAAGAACTATTTATATAATATAGATGCATTTGATTTAATATATTTATATATTAGATGTATATTCAGTTTTTTACTTCATACTTCATATAAAAATGAATTCGAATTCATAATTAGTAAACATGAATGTTCAGTTTACCAACTGCTATTTATTTTTGTATGTATTCAGTATGTAACTACGATTTTGCTACCAACTGAAACTACGAGTTTCATACCTTTGGATGAGACCGTATGTAAGAATCAAGAGCTTCACCAGCTTTGAAAATTACATGAACAAGATCCAGTGTACTATCCAAAAGCTTTCTTTTCGCCTCTAATGGCTCCATTTTCACTCCTTTCTGACGCATCTCCAATTTTATAGCAGTAATGTAGCCCGCAACAAGGCTAGTGATAGTACCAAAACCATTCAGCTTACTATTTCTGCTTAGCTTGCGAGAAGATAACCCACGGATCTGTTCTTGAGCAGCTAGGAGTAAAACAGCTGTATGGACAATCTTCCCATCTTTTATGTACTTGTCAAGCTCATCTAACAGATTATCTGTGTGTTTGGCTAGCAACCTAGTTGTATCCAAGAAGAGTTTCTGCAACATAATGAATATTGAAATAAAAATAGTGGATGTTTAAAAAACTCGAAACTTCAGAAGTTAATAGCAATTTAGATTGTTATCTGTTAACTGAAAGCTAAACTATGTCATAGCATGGACATACACATACAGAGAGTAACACAAGGAACTACATTCCTTTAGAAAGTGCAGATATAAGAATGTAATGTCATTAGGTATTGCTTTATCAGTGGTTTGACATATATGCGAACTTCATGTCATGCTGCAAAGCAGGTAATTTTTGAAAGGATGGATGGGAAACAAACCATTTCGGGTAGGCACAGAATGCGAATGAGCTTGAGGACATAGTTGATATCTGCCTTACTGCAGTCCAGATGCTCTTGATAAGGATTTAGACTGTCCTCCACATACTTATGCATGCAAGTGTTCTCGATGGCGACATGGAGTGGGAGTAGGTCCTGAGTGACCAAAGCACCAGCTGTGCGTAAATTGGCTGATGCACCATGGCGCAATAGCAACTCTATCATATCAACAGAGAACATTTCAGCTGCTCGGTGGAGGGGAAAGAACCCATATTGTGTCATGCAGTTTGGATTCGCCCGGAACCCATGAAGCTCAGGATCCTCACCAACCAAAACTACTTTGGCACATTTTACTGCATTATACACGACTATCTGGTTTAAAGTTTCTGGCGTGATGATGTAACCCCAAGTCATACACCGTCCATTTTGATTTAAGAAGCGGATGAAAGGTCGGACACTATCCTTTTCCAGGATTGGCACCAAGCGGGGTAATATATCAAAGAATGCTTCGTTTACCCACTGGATTGATACATTCACAAACATGAAGGACGAAGGGAAATCAGTGGGCAAAATGTTGCAATAGACAAATTAGATACTTTAGAAATCTGCAGGTCAATTGTAAAGAACCTGAGGAGTACGGTCTGGGGTGATTATATTGGTTGCTCTGGACTTAGCAAGTATAGCCCCTGTTTTCTTCATCCACTGTGAGAGGGAATGTCACCATCAAGAGCTGGGCTGTGAGCCTATGGAAAGGAAACAAGGTAGTAGAAAAGTATATCATAAAGGTTGTTAGTTACTGCACCTCTTTGACTGACATGATATGAGCAGCTATGTCAGCATGGCACGGAGGACCAGGATCACGTGGAGGGTAGGCAGGATTCCATGGATCGTGTTGTCCATCTGAGGTACATCCATCTCTCCCTTTACCATTATCTCCAGGGCAAGCAGTTCCTTTTGCAGCCTCTCTGTGCATTGTCTCCATTGGTGCAGATCCGGCCTGTAATGTCAGTTCCCCTGTCAAGTCAAGTTTATATTTATTTTTTTATTCTACATGTTGTAGAGAACTTGTGCTAGGCAGTACAAAAGCTATAATACTGGACTTCACAAAAAAAATCTACTTCACGTAATCATTGCAGTTTCATCAGTTGGCCAAAAAAAAAAGTTCATGCGAAACTTATACAATCATTGCAAGATGGTATTGGTATGGTTTTATGTGTTGCTTCCAAACTAAGGCAGGCAGAATAGTATTCAAACATTGCAAACTTCGACCAGAATTCGCTTTAACTTTACAATGTCATATTTCTTAGATAAAGATGAGCACATAATCACTGTTGTATATAAATTAATTGAAACATAGCACAGCTATAGAAATTGCGAGTTGAACAACCAATAGCATCCTTAAGTGAGACTTCACTTCTCTATCCATCAATATCTAGTCCCTCAATTCCATTCAAGCACAACTAAAAAAATGAAATTGCAGGAATAAGGCTTTTAACCACAAGCCAGTAAGGAATAGAAGGCAAAAAAAGAATTATTAATAGTAATTGCTACAAAAAATAGTTTCATTATAACAGTTACTATGATAGTCCGAAAATAAAAGGAATATAAGCCGAAATTCAAGATATAAAAGTAATTGCTACAAATATTTCTTTGTGGCTGTTACTGTGCTATTTCGAATTACAACTACTCCATCTGGCCCAAAATAACTGGCGCAGCTATATACTATGTCTAGCACCAGTGTATTCCTAAGCTGCGCCAATTAATTTGGACCACAGGCAGTACTATTTCCTTTTACTAGTGAGTTGTAGATGAAAGCCTGTGGTGTTCCATTCATTTTAGATAGCCATGTAAGCTGGAGATATTTTGCTTTAATAACCTGGGTAAGTAGAACTTTGAGGTCAACAGATTGCTAACTTTACAGGGCACATGATGTGGCAGCCAATATGAGTAATGCAGTAATAGAAAGGGTATGGCTATACCACAGGTGACTGGATTGTTTCTAAATCAGTCACTTTTCTCTGGACCATTATTAGATCACCATCCAGTGGTTCGTACGTTGTCTTCTTCCTCTCAACAATTCCTCAATCCAATGCTCTGTCGTTCTCCAATCACTGCCCTCTCCTCCTCCCGATCTTTGCTATCTCCGACGAGCTCCAGCACCCCTGCCCACAGACCCCTCCCACCTGTTGTCTTTCGCGCCCGCGGCCGGTGGCGCTACCACGCCACCTCACCGCCCGCCCTAACTGACCACCACCACCGCCGGTCAGACTGCCGCCCAGGCCCTCCCTCTAAGTCCGGCGATGAATGATCTTCTCCATGCCGATGTGCCCCCCACCCCCACTCCTAACCCTAAGTTTCTTCCTCGCCTCCGTTATCGCTGCCGCTACTGCATCGAGCTCCGGCTCGGTCTTCTCTCGCCCTCACGCCGCGGCCGGACGAGTCACCTCCGGCCCGGGCTAGACTCGGTCCAGTGTCCTTGCCCCCAATCCTTTCTGCTCCTATTTTCTCTGTATAAGAGGGAATGTCCGCAAGTTGAATGTGCCCTCAGATCGACTGGAAAATTTGCAAATTCCAGTTGCCTGTGATATAGCAATTTTCTAATATAAAAGTACCAAGCATGAAAAACACAATTTTTCTTCCATCTAGTCCACTTCAATAGTTCAGAGGTGAGTGTTATTGAATCTATAGCTGCATGGCTATATTATACTAGCACGGAATATACTTGTTAGTCAAAAGTAACCAAGTCCACAACTGGACAGATGGATTTAGTAATGAAAAATTGCAGGGATCAAGGTAATCAGAGTATACAAATCCAGAGCTGGATATATTTCTTTCAGCAGTAACAAATGTTCGGATGGACAAATTACCTTAGTAACACTGGACTCCCGTGCAGGCGTGCTTTTAACCGAACAGATCAACGTCACCGCGAACTGAAGCCAGCTAGATCGA
The DNA here is from genome assembly GCA_007115705.1 of Dactylis glomerata. Taxonomy (NCBI): domain Eukaryota; kingdom Viridiplantae; phylum Streptophyta; class Magnoliopsida; order Poales; family Poaceae; genus Dactylis; species Dactylis glomerata. The sequence continues at coordinate 7,066,917 of QXEO01000383.1, forward strand.
GTTTGCCGGAGGACAGATCTGGTCAGGAGTAGGAAAGAGATGGGGATTAGAGGAGGGGCATCGCCCCTAGTGCTGTTGAGTCTCCACAAACAGACACTGCCCTAGATGTACAAGAAAAGGCTAAGAAAACCCTAGGAGCAAGAATACGGTGAGGAGAGACAAAGAAGAGGCGAATATAACTAACCACCGTCAGAGCTGACCGCAGATCCGCCGCGCCGGAGAAGGAGGAGGAGCTGCGCCGGGAAAGTGACGAATGTCAGGGGAACACGATTTGGCGAGAAATGGATGGACTTTATTTTTCCTTAGGAAAGGGCAGTGCTGGGCGTCTCCCGGGATATTTCTCCCGGATCCCCCTCTTCAAAGCGCGACACATGTTATTAAGGTAGCAAAATAATTCATTCGAAGCAACATCTATTTTGACCATAATTTTACTTTTACTTTCATAATAATATACCAATATAGCAAAAAATGTTTCATTCAGAGCAAAATCAACCGCGATTGTAGCAAAAAAAGGTTCACCCATGAAACTCACAAAACTCACCGGAGACCTCACCGAAGATCTCGCCGGAGACATAGTAGTACAAAAATTATACTATTGTAGCAAAAAAATTGTGTCGTTGGAAACATCCCCGGAGATCTCACCGGGGAAAATTGTACAGATGTAGCAAAACAAATTTCACCAGAGAATCTTGCTGAAGACATGGTAGCAAATTATTTATACTAATGTAGCAACCCCATATAATGGTTGTAGCTATAAAAATATTAATATATAGCAAATTCTCGTTCGTAGCGGCAAAAATCAAAAAGACGACCCCCAGTAGCAAGTCGGATCACCATTTGAAGCAGCCTCAACTACCTCTGGTAGCATCGTCGTTTATCATTTTCAACACCTCCATTAGTCCGTTAGATATAATAGTGTCGCCGTCGGCCTATGGTAGCACTGCCGTCAATCCACGGTAGGAATGCCGCTCTTTGTATGCAGCAATATGCAGCAACAAGGCGGCCGTGGGAGTTCCCGTGGTACAACAGTGGTGAGCACACGCTAGGGCGCGACGAGATCCCGCGCAGGAGGTCAAGAGGGCAGCGGCCTCTCCTGGCCAAGCGGCAGCGAGGACTCATCTCGGCCCCGACGACGGCGCGAGCTGCAGGGCGGTGGTGGCGGCGGCAGGAGAGCCGCACGCGCGTGCTCGCGATGGAGGCGCTTGTCGCGAGGTCGCCGGCCCCTCATGGTCCTCATCGGTTCGCAGCAAGGACGAATGTGCACAGGAGGGAACGAGGAAGAGAAGAGGTCGGCCATGGCTGCGGGGCCGAAGAACAAAGAAAATTCGGCCAGCCATCAGCTCCAGTAGGAGTACGGACGCCGGCGGTGCTTTCCACGGGGGGCGCGGAGGCTCCAGCAGGAGAACGGCTGGTGACGGTGCTCTCCACAGGGGCGTGCGGCGGCTCCATCAGGAGAACGGCCGGCGGCGGTGCTCAGCGACAAAGGCGCGTAGGTCGTGGGAACGGCCGTGGCCGGGATTCTGCGGCCTGCGAGAAACGCGTCGGTCTCTCCGTTGATTTCTCTGTGAGATGCGAATGAGGAAGATGCCTGTGTGGAGTCCATGGGACACGTGTCAAACAGCAGAGGAGGAGTCCACGAGACGTTCCGTCCCCCGGTTGGGAGAGAGCGAAAACGCTTTGAATCGGCCGACCAATTGGGGGCAGCCATCGGTTGTGGTGTGAGACCTTTTGTAAGGGCATCAGGCCGACCGCAAATGGTTCGTTTTAATTCAGATACATTAGCCTATGGATAGAAAATGGGTTGCAGTTACAGTGGCTTGATGCATACCGTCCACGCGAGTGTTAGCGCTTGATAGTCTGGTGATGGTCTGGTAATGGTGATGGGACATCGCAATTGACCACCAGCGGCTTCCCGCACGGTGGAAATTCTATCGCCGATGTTGCCTCGTGTTTCCCGCACGCACGGCCGGTGACGAGGGTTAACTCGACAAATGTCCTAGATGAAGGACTTAGGATCGGGGAGATAGGGCGTCGGATGAACTCGAAGGTAAAGTTAGTCAAAATAGGTGTGTATCGAAAGTAACTTGGGTGTTCAATCTGGCTTGCTTTCAATCTGCCCTACACCGTCCCCTCCTGGCCCCTATATATAGGTGGCCAGGTCTCGAGGATCGGGTAGGGTTCGATACAGATTACAAATATCGACATACGGTAATAACTCATATTCGACTATCATTACAATTGGGCCTAGCTTAACGGGCCTCAGGGGTACTCAACTAACGGGCTCTATTAACTATACCCTTGTCAGTAGCCCCTGAGATTCTACCAGAATTGCAGATTCGGGTTGAATCTCTAATCTTCAAATCTTCGACTTGATCAATTCTTCGACTTTATCTTCAAATCTTCGACTTGGTCTTTCGACTTATATTGATGATAATTTGCTCGCAAGGGGTCTCGATGAACAAGCCTGACAACTCTGACGGATCAAGAGGTCAGTTAACTGCCGGAACAGATACTTGTCACCTACTTCAAATTCAATCCCCTTGGACTTGAATTCGGGATACCGGTCAAACTCATTCTTTTGCCTCATTTAGGACTTACAAAAAATAAGTCCCAGTGGTTCTCGGGGTACCCAGTGCGTCCACCAGGATTTTCTTCGCGTCGTAGACACGGATACATACCAGCAGAGCGCATCCATGTGCGTATACCAGGCCAGACAGGACGGATCCCGGGGTCTTACCTTCGTGACAAGTCACGGCATTTGAGTTTTGTTGCGATAACGCAACTCGAGAATCTTATGTCGCAGTCAAAGTTTGACTGAAAATATTCGGGTTTCTACAACCATAAAACTCGCTCCCGATGGGAGTAACACTTCTCCAATCTACAATGCTTTGCCAATGAATATCGTCGGGTGCGCGCTCAGCGCTCCCGATGGGAGTAGCCCCCGAGGCTATAGTCGAAAAAAGATTTTTTCGAGTATAGGCTCAAGAGATAATATAGCTCGTCACACTTCAACTCGAAACACCTCACCTGCGAAGTTCTTCAACTCGAGATACTTTCAAAAACATCTTGTCTTCTAGTTCAGGTCCACTACTTCAATGAAGAGTTCCACTCGATATTTATGCAATTAACAGCCCCCAAGGCTTATAACCAAAAAATCCTTCATATCTGATCCCTTATATAAGTTTCAGCATTCGTCGGCGCCATCCTTTTACCTTTATATATATATTTGATGACGTCAATAAAGACGTAGCTCTTCATCAATGCGAACCGTTTTATGGGTAGCATTGTAATTTTCTCGATTTCTTGACCGTTTAGTGGGCTGCACGATTTTTGACCGTTGGTGGGCTAACGTTTCCGATCTTTGCGCCACGACTCAGCCCACGATCCTTCTCCCAGAAGATATATAACTGGCATAGTGGGGAATCGTACTGTTCACCAGCTCGTTACCTCCGCCGCCTCCATTGCTGATCTCCTCTGCCTCTTCCTCTCTTGCGGAGCCCCCGAGCACACTTTTGTGCTGTATGCGCGTGAAGCATCTGGCCACCAGGAGCGCTATGGCCAAGTCTTCTGCCACCAACTGGGTCCGCTCCACCATCACCGAGAAGGAGGTGGAGAAAGCCACGGCGGACGGCCTCATCGCTGCCGAAGATTCCATCAAGTTTCCCAGCACCGAACGGATCCCGAAGCCCCCGAGCGGTTACCGGGTAATGTTCCTTGCTCTCCTCTTCCGCGGTCTGTCACTTCCTGCCCACGAGTTTCTCCGTGGGCTGCTATTTGTCTATGGTGTTCATCTCCATCAGCTCACACCAAATTCCCTTCTCCATATTGCTTGCTTCGTGACTCTCTGCGAGTCTTTTTGGGCATTGAGCCCCACTTCACTCTCTGGAGATCGATCTTTCGACTCCGCCCCAATGTTTCTCTGGCAAGGAAACCCGAACTGGGCGGAGCCGTCGTTTCTGTGCGCCCTGAGGCGCAATATCTTGAATTTTCTATGGCCGCATCTGTCCAAGGGTGGAGGACAAAGTGGTTCTATATCAAGGACCGCAAATCCTCTCCTGAAGATGAGTTCGGCCTTCCTCCCTTTGACGCTTCTCAAGAGGTGAAGAAATTGAAGTCATGGGACTCACTTCCCTCAGATGCGGAAGTTGCACAAATTCTTCCTCTTCTATCCCGCATTCAAACTCTGAAAACAGGCCTAGGAGGTGCTTTGTCGGGTATCCAACTCATGGCGTTTTTCATACAACATCGAGTTCAACCCCTACAGCACCGCCTCACCAAGCTTTGGACTTATTCTGGCTTAGAAGACCCTACTCGCATATCTGAGGATCTGATGTTGAAAGAAGATGTCGACAAGCGAGTCAGGAATCTCACCAAGCTCACCAAGGAGCACTCAGTTGCTGACTTGAAGGCAGATTTCTTCGACTCCGTGCACCCTATTCCTGAGGTATACATCGCTGCATCCACTTTTTGTCAAACTTCTCTTAATTTCGACTTGCATTATTCTTTGCCTCTGCACTCTGCTGATTTATTAATATGCAGGGTCACCAATTCATTGTTTCTCGTCCCCCTCTTCCAGAGGAAGGGCCCCTTCCTGCTGATCTAGCATCTCCTGCATCCGAAGCCCCCGAGGCTGACGAAAGTCAGAACGGAGATGATGTCGACGAATCAGAAGATGAGACTAGCTCATCGACATCGCCTCCTCCTGCTTTTGCTGAAGATGTTGGTGTCGACAAAAAACGGAAACGTGTCGACGAAATTGCTTCATCGAGTTCTGCAGCGGCTGGAAAAACCCCCGCTCTTGCAGAAGATATGGAGTACTTTGACATGCTTGCATCGTAAGTATTGTAGTCGAACTTTTCAATTGCTTTGTTCTTGCCTCTTGCTTATAACTTATACTTTTCATGCAGTGATGATGAAGAACCACCAACATGTGCGACGGCTGTTCCACCACCTTCTCCTGTGGCGATGGATGAGCCTGTCGAACCAGATGTTGCTCTGAGGACTACCAGGGCCTCTGTAAAGAAGGTTTCTCAAACTCAAGCCCGAAACCTCAAACGCGCGAAGAAGACCAAAGAAGCCGAGGTTTCTCTGGAGGCCCATGTTTCTACAGTTTCTTCTGATGATGTGAGCGATTCTTTTTTTTCCTTCTTTCCTTTCGTGCACTTCTACTCTTACACTCTTCTTTTATCAGGCTTTGGTGAAGAGATTTATCGCCCTGGGCACGGAGTGTGTGGGGTACCTAAAGGTTGCAAAATCTTCCGAAGGTACAATTTTGATATTCAATCATTACTTTTCTTCTGCGCTTTGTCTCTTGCTGTTTATCTGACTTCCTTTCGTCTGCTTTTGCAGCTGCTTTAGCGATAGCCAATGCTCGCATTGCGTCGCTGGAAGCGGAGCTCAAAGCTTCGCAAAAAGCTTATGATGCTGCGACCGCTGCTAAGGCAATTGCTGAGAAGTCGCAGAAATCTGCGCTTGCCAAGGCGAAGAAGACTGAGAGGGCGTTAGCAGATGCTAACAAAGAGCATGCTCAACGAGAGCAAGCCGTGGCGGAGCATCTTCACACCATGTCGACTGCTGCCGAAAGTAAGTTCTTCGACTTGTCTTCTGTTTTCGTCCCCTGTTGCAATGGTGTATTTGTTGACACTTGCCTCTTCCTTTCTTTTCTATTGCTTAGAATTCACAGGGGTATCTCCGTCGTCCCTGCAAACGGACGATGATCCTCTTATGGATGCGGTTAACCTACTCGAAGAAAACTGGATATCTATCCAGGAAACTTTTGAGTTGGTTGGCCGCGTTCTGTCACGGCTATTTGCCGGGTTGTGGCCAAAGAAAAAGATGGCAATCCTGAAGGGCAACCTGACTGAACTCACCAAGACTTTTGACAGCGATGAAGACCCTACTCTCCATCTGAAGGGGTTGTCCATTAAGCGTGGCGCCGAAGGTGCCATTGCCCTTTCTCTTGCGCATGGTGCAGACTTTGACTGGGAGAAAGTTAACTCCCCCCATGGCCACACCCGTGACGAGATGAAGGTGTTTTTCGAGAAGGCGAAGAAGTTAGCGCCTGCACTGCTGACAACGATTTCTCCTTCGGCGGCCTCTGCTGTGCCTGCTACACCACCTCCAGCACCGAAAGCACCAGTGCTGCCGTCGACTTCTAACGAGGAACCGGCCGCGCCCCCTTCTTCCATGGAGCACAATGCTGAGGTGGCGTAGACTCAGCCTCTTTGTAACTTATCTAGATTTCTCCTTTTGAATATAAAGACTCCAATTAGGTACAACCCGAGAACCTTAGTCATAGGGTTGTACTCTTATGTAAATATATCCTCTTCGTAAGAAGTTTTATGTTGCCTCTCTGAAATTGTTTTTCCTTTCTTTTCCTTTTGGCCTGCAGTCGACGCGCGTCAATGATCCTTTGACTCATGATTCTGCTCCTTCCTCTGCTCGTGGGTTCGGTCCTCATACTCCGTCGACTCCTAGTCGATGCAGCCAATGCTCGGAATACTCTTCCAGGATGTCCGACCTTGAAACTCGCCTATCCTTGGCCAAATGCCAAGCTCAGATGGCTATTAAAAAGGCTAGCCTAGCCGGTGGCTATATGAAGAAAATCTCTTCACTTGAAGAAAAGGTCTCCAGCTTGACGGCGAAGGTTGTTCATAATGAAGAGTGCGAATCTTTCATTCTTGGCATTGTCGAGTCTGCTGGCGAGCTGTTGCGATGTGAGTTTTCTTTCGACTCCTTCTTTGGCTGTTTGCGCACTTCTTTTGTGATGTATTTATCATTGTAGGTACTTGCTTGGATTTTGCTTCTGAAGAGCGTCGAGTTGCTGAGCGAAATGCTGCTTTGGAGAAGATGTCGACTGGCTACGAGACTCTGTGGTCTGATCCTCGACGCCGTAGCGCCATTGTATTGCTTCAAGATCGTGCCCAGCACATTGGCGAGTCAGTTGATGGTTGCCGGCGAGCTCTTACAACTATGCACTCCATCATGCTTTCCCGTAATCCTTTGCCTGCAACTTTCCCACTTCTTCTTGATACTTTCAGATCCAGCCATCGTATTCATAGGTTAATAGAAATAAACTTAGTGGCTGGTGCCAATTTTGCTCTCGGGTGGATACGCAAGTGGCACCCCAGATTGAATTATAGCACAATGTCCTTAAGTTTAGCTCCAGGTGGAGCTAGGCTTCGGGTTCATATGGAGAACACGCTTCAACCTGCTCGAAGACTTGTAGCTAGGCTTCTAGAGGCGGATGCTGTGTTTTTCCGCGAGTATCATTATTTAGATCCTTTAGGCGTAGATGATTCTGACAACCCAATGTTGTAAATTGTGTGTGGAACGCGAGAGATTATTTATTTCGCGACTATATGTCTGAAATTTATTCTCAAGGCGTATTTGTATGGTTCGTGCGTTTGCCGCATCTTCTCTTTGAAAGACTCGTAAACTCGAATATGAGGAACCCTTTGTCTTTATTTATAGTTTTAATGTAAGATACATGGGGTGACCCAAGAGATCCGGCCTGTGACCCGTGTTCTGGATCTAGAGGGCATTGCCCCTGGAATAACTCGTGGCTTTTACGGCCTTTATTGTTCTACTCTATTGTCTTTATGATGCTTATGTCGTCGTGGCTTTCCCTTTCTCTTCTGCGCGTGTGTCTTCTCCTGATGTTCCTGTTCGTGGCTTCTTCGTTTTGGGCTCCACGGCGCATCCTTCGAGTAGCTTGACGCCTTCTGTAGTCGCGCTCTTTGCCTTTTCTGCATGGTTGGCTATTACGCCAAAATTTTGCGCCATCTCTATGGAATTCCCTGTCGCAGAGATCTGAAACTTCAAAGCTTCCTTTCACTGTGATTATTCCTTTTGGTCCTGGCATTTTAAGTACCAAATATGTGTAGTGAGGCACTGCCATGAATCGCGAAAACGCGGGCCGTCCGAGGATCGCGTGATATTGCGATGGCCAGTCCATGACTTTGAAGTCTAGTTTTTCCCTTCTGTAGTTTTGTCGGTTGCCGAAGCAAACATTGAGTGCTATTCGACCCAACGGGTAATTAGCACTTCCTGGTACGATTCCATGGAAGGAGCAATCTGTTGGTTTTAGGAATTCCAATGATATGTGCATTGCCCTGAGTGTTTTCGTGTATATCAGGTTAATCCCACTTCCTGCGTCCGTGAATATTCTGTCGACATCATACGCGCCGATTTGAGCTTTGAGTACCAGAGGCGCGTTTCCTGGCCGAGGTACTGTTATGGGGTGGTCCTCTCTGTTAAACTCGATTGGTTGTTCTGACCAATGCAGATATTCTGTTGTAGCTGGAGGCGACATGACTGCTAGATTGACTTGTCGAGTTATACTCTTTTCTTCTTTGTTCGACTTGGGCACAGGTTGTATCATTGCTGTAATGTGTCCTTTTGATGGGACGTATCCTTCGTCGTCGTCGTCGTGTCCCTTGTTTTGCTGGTCTTGTCCTTGAGGAGCTCCGTTGTTTCCTTGCTGGTTTGTCGCGGGATTGTTACTACCTTCGAATCCTTGTCGCCTTGCCTCGGTTTGTTTGTTTATTGCTGCTTCTTGTAGCTTTAAGAATGTTGTGCAGTCTTTCATCGCGTGCCTTGATACTCGCTTCCTGTCGACGAACGCTGAATGTATATGACAAGGCCCGTTGAGCATATCCTCTGGTGATGGGTTGTACTCTCTGGATTCTCTTGGTGGGAACTTCTTATACTCCTCTCTTCCGTAGCTGCGATATCCCGAGCTTCTGCGGTCGTTTCCTTGATAACTATTGTCTTTATATCCTGCGGCGACTTGGTTATGAGAGCCGTAGGTGTCGTAGTTTCGGGATCGTCTCCTTTGACTTCCGTATCTGTTTCTTCTGTCGTCCTCTGGAGATCGTGTCCGTTTGTTGTTGTACGCATCTTCTCCATCTGCAAATTTGTTTGCTGTGTCCATGAGATCTGACACTGTTTTTGGCTTGATTCTACCCATCTCTTCGACTAGGTCTCTTCGCCTTAATCCAATGATGAACGCGTCTATTGCTCTTTCGTCTGAAACTTCGACTGCTGAATTTTTGATGAGGCTCCATCTTTGGATGTATGCCCGTAGTGTTTCGTCGCGTTGCTGTACGCATGCCTTGACTTCTTCTATTGATGCTGGCCGTTTGTACGTCGACCTGAAGTTGCTTGTAAATTGCTTTGTGAGGTCTTCCCAGCTTCCAATGGATTCTTTCTCTAGTTTGCTCAACCATGACCTTGCTGCGCCGGTGAGGTGTAACTGCAAACTTTGCATTGCTGTCTCTTTGGTTCCTCCTAGTATTTGAACTGCTTGTAAGTAATCTGCGAGCCATGATTGTGGTTCCTGTGATCCGTCGTACTTTTGCTGGTCATGAGGTAGCTTGAATCCCTTAGGAACTGGAGTGGTGCGAACCCTACGAGTAAAGCACGATGCCCCCATCTCCTTTTCGTCGTCCTCATAGTCGCGCCTTTCATTTGGGGATCGCGATCTTCGAGTTCCACCGTGCTGTTTTGGTGATGGCGACGAGATCGGCGTTTGCTGCTTCTATGCCGAGGACTATTGTGACGGCGAGGTGATCTTGCTTTGTGCGCTTCCTTGTGGTGATGTGCTTCTTCTCCTTTTGCTGATAGCTTGTGGCCCACCATATTAAGTCCGTTTAGTGCTGCTCTATGCATATGTTCTCTAGGATCTCCTGGACTTGGTCGAGTTGTGAGTAGATATGCTTGTGCTGCCACTAGTGCTGCTTCAGGAGTTTTTGGTAGGATGTTTCCCTGCTCGTCGACCGATAGGAAGGACGAGTCGAGGTTTTTGGAAATACTTTGCCTGTCAGAATACTCGAGGTTATCGTACCTTGAACCATGTCGACGATTTTTCCTTGCGTTGCTGTATGATGCGTCGCTTCGTGCTCTGCGAGCAGCTTTGCTGGCTGCAATGGCTGAATCTTTTCTTCTTTGTATCTCTATCTTTTCCTTTGCTAATTGCTTTGCTTGCTGCCTTAGGGCATAATGATACCCAAAAAGCATGTCTTTGCTGGAGTTGGATGTTATTGGTGTGCCGTGTTCTACGGCTTCTCTTATTATTTTCCACTCGTCGACTGATAGTCGAATTTTTTCCCTGGCTGTGAGGGATTCCACTGTTTGTCCTTCTGCTAGGTGATTTGCTCCTCTGTCGATATTTGCTGGGTTTATCACTGGGTTGTTATTTTCATCGAATTCCTCTGAGTTGTCTCCCACAATGGCGAGTACCTGGCACTGCTTGCCGATGTTGTTATTGAAGCTTGAGAAGATCGGGTCATCATCTTCAGAAAGCTCTAAACTTGTTTTCCATGTATCTGCTGAGTTGTCTGAGATATCGTTGAAGCAGATCATGAGATCGTCGAGTTGGATTTCTGTATTGAAGTTATCCTTCGCTTTGCTGTCTTCTGCGATTTTTCCTTTTTGTACTTCTTCTAGGCTGACCGGCGAGTTTATCTCGCTGGAGGAGCCGTCGGAATACTCCATTATTTCTGTTGATTCAGGATCTTTTGCCGATGGATCTTGTTTCGTCGGATCTGAAAGACGAGATGAACCCGACGGCCCGATGAGGATGCTCAGACTTCCGATGGTTAGTTCTACCTCTTTACTTCCGTCGACTTCTGAACTGCTGCTGGCTAAAAGCGAAAAAGCCGTCGAATTCATGATTCCAACGCCCAAAGTCCCCACGGTCGGCGCCAATTGACGAGGGTTAACTCGACAAATGTCCTAGATGAAGGACTTAGGATCGGGGAGATAGGGCGTCGGATGAACTCGAAGGTAAAGTTAGTCGAAATAGGTGTGTATCGAAAGTAACTTGGGTGTTCAACCTGGCTTGCTTTCAATCTGCCCTACACCGTCCCCTCCTGGCCCCTATATATAGGTGGCCAGGTCTCGAGGATCGGGTAAGGTTCGATACAGATTACAAATATCGACATACGGTAATAACTCGTATTCGACTATCATTACAATTGGGCCTAGCTTAACGGGCCTCAGGGCTACTCAACTAACGGGCTCTATTAACTATACCCTTGTCAGCCGGAGATTGTTTTCCGCCCGTGGCCGGTAAATATCCCACGCCCAGCGCCATTTCCCGCCAAGCCGCGGGCTATATAAGCAGGCGCTGGTGGTGGTGGCCAAAACCCTAGCCAGGAAGAAAGCATCACCCACCTAGCCATTCCTCGCCGTAAGATCACCAACTGGACGATGATTCGAGAGATGTGTCGGAACTTCTTCATCGGGTAGACAGTGGAAGAGGTGGCTCGGCTGCACGCGGAGCAGGAGGTGGTCGCCTTTGAGTGCAAAGGTATGGTGGCCGAGGAGGCGATGGAGAAGTTGGTGGAGGAGGCGCCATGGATACATCCAAGGTCGCCGTCGGCAAGATGCACACCGTGAAGGAAATATGCCCTAGAGGAAAATAATAAATGGTTTATCTGCATATTTCATACAGTTCATAATAAGTTTAATATTGTCCTATAACTGTGGCGGTCGGAGAACACTAATACACGTGTGGTGTTAAACAACCAGAGTCCCTAGTAAACGTCTATTACTAGCTCATTGGTCAACTGATGATCAGTTTCCGAATCATGTGACAATTATATCTAATTGATAATGAGGTTCATCCGTTCATGCCATTAAGTAAATGACATGATGGACATACCCAATGTTATTATGTAACACGATCGTGCCATGATGTTCATGTTGTGATAATAAGAAACATTGTGACCTAAATCTTTAGACTGTGAGATCATATTTAATCACTACTTTTTTTTTGAAAAGGCAACAGTGGGAGAGCATCCCACTGCAATTTTCAAATTATAATATAAAAGTGTATGTACAAACAGGCCTGATCTCAAGTGAGATCAAAGATAAAAATACAAGAGCTCATAAAACTAAAAAACAAGTATGTACACTAATGCTGTGATTGCAACTAGTTATTGAAGGTCTTAGCATATTTCTTTTTCATCAGAAGCTTTACTTCCAATAGAAGCTTTGATTGCATCAACCGTTACTACCTTTACCGGGTGACTGAAAAGGTGTCTTTTAGGTTTCCAATGGAGTATGTAGAGGCGTATGCATCAAGAGCGGGATTTGTTCATCTGCATGATGGAAAGATACTTTGGGCCCACTCAGTGAGATTTCATCCAATGTTGCAACATGTGACTAGATTACGAGGATGGAATATCACGGAACGAGTAAATGGAAATGTCGGTAATGAGATTGAACTAGGTATGGTGATACCGACGATCAAGTCTCGGATATTGCAAGTATCACAGAAACAAAAGGGAATAGGACATCAAAATTTGCGGTTCAATGATGAAAGTCCTTCGTGAATGCACAGGGATCATCACGGATATCCAGATCTAATTGATGGTCATTTACCGGAGAATGTCCTTGGTGATGTCTGGAGTATTCCCGAATCACAGGGTAATACGCTAAAGGGTTTGATGACATGTAACATGTTTTTGGTATATCTGGAATTGCCAAAGGGTTGACAAGAGGAAGACAAAAAGTTCCGTGGAGATTCGAAAGTTGTTTGGAGTGTTCTGGAAGGAGTTTTGGAGCTAAGGGTATTAAATAAATAAATAATTAATATTAATTAAAGGAATTAATATTAAATATACCTAATTGGGCCCTCCCTGGAAGGAGAGCCCATTAGGGGGTCGGCGAGGCCACCCTAGGTGGGCCCCAAGGGGCCCATGCGCCTGGGAGACCCTAGGGTTAGGGTTTGGCGCATTCTAGGGCTAGCCACTGGCCCTAGCCCCCCTCTGGCCGCCGCCCCCTAGATGCCTTGGTGGGGCGTAAGGTCTCCCTCCTATATAAGGAGCCCCTGGATTAAGGGAGTTTCTTCAAAGAACTCTCCTCTCCTCTCCCCTCATGCGCCTCCCCTCTCCGCTCTCTCTCATGTGGCTCCCCGAAGGGATGGGTAGGAGTGAGGTCAACTCCACCACTGTACGCTGTCGTGCTGCGGGAATTCTAGATCCGAGCCAAAACCGATCTACTTCCGCAATCTCGGCTGGATCGGAGAGACCGAAAGAAGTCCTTGTTCAACGTATGTGTACGAGTACTCAGAGGTGCTGCACTTGTGGCACTGGGTTGTTGCACCGGTATTGTCGCACTAGAGTCATGGCATCAAGATCTACACGACCTTGAGGTCGGCTACATCGGCTTCATCATCAACGCTTGTGCGGGGGCGTAGTCCTCGCGATCGGTCTATCTGGGCATGAACAGTACCCCGCGTGAACAGTATATGCACATGAACAGCACCCCGTGAACAGTGCCGTTACGAACAGTAACCGATCGGCAATTTTTTAGTAGTTCATGCGTATGCACATGAACAGCACCTCACGTGAACAGTGACGTGCATGAACAGTACCTCGCGCGGACAGTACCGGTATAAACAGTAACCGCTATGAACAGTACTTTTAAAACAAATTTCTAGCTCCAATGGTTATTTCATGACGGTAATTACCAACTATAATTTCTAGGCAGTGCATACTTGATTTTACGGGTAGTATATGCGTCTCCATGCGAGCGGTGCACACAAAAAAAAAATCTAATGATTCTTATACAACATTTTTTGCTACAAGTCTTTGGCTTTAGATATAATTTCTAGATGATATTTACCCAACTGTAATTCTTTATGAGGCATACTTTTTTTATAGTAATTTCATAATAGTGTATCTAACGATTCATGAAAACAAATTGACACAAATCTTCAGCCTCAACACTCAATCTCCAACGGTAAGTATCCAACCGTAATTTTTCAGCAGTGCATGCATGGTCGTTCTTTAGAAATTACTTTTTCCCACCGTAATACTCCAACGGTAAATTTCTTTTCCCGTTGTAGCTTTAGAATTCCTACAATAACTTCGGGAGACAAATTATTCCTCTATTCACCGTCTTATTTATTCGAGAAAAATATTACTACTTTCTTCCACTAATCACATCGAGTAATTTTTTAGCAGTAATGTTCCGATGGTACTTCAGAAAAACTGCTTCATTATTTGGCAGAGACAAATACTTTATTATTCACCACCTCTTTTATACTTGGAATACTGTATTTTTATACATACATTATATTATAGTTGAAGGTTTATAAATACAATATCTTCTTTTATCAAATATGACATACCATATTCTATTGATCATCTCTACCATCTTTTTTTGATCACCTGACGCTCACCCTATGGGTATACTTTACTGTTTGTCATCTCCTTAATTTATCGCCTCATGATCACCCTATAGGAGTAATACTGCCTTCTTCCACACAAAAAACTCCTCAAAAGAATACTCCATTATTTATCACCTCTTTTATTTCAAAAAATACCACTATCTTATTTTATTAATTATAACACGTCACATTGTTGCATCGTTCATTGCCTCTTTTTTATACATATAAAATAGTATTATCTTCTATTTTTTAACCGCTTCACAAAAATTATATCGGTGTACTCCACAGTTGGATCTCATACCATCTTTTATTGATCGAAAACTAGATATACACGAAGAAGTCATCACCACGGGCGCGGCGTACCGCCGCGCCAACCTTCCTAGTAAGAATTACATGAAGGAGCTTATGGCGCAGATTAATAGCAAGCAAGATTTTGATAGCCATGAACGCCCTACCTCCACATTTATTACCAGGATTAGTGATAGAATAATTTTTGTAATCAATAATGATTAAGGACCTTATTTGTGTGTCTTGCTTTTTGCGATATAAAGTTATGGTCATATTATGATTATGAATGTATTATTCTTGTTTATCCTTGATAATTATTTAATGAGTATTTATAAACATTAAAACATTAATTATCCAAGCTAAATGATGACTTCATATTTAAATGACACTACTATTTGAATGTCATAATTTATGATTAAGTACATGGGGAAATTTCATATTGATGAAATATATTGTTGACAGGATATTTGATCTCTATACAATACGAATCATGTTTCGTTTAATGAAATGACTCAAACTCCGCGATATGGAGAGTATGCCTAATTGTTGAGAACATACAGATGATTTCAACATAAGAAAAAGGAGTGTACTTTAAATTATTGAGTATTATACATGTCGATGTATAGTATTCATACGAGTAGTGGATATCATTATTTCACATTCTTCATTTGAAATCTAAAGTAAATATTTGTATTTATGAGGTTTTGAAATATTTATTTTGTTCAAAAGATTTTGGAAATGGAGAAAGAATTATAATTAAGTCCTTGTGATTTTGATCAAAGTGACTAGATTATAAGTTATAATTTTGGTATAAGAATTTGTGGAAGTCGTTCTAACAAATAAATACTTGGAACACTTCAATATGTTGATGTGTGTTATAAATTATAACTTGTTGGATATTATGTGATGCTGAATTATCTCCTATAGTGTTAGATTTATCTTTTAAGAGCGGTTCATTAAAATAGTAAACACTCATTTTAATAAATAGGAAGCCATAATACTATATGAGTTATAGTATGATTCATGAAAACTTTGAGTTATACATGATAATTCGAAATTGATATGAATAAATATTTGTAGTGACTCCTTATGTGAAATATGGACACATCTTCTGTGAACTAAAAGTGCAAAATATATTGCGAAGTTTTAGTGCACTCTAGAGAAAGTGTATTCTCGGTAAGGGTGTTAAAAGGACAAAATTAAAGGACCAAAATAAATTTATTGACTTTATCTTGATAATGTCGCAATAGCGCAATGGAATATGTTCTGATGCGAAGGTTGTAACATCCTGACATATAGGACCCAGGGAAGAGGTAGTTTTAAAATTTTGATTTGCATTTCAGTTCTCTAAAAAGGTGGATTTTCAAAAACTTATTTTGTTAAGGTTCAAAATGTGAAGTTTGACTAGAGGTCATATTTAAACTCTGGAATTTGAATCAAATTTCAAATATTTGAACTTACCAAAATATGGGGGATAAATATTATAACCAACACCTATCACCAAAGTGAAGTAGTTAACTTCATTAACAACCATTGCTTAATTAAGGCCAAATTCAAATATTCATAACAATGTAAAGAAAAATCAGAAAAATATGAAATCAATTGCATATGAGAGATAAACTTGATCTTTATTCAATAGGAGTGTTTACAAGTGAATCTGCACATTATATTATGATCAGATTACAAAAGTTTGAAAAAGGAAAATAAAAAGAAAAAAGAAGAAATCCTAGACTACACCTATCTACACTTGATCTTCACCATCTTCTTCTTCTTTTCTTCACCTGCAATGAGAGACACTTGAAAAAACATTTTGTTATGTTTAAAATGTTGGTTAGGCCTAGGGCCAACCATTTTATTTGGTATCCATCTTTATTAAGTCCAGAAACTTGGTTCTGAACTCAATTAGCTAGGGCAGTGACCAAATCCAATAAAACAAAATATGAATAAGAGGGAATTCAAAGTTCAGAAACAAACTGATTGCTGCAGTAAATCAAACAAGTAGGCTAGCTAGATGACCTAGTTAAATCTAGGAAATACTTTAGACAAAAGTATGAAAAAAGATAATATCACAATAGCAGCCAGAATATCCCCAACAGAAAATATTAAGCATTGAACCCATGCATCAGAAAATTACCCTAGCCAGGATTCCATGTTGAAACAAACTCAATGAGAATTATTCAGAATTAAAGGACCAAGATCTTGCTAAACAAGATTAACAAGTAATTAGCATCTAGGATGAACCTGACACCAAAACCATCAGCACATTAGCATTTAGAAGTGGACATCATCACAGAAAGCACAAACTTGTTAACCAGAAACAAGTATTTAGCAATCTCATTAGGGAAAAGAATATAAATTCACCCATGATCAATAGATACATGATTTTCATGTATCTGAGCTAAAATCCAAGCTAGAGATACGGTTCAGAACAATAACCAAGAACCTTAGTCACCAAATGCATGCAAATGGGTGTCAGCACCATAGTGAATCCCCAACCCTATAAATACCCCTCCTTCCACATGATTTCACTCACAAAAATTCTCAGAGCAACTCATAAGAACACCTTAAGGCCAGAGGCTAGAGGTTAAGAGCAAAAGCTCATAGAATCTTCCAAGCCAAAGGCTGGGAGTGAGAAAAGGAGCAAGCTCACCATTGGTGAGTAGCCCAAACCACATCTTGCACACTAGTAGGTTGGAGAAGAACCAGAGCAAGGAGGTGCTGCTCAAGTTGAACTAGGCAAAAAAGTATTGCCCAAGGTCAAGCTCTTCTTCATTAAGACAGAGAAGCATTGCCCATCTACATCAAGCATACTTTGGAAACTCCAAAGGTTGTATACTAGGATTAATACTAGCAGAGAGGGAGTGATACACAAACACACTAGGCAAGCTTGCTATGCAGCCCCATGAAAATGAGGAACACCACAACCATGCCATGCTCATGGAGCACAACCATTAGAATTCTCTGTGTGAGCTCAAGGAAGAAGATGAAGTGTAAATCACTAAAAGTGATCACTTGCTTCATAATCTTAGTAGACAACACACATATACATACATCTCTGAATCCTAAGATTCAGAAATATCTTGTGTTAATAATTATAAGGCAATGATAGTTGCATGCTCTAAGAGCTGCAATTGGTGTATTACTACATATATTTGAACACTTGCTCAAGTCAAGTTTCTGAATGAATGTGCTAACTGAATCTCTGACAGAACACTGAATGACAATTCAGAGTTCATGGTGTTGAAGCAAGCAAACTAGAATTTCTAGTACTAACCGTGATTAAGCATAGTATAAAGAGCAATAGAAACATATGATGGCATCCCAGAACCTACTAACAGTATATGAACTCAACACTGTCAAAAGCAGTGTAAACTTCAGAGTGTAGAATTCACAATGAGCAAATAAGCTCAAGTACTCAATCTTAGATTCATACAAGTCTTCAGAAAGAATAGTAACACTAGCTAGATAAGATTAAACCAGACAAGCATCGATGAATTGGAGAATTTTTTCAGAGCACAGAAACCCTAATTCCCAAATTTGGGGGAAGTCAAGTGGAGAACCAAAGGGCTAATTAGAGGAGTAGTAGAGAGAAAGAAAGAGAGGGAGCCACTTACTTTTTAATGGAGTCAAGCTCCATTGAAGGTGAAGTAGAGGTGGCTGTGGTTGTGGCTATGGCTGTAACATCCCTAAATTTTAAAAATTCAAAAATTAATTCATAGCATTCATATCATATGCATAACATTGCATTTGAATACAAATTTCAGCAAATTATTCAAAGAGTTATCTTTTATTGTCAAAAAACCACTTTCTAAGTTCTATTTGAACAGAAAATTGTTTTGGAAACTTTGGTCCTGAATTGAATTCAAATTAGAATTCAAATAAAATAGTTTCAAAATAAAACAGAAAATAAAAAGAAGAGAAAAACAAAGAAATAGAAAAGGGCCTCGGGGAGCCAAACCAGCCCAGCTGATTGGCGATGCTAGCCACCCAGTTGGGAACCCAAGACAAAGGTATGATGAGCACAAGGGCAAGTTTCCCTCAGTATGAAACCAAGGTTTAATCGAACCAGTAGGAGAAAGAAACCACTTCCGAAGCTTGATGCTAGCTGGCTTGGCGACAACTCAGACAATTTGTTTATGGCGCCTATCTGGGCGTAGCTTGGCACCAGCAGCAACGTGGAACCTGCACACAACACAACCAAAGTACTTTGCCCCAACTAGCAGTGAGGTTGTCAATCTCACCGGTTTGCTGTAAACAAAGGATTAAACGTATCGTGTGGTAAAAGATATTTGTTTGCAAGAAAGTAAATAATGCTTATAGAAAGTAAACGGTAATCTGAATGTAAAAGAATGGGCCGGGGTCCACATTTCACTAGAGGTGTCTCTCCATAAAGATAAATAACATGCTAGGTAAACAAATTACAGTTGGGCAATTGACAGAATAAAGAATGCAAGCAATGCATGTACATGTCATGATGATCACTATGAGATTCACTTGGGCATTACAACATAATACATAGACCATAATCCAACTGCGTCTATGACTAATAATCCACCCACCGGATATCATCCAAACAACCGTTGGGTATTAAGTTGCAAGCAACAGATTATCGCCTTAAGCAAAGCGTGTAATATAAACAATACAAATGTCCTTGAACACAAGATTGTTGTTTTCTCCCTAGTAGCAACAACACATCTACAACCTTAGAAGTTGTTGTCACTCTCTCAGGTTACCAGAGGCATGAACCCACTATCGATCATAAATACTCCATCTTGGAGTCACTAGCATCTACTCGGCCAAGATATCTACTAGCAACAGAGAGCATGCAAGATCATAAACAACATAGGGATGATAAATCACAAATCAACTTGACATAGTACTCAATATTCATCGGATCCCAAGAAACACAACATGTAGAATTACATAACGATGATCTTGATCATGATAGGTGCTGGCGTGTGGTTGACGTGGGAGCAGACGGTCCTTGTGCGTGGTGAATAACCAGCCCGTTGGGAACCCCAAGAGGAAGGTATGATGCGTATAGCAGCTAGTTTTCCCTCAGTTTAAGAAACCAAGATTTATCGATCAGGAGAGGAGAGACAAACGACTGAAGGTGATGCGGACTGGCTTAGTAACACTCCAACAAGGGCGCCGTTAACGATACTTGTTGACTCGTCTTTGGCCAGTAGCAACGCGGAACCTGCACACAACACAAACAAATACTTTGTTCCCAACTTGCGATGAGGTTGTCAATCTCACCGGTTTGCTTGAAACAAAGGTTATGAGCGTATCGAGTGGAAAACAATATAGTATGCAAGTAAAGTAAACAGTACGAGTAAAGTAAACAGGTGATAGCAATATGATGTAAATAGGACCAGGGTCCACAGTTCACTAGTGGTGTCTCTCCCTAGATAAAATAACACATGCTGGGTAAACAAATTAAAGTTGGGCAATTGATAGAATAAAGATAAACGTGATATGTCAAGAAGATCACTATGAGATTTACTCTGGGCATTACAACAAAATACATAGACCGCCATCCAACTGCATCTATGACTAATAATCCACTCCCGGGGATATCAATCCGAACACCCCAGTAGTATTAAGTTGCGAACAACAGATAATTGCATTAAGCAAAGTGTGTAATGTAAACAAAGCATCTGCCCTTGAGCATATGAATGTTGTTTTCTCCCTAGTAGCAACAGCACATCTACCACCTTAGAGGTTTCTGTCACTCCCCCAGGTGAAATAGAGGCATGAACCCACTATCGAGCATAAATACCCCCTCTTGGAGTCACTAGCAACTACTCGGCCAAGATAGCCACTAACAACGGAGAGCATGCAAGATCATAAACAACATAGAGATAACAAAAGATAATATTCAGTACAGCAACTTAATCATAAACACCAATATTCATCGGATCCCAATAAACCAAACATGTAGAATTACATAACGGTGATCTCAATCATGTAGGGCAGCTCATGAGATCTAAACATGAAGCACATGGTGGAGAAGACAACCATCTAGCTACTGCTATGGACCCATAGTCCAAGGTAGACTACTCACTCATCGCTCCGGAGGCAAGCATGGCGATGAAGAAGACCTCCGGTGGTGATTCCCCTCTCCGGCAGGGTGCCGGAAAGAGCTTCTGGACCCTCCCGATCTTCGGGTCGATGGCGGCGGCAGATCGCGATGTGTTCTGGAAACTGATCGGGTACTTAGGTTTTTTTCCGTCAGGGGGTCTTTATAGGCGAAGGGGCATCGTCAGAGGGGGAGCCAGGAGCCCTCACGCGGGGCCCGCGTGGCCAGGGGCCTGGCCGTGCAACCCCTGCGTGTGGGGCCCTGGTGGCCCCCCCCCTCTGACTCTCCTTTGGATCTCTAGAAGCTTCCGGGTAAAATAAGACTTCAGGAACTTGTTTCGTCCAATTCCGAGAATATTTCCTGTGTATCACTTCTGAAACACAAAAACAGCAGAAAACAGGGAACTGGCACTGTGGCAACTCGTTAATAGGTTAGTTCCGGAAAATGCATAAAAGTGCCACTAAGTGTAACGAAATAATAGGCAAATGGTGTAAAAACAAGCATGGAGCATCAAAAATTATAGATACATTTGAGACGTATCAAGCATCCCCAAGCTTAACTCCTGCTCGTCCTCGAGTAAGTAAGTGATAACAAAGAATAATTTTTGAGGTGACATGCACCTACACAATCTTGATCATATATGTAAGCATTGGTGAGCTGGGATCATAAGAACTTAAAACATGGGCATGAAGATATAATCATGACAATAAGAACTTAGCAACCATGTTGTAAACATGCAAATGAACACAAACAAAAGATCATGAAAATGAAACAATGAAAGTCAAACATGTGTTCAAATCATAAGGAAAAACATACAAATGGTTTTCAGCTTGTCCTTCAAAGAGGGCAAAACATAAATGCATAGGACACCTTCAAGTTTAAGAGGGCGACTAGATACAAATAATTTAAGAACAAGTGAAACCAACAATATGAATCAATCAATGAAATTTGGGACAATGCATATCACACTAAGAATGACAACTATGCTCTCTTAATGGTGCATAAAGAAAGAAGGTGGTGACTCAACATAAAAGTAGAAGAAAGGCCCTTCGCAGAGGGAAGCAGTGATTGCAAGTTTTATAACCTTCAAAAATTATGGTACTTACCGGCTTTGAGCTCTCATTGCCCCCATTATAAGCATCTTGAATGGTTAAAGTTAATGCGAGAATAATTATGATGCATATGCTTGACAAATCATAAGTCGAAGACCTCGTGCCCCGTGAATACGAGTACCCAAACCTCATGCTACTTTACTTAGAGTCCCAAGCAAGGCTCTTGTCATTGTAAGTATATGCATATCATTGAGAACTGCCAATGGGGTACCTCCGTGCCCGATGACATGGAACAAGCCCACACCAAAATGACAGGACAAGCAGACAATGAACACCTCGACATCTCTTTTATTTGCCTTTTGTTTAGCTTTTTATTGTGAGATGCGTCGTCGAATGTTCACCATGGGTATGCTGCAAATTTCCACCATGAATTATGCATGGCTTAGATTGGCGGCCCGGTGTTTCCCTAACACATATACAAACTCCATGATCCCCACAAGATTCCCAATTCATTTCACACCGCGGGCATCCATAGACAAAAGATCACGATATCAACTCAAATAAGAAGTGCAATGTTGAAAGCTTGCCCCATGACAGCATGGCTAGGCTAGAATCCAACTTATAACTTGCAAGCATAACAACTCAACATAAGAGACCACAATGTCAAATTTTTAAGAACAGGAAAAGTAAAGTGTGCCTTTCGGTTCGTGAGAGCTTTACTAACCGAATTTCGCATAACACTGGTAAGAGTTTAATTTGAAGAGAAAATAAAAGCAAGTCAAATTTACTTGGAATAGCAAATTGCTAGTAGGTATGTATGGTGGACACTTTGGAAAACTTTGGCTTTTAGGAGTTGGATGCACGAGTAGAGCTCATACTCAGTACAAGGCGAGGGCTAGCAAAAGACTGGGAGCGACCAACTAAGAGAGCAATAATGGCCATAATCATGCAAAGCGACAAAGCGACATTAAAAGAAGCATAAGATGGCATCAAAAGTCAAAAACTAAATGATCATGAAGGCTATTGGCAACTTTGTAAGAGTCTAACATGTGTGAGCATGCGCCAAGTCAACCCAAATAAAGCATCAAGGAGAAAACCAAAATAATGCTTCCATACAATAAAAACAACGCATGATTTTTTCAAAGGCTCATTAAGCAATCTCAGTTATTTGAGACAAGTCATGCTACAGAAAAACCACTAAGCATACTATCAAAAAGACATCAAGCATGACATGAAAAAAAACCCTAAGCCGCAGTCTACACAAGCTCCTTCTTGTACCACTATTTTGCACAAAGCTTTTTCTCTTTTCCAACACCATTTAAAATTTTTAAAGACACCTCTTTTGATGAAAACCAATAAAGATCAGAGGCAAAAATACACCTTGATGAAAAGATATGACAAGGTCTGAATGCATATCAAGGCGAAAACGAAAACCAAAAGCAGTAGCAGAAAAAGAAGAACGCTCGATTTTTAATAAGAGTGAAAACTAGAGCGTTCTTTGCAAATGAAAACGAGTACATCTCCTCCAAAGGAAATTTGTTGGGGTCCAACCATTTATTGCAGCAAACAAACAAACTAAACCAACTAAGAAAACTAAAACAACTAACACTCCAAGAAAAACACATAGTGCATGAAGCAATAAAAATATAGTGTTTTGAAAGGTGACCTGATTTTTGCCGATGTAGAAGGGGTGCCTCGGGGGCATCCCCAAGCTTTGACGCTTGTACTTCTTGGATATTTCTTGG
Organism: Dactylis glomerata; assembly: GCA_007115705.1. Lineage (NCBI taxonomy): Eukaryota > Viridiplantae > Streptophyta > Magnoliopsida > Poales > Poaceae > Dactylis > Dactylis glomerata. The sequence goes on from QXEO01000383.1 coordinate 7,090,266, forward strand.
GGTGATGCATGGGCATCCCCAATCTTGAGCTTTTGTCCATTCTTCAACTCATCTCATCATTCTCCATTCCCTACACTTGAAAACTTCCTTCATACAAAACTAAACACAATTCTATTAGCAACATTAGTGCAAGCATAACATATAATCAATCCTCTATTTGCTTCAGGTTTCAACTCAAAACCACCACATATATAGCAAATACTACTGTAGCAACCTCCCCAAAAGTTCCGTGATCAAAAGAACTTAAAAGAAAGCGATAAAGTGGCAAACACAAATATTGGCAGAAATCTGTCAAAACTGAACAGCTAACAAAGGTCAAATTTTTGAGGGATTTTCTGTTGCTCAAATCAAAAAGTGTTCAACTAACAAAAGTTTGGATATAACCTGGGGCATACGCACAAGAAATCGCAGGTCCAAAAGATAAACAGAGAATTTTTACGAATTTTTACGGTGCAGCACCGAAAACAGTTTCAGGACAGCAACATCCCCAAATCTTTACCTCACTCAAATTAGAGGCTTCTCTTGGCACAAAAACGAAATAAACAAGATAAGGAGCGGTCATTACAGTAGAAATGACTTCCAAGACTCAAATAAAAGAAAAAGTACTAAAAAGAAAACATTGGGTTATCTCCCAAGAGTGCTTTTCTTTAACGCCTTTGAGCTGGGCGCAGAAAATTGCGAATCAAGTAATATCAAGTGATGAAGCATCAAGCTCATAATTTGCTCTAAGAATAGAGTCAAAAAGTAATTTCTTTCTTTTCCTAGGGAAGTGTTCCATATCTTTCTTAAGTGGGAATTGGTATTTGATAGTGCCTTCCCTCATATCAATGATGGCACCTACAGTTCGAAGAAAAGGTCTTCCCAAAATAATAGGACATGAAGCATGGCATTCAACGTCCATAACAAGAAAATCAACGGGAACAAGGTTATTGTTAACCACAATAAGAACATCATTAATTCTTCCCAAAGGTTTCTTCTTAGCAACATCAGCAATAGGAACATCAAAATAACATTTTTCAAGCGGTGGTAAACCAAGCATGTCATAAATCTTTCTAGGCATGATAGAAATACTAGCACCTAGATCACATAAAGCATGGAAATCATAACCATTAACATGCATATCAATGATGGGTTCCCAACCATCTTCTAACTTCTTGGGAATAGAGGCTTTTTGCTTCTACTTTTCATCCCTAATTTTTATAAGAGCATTGGTAATATGCTTAGTAAAAGCAATATTTAGAGAACTAGCATTGGGAGTCAAAGCAAGCTTTTGCAAGAACAAAATTACTTCAGATATATTGCAGCCATCAACATCAAAATCATTAAAAGAAGTAGAGCTATCATCTCCCACACTCCAAAAAATTTCAGCACTCTTTTGAGAAAAAGTTTTGGCAGTTTTAGGCTTTTTAACACAAGGAGTGGGAGTTTTCTCTACACCTATCAAAGTAAGAGGATTGGTAGTATTAGGAGCAACATCATTAGAGGTAGTAATGGTACATACCTTCATCTCTCTAGCCATCTCATCTTCTCTTTCCCACCTGGCATGCAATTCCGCTAACAATCTAATATTTTCATCAATTCCAACTTGAATAGCATTAGCGGTAGCAAAAACATTGTTCTCTTTCACATCATTAGGAAACACTTTTAATTTCAGAAGTTCAACATCATGAGCAAGGCTATCAACTTTAGAAGCAAGAATATCAATTTTGCCTAACTTTTCCTCAACAGACTTGTTAAAAGCAGTTTGCTTACCGATGAAGTCCTTGAGCATTACCTCAAGCTCGGAGGGCGCATCCCTAGTGTTGTTGTAGGAATTACCATAAGAGTTACCATAACCATTATGTAACAACCCAAATTTTTGGGAAATAAAAATAAATGGATTTATTAAAATACCAAATTTTGGAGACAATAAAAACTTTTATTTTAAATACAAGATTAATTTCTTGTCTTTTAAAACTTGTGAATTTGAGCATTTGCTCCCATGCTTCAAATAAAAAGTGTATGAGAAGGGTTTTAAAACAAATCCTTTGAGTCCAAATTTTTAATCGTTTAGAAAGGAAATATTGGAATAGAGGTAAAACCTTTATTCTCAAGAAACCTATCTTTGTTTTAAAAAGAGGAGAAGAAAAATATCCCATTTCAAAAATTACTATTTCTCATTTCTCAAGTTGACATTTCCAAAAATGTTGGATTCAACATTTTGACAACTTATGTTCAAAACTTTGAAAAACTCCCAAATGTTTTCTTTAGCCAAGTTTTGGAAAAACAAATAATTATACCTATAAAATGTTTTTGTTAAATTGAAATAGTTTTCTAACCATTAAATTTTTGTGCATGGTTACATGCTAAACCCATTTGGGTCAATTGCCAAACCAACATTAAGTCAAGCAATCACAAACAAATAGAAAAGAATCAAGAAAATAAACCGCAACACAAAAACCTAAGTAAGAAAGGAGGAAGTAGTGATCTTAAAAAAATTACTGATTACACTACTTTGCCCTTATATATTAAGCAATATGTGAACTATACCATCATGCATCTCTCCACCACCACTAAGAACAAGTTACAAAGAATCAAATACAACAAAGTTTGAAACAAAAATCAACTTGGAACTCTATTTAATATTCTGCCAAAGTTTGAATCTGTTACATATACCATTTGAAATTCAAAATTTAAAGGACACCACAACTCACCTCTAGACCAAACAAACACATTCCCAACTCCATGTTATCTCCCAGAAAACCAACACTTTTGGGCCAAGATAAAACTTTTTATCTATAATTGCATGCATACATAGTATTCTAAATACATGTTGTTCTATGATTTCATGTGCCTTTTAAATAGTTGTGAAATGATTAGTTAAACCACTCCTAACCAACAGAAACAATAGAGGTGAACCACCAGGACCAAGAAACCCGAAATCAAAGAAATAAAGAAAAGAGAGAAGAAAAGATGATCTAGAATAAGTTAACCACTACCCTACTTTGGACACTTAGATTAAGAAATCTGCAACTCAACTGAAGGTGTGATCAGTTGGTTGAGCAAGACCAAACCACATTCTTGCTTGACCAACAAATTTCAAACAAAAACTCAAATGCTAACCCCACTCAAACATCTGCAAAAGATTGAATCTGAAACATAGGACAACCCCCAAATTCAAAATAGCCCTGGAGCAAAACACCACCTCTTGACCTAACAAAAATTGTTTTAGAATCCCTAACCAATATAGTGACCAACCCAATTTGAAAATTTCAAAAATTTGAATTTTTACTTCTTGCGGGCATTTCGTCGAACACGTTCTGGGCAGAAATCAAACAAAATCAAAGCAACTATTTGCAACAGTGGTTGGCAGCCCTAGCCCTAGTCCCTGACCTCCAAGCAGTGCCCTGGACTCTTCTTGTCGACCCCCCTGTCTCCCCTGCCCAAACACCGACCGTGAGACCTGGAAGAAAAGGAGAGAAACCAACCGGACCCCCACCTCTGGCCACTGCTCTCCACTGCTCCCCTCGTCACCCTGCTGCGCCACTGAGCTCCCTACATCACCCCGGTGCCGCAGAGCAAGCCCATGCCGAGCCTTAGCCACTGTGGCCACGGGAACACGTCCGTGACCACCATGCCCAGACCATGCCGGCCGCCCCGCTCCTCTCCCTCTCCCACCTATAAAAGGGCCACTTTTCTTCCTAAAAAGATCCACGCCATCACCAGAAGCCTCCCAGACATCCTCACTTCGTCCCTCTGTGGCCACGGGAACACGTCCGTGACCACCATGCCCAGACCATGCCGGCCGCCCCGCTCCTCTCCCTCTCCCACCTATAAAAGGGCCACTTTTCTTCCTAAAAAGATCCACGCCATCACCAGAAGCCTCCCAGACATCCTCACTTCGTCCCTCTCCCTCTCGGTGGCCTAGGAGCTCGACGCCGGAGCTCCCAGTACACGGAGGAGCGCCGCCGTTCCCGACCCCCTTCCGCGACGCCGCCTGCTGGAGGTGGCCGAGAAGGACTCCCTCCGCCGCCAGGACCCCTCGCCGCCGCTCCCCGTCGCCGCCGGTGAGCTCCCCTAGCGCCGCCCTCCTCCCAGTACTCTCGCTCGCTTGTGTTCGTCGGGCTGGGGAAGAAGACTTCCCCAGATACCGGTTCGGTTTAAGTGCTGACCGGTGGGCCCCTCCGGCCAGGCCATTTTTTTTCAGCGCCCGCCCGGGGCGAGTTAACGGGCTGGCCCGACTCAGTTCCCCGGCCCATGTTGGTTCCAGTCTGTTAACATTTTTTTTCGGAGAAACCTTTTAGTATTTGTTTAAACTGCTGCAACTTCGAATTCAAATTCCGAGAGATTTAGGAATCCAAATCTAGCAAATAAATAATTTTTGGAAAGCTTAGAATATGCTCTAGCCAATGGCGGTGTTTTCAACCCACTTAGACTTATATTTTTAATTGGGTAAAAATAACAAACTTGCAGTTATGCAACCTTGCAAAATTCATAACAAATCAAATAAAATTCATAAAAATATGAATCCAATTCTCATAATTCATAAATTGAAATATTTATCTGTTTATCTAATTTGTTTTGAAATAGTAACTTGTAAATCAAATACTAGTGTGTTTTACGGTCAAATAAAACCTATTGGACTTAGGAATTTGAGTAGTTGAAAACTATAACTAGAGAGTTTATAAATCCATTTGGGTTAAACCAATATCACAACTAGTAATCTATACTACTTGACCTTGGTCAAGGTTTAACCTACCAGAGCTATTTGAAACTCCAATAGTTAATGATAGCTATCGATGAACTTAAAACTTGCCTCAAATATTCAAAGGAAATCAAAGTGAATGGACGCCACTTTGGTTGAACCCTAATCTTAAATATCTACATTAGTCCATGACCTTGGTCAATAAGGACTTGCAGGAGATATTTTCATCATCCAAAATAAATAAACCCTACTTAGATACAACAACTCAATAATCTCATCCATCCAAACCCAATGATCTTCGAAACCACTCTCCATAGACTTCCTAGATCGTTTCTCTTACCCAAGTATCCTTGTAGTGAATAGGTGTTGTTTGTGAATTGTGTGGTGATTGTATGCTTATTTGATTTTCGACGATTAGACGACAATGAGAATAAGGAGAATGGATCCCGAAGTCAACCAAGCAATGGTGATGGAGACTACCCAACCCGAGATAAAGATGAAGAAGCCTATGACTTGCCAACCAAGGCAAGCCATCTTTTGATCATACCATTACCCAGTTTTATAATGCATGTTTACTTGCTTTTAAATGAAAGTGCATGCTAAAATAGTTGTTACCAAGTTCCAAATGAGTAGTGATGTCTTTCTTGACAAGTGCATCCAACCTTTTTGTGGATGACATTAAGGGCATCAAGCTTAGCCTACCTTTGAGAAACCTTTCCTTAGTGGATGCTAAGTAGAGCATCAAGCTAAGCCTATCCAATATACCTACCTAGATCCTTGTGCCCTCATGAGGATTATGCTTGAGCTGAAGGCATTCATGGAAAATGACTAGGTGGGAACCCCAATGAAGATCATGAAGATTTTGAAATGAAAACCTTGGAAAGGGGCAACCTTGCCCAAGGATGATTTTGCAACACAAACCTTGGAGATGGGCAACCTTACCCAAGGGTGACTTTGAAAACTATTTACAAAATGGTGACATGGTGAAGGTGACATGAAGGTTTGACAAAAATGATAAATGTGTGAAGTACCATACTGGACCAACCACACAGTGCGACCACATTACTCTGGTATGGGACGGGGCTTAGTGGAGTAGTTTGTTTCTCCTTAGTGTAGACCCTACACACTGTAAATGGAAGTCCGACCAGGGACTCCTCTTCCAGGGCACCCTGTGGCTACGGCCTAGGCTCGCCTGGTCCTCCTTTTTAGGTGGTTGGGGTACAAGCCAAAGAGCCCTCATTGAAAATGGACTACCGGGTGTAGGACTCTACCTCGGTTAGTGGCATTCTGGTGGGTCAAGCGGCTGGGAACTTTGCACACTCTGGATAGCTTCTTGGACCCCGGTGTTGGGGGATACAACTCTAGGCGGTAGTGTTTATGCTAAGGCGGGCAGGTGAAACATTAATGGTCGGCTGCTTGTCGTGGCATATGTCGTTATGCAGGGAAGTTGCCCACACGATGAGTAGTCGGATGGTGTGGGTAAAGTGTACAACCTCTGCAGAGTGTAAAACTATTCGAATAGCCGCGTCCGCGGTCATGGACGGTTGGATTGGTTGTACTTGGCCGTTATCAGGTTTTACTTTGAAAATGATTGAGAAAGGTGACTTGACAATGAATTTCGACAACCATGGAGGTGACTTGGTGAACAAAAGAATTGACATTTGGGGGATTCCATCTAGAGATTTATAAAGAGCTAAATGTTTTCTTACCATTTTAAATAAAAGATCTTTGAAAGGAAATTCTGCTTTATGCAAATGAACCTAGAGCTTAGACCACTATATGAACTATGCATTCTCTATTTATTTATTTATAAGATGGTTTGCGAGTGCATGCAATGTACTCATGGCTCTGTCCCTGGCTATTAACTTGGCCAGACTTGAAGGAGAGAAATCAAGAAGGAAGAAATCATTGACGACTTTGCGAATTAGGCTCGTTTCTTACTGTCGGCTCTGCCTGTGCGGTTGAAGCTTGACAATATGGACCCAAAGTGTTATTTCGCTGCATGTTGATGTATTGTAAGGTTTGGTCTGTGCGACCACCTATGTAATCCCCTTTATTTACTATTAATGTCTATGACTGTGATATCAACTACGTTATGTAAATCACAACAATGATTCTGGGATTGTGATGGATTACATAATGGGCACTTCGAATTTGTTATAAATTTGAGGGTGTTACAAGTTGGTATCAGAGCCTAGGCTGACTCTAGGAAACCCTAGTTAGCATGGTCGTTAGAAAATGATATCTCTGATATCACCAGTTTGATATCAGGACTATCATGACCTTAGGAGACCTTAGTTAGCATGGTCGTTAACTAAGAAAGTGATATGTTGACAAAAACTTATTTCTACAAAAGAAATTTATTTGCTTTGGTACCCAAAGCTCAACTTATACTCCCACCTGATTCACTTCAAATATCTTACACTCTCAACTTATACTCTCAAGAGATTTTGACAAAGAATTTATTTACCTCTTAATTTACAAAGTCTTTTCAAAGATTTGTTTTACTCTATTCCTCATCTACTTCAAATATATACTATGGACGATATACCGACCTAAGACCGAAGGACTTTTGGACGAAAAGATTAAGGACTCAATATTTTTCAAGACTTCAACCTTGGATGACAACTACGACCGCTACCATCGCAAGAGAGTCTCTTCATCTGATCCAGAAATCTTCCAACAAGAGTCAACCCTATGGGACAAAGACTTCAAGAGCAAAGAGAGAGTGATCAGAAATGATGAAGACCTCAACAGCCTTGACCTAATAGGACTTATAGGAAATGCTCAATTGTTTGTATTGAGCTACCCTTACCTCACGATTATTAAGTGTACTTGGTGCCTTGTGTGTTCGAATGATGGATTTGTTTTGAGGTGTGTTGCTCATATGCCATCCGGTATCATGTAGCAGCCATCCCGACAGCTTGTTTCTTCAAAAATGTTTTTGACTTGCTGGCCCAAACTGAAACTCTGAACCATGCCAATCCCGCATAAGAAACCTTTTTGAAAGATGTTCCCTCTCATCTCCTGCAGGACTTGACCCCTCTGATGCACCCCATGCCCTCAAATCCACCATTTCAGTTATGTACGAACAAAGGTAAGGCCAACTTGGAGTTCGAGTTTCACCTCAATAGAATTGCCCGAGAATACCAAAGGAGGTCCCACTTGAACCTAATTCCGAAGAAGAAGCGAGGAGATTTTTGCACTCAACCCTTATGTTATGATTGTGGAGAAGCACTCCATGCAAAATGTCCCTATCCCAATAAAAGCATTCCCAACCTAGATCACCTCAGTATGAAAGCTTGTAGCCATTGTGGAGAAGAAGGACATCGAGCCAGTCAATGTCCCGAAAACTGTCCCAATTGTGAAGATAATCATCCACCCGGGGAATGCCCTTCAAGCGACATCACATGCTTCTTATGTGAGAGTAGTACTCATGTTCCAGCAAACTGCTCCATGAATCACCTGGTGATAGCTATATCCAAGATCAAGAAAAAGCATTTTCAGCTAGCAGCTCAAGTTGTCAAGACTAGCAAGGAGCATGGCAGTCATAGAAAACAACAGAAAGCTCGTAACAAAAAGAAGAAAGAAAGGAGGATAAGACGTCAAGAAAATAAGCCTCCAGCACCCTCTAACCTATGCTATAACCTAAACCTACAATCAGGAAGAACCTTGTCAAAGGATACCTATCCCAAGCATGGCGACACGACCAACGTCATCTGTTGGAATTGTGGAATAAAAGGGCACTACTCCAACGAGTGCCCAACAAAGTTGAACGCTGCACCAGAACCTCCAGTCGCTCAAGATCCGGTCATAACCAAAGAAAGTGTCAAACCCAGTTGCTCGGAAGATCCTACAAATGATCTTTCATCTTCAGGAGGCAACCCTATCAACACCAACCTGGGCAGAGTTCGAAACCGCATCATTATTGAAGATAGTGTCAAAGGACTCTATAGCCTCAACTTCCGCAGGGGAAGGAAGCAGCCTTACAAACCACCGGGAAGTAACTTTGGCAACCTCAAGGCATGAAGAGAAGAAAAAGAGATCAATCAGTAGGAATCAGCCACCAAGTACCCTGTAGTTTCTCTTAGCAATAAAGTAGTAAGAACAGGTGGGATCAAGCATTTGACGCCCAAGTCAAGAGGAGGCCTTAGACATCCTTAGTTGGTACTAGTAGTCTTGTTTATTTCTTTGTAAATCAAGAGCGAGACCTGTAATCTGCAAGACCCATTTTAATGAAAGCCTACGGTAAATCCAACATTCTTGATTTTGAAAGTGTGATTGTTTGTTGACATTGCTATGTGATTGGTGACGATGTGTTTTTGGCCCGTATGGCCTTATCACATTTTGGGTGTACCCAATCTTTCTATCTCGATAGGAATCAATATACACTACATCGCTTATCTGTTAATCTCATTTCCCAATCTATCTCAATCTTAACTTGTGAATCTCGGGACGAGATTCTTTTTAAGGGGGGAAGATTGTAACAACCCAAATTTTTGGGAAATAAAAATAAATGGATTTATTAAAATACCAAATTTTGGAGACAATAAAAACTTTTATTTTAAATACAAGATTAATTTCTTGTCTTTTAAAACTTGTGAATTTGAGCATTTGCTCCCATGCTTCAAATAAAAAGAGTATGAGAAGGGTTTTAAAACAAATCCTTTGAGTCCAAATTTTTAATCGTTTAGAAAGGAAATATTGGAATAGAGGTAAAACCTTTATTCTCAAGAAACCTATCTTTGTTTTAAAAAGAGGAGAAGAAAAATATCCCATTTCAAAAATTACTATTTCTCAAGTTGACATTTCCAAAAATGTTGGATTCAACATTTTGACAACTTATGTTCAAAACTTTGAAAAAACTCCCAAATGTTTTCTTTAGCCAAGTTTTGGAAAAACAAATAATTATACCTATAAAATGTTTTTGTTAAATTGAAATAGTTTTCTAACCATTAAATTTTTGTGCATGGTTACATGCTAAACCCATTTGGGTCAATTGCCAAACCAACATTAAGTCAAGCAATCACAAACAAATAGAAAAGAATTAAGAAAATAAACCGCAACACAAAAACCTAAGTAAGAAAGGAGGAAGTAGTGATCTTAAAAAAATTACTGATTACACTACTTTGCCCTTATATATTAAGCAATATGTGAACTATACCATCATGCATCTCTTCACCACCACTAAGAACAAGTTACAAAGAATCAAATACAATAAAGTTTGAAACAAAAATCAACTTGGAACTCTATTTAATATTCTGCCAAAGTTTGAATCTGTTACATATACCATTTGAAATTCAAAATTTAAATGACACCACAACTCACCTCTAGACCAAACAAACACATTCCCAACTCCATGTTATCTCCCAGAAAACCAACACTTTTGGGCCAAGATAAAACTTTTTATCTATAATTGCATGCATACATAGTATTCTAAATATATGTTGTTCTATGATTTCATGTGCCTTTTAAATAGTTGTGAAATGATTAGTTAAACCACTCCTAACCAACAGAAACAATAGAGGTGAACCACCAGGACCAAGAAACCCAAAATCAAAGAAATAAAGAAAAGAGAGAAGAAAAGATGATCTAGAAAAAGTTAACCACTACCCTACTTTGGACACTTAGATTAAGAAATCTGCAACTCAACTGAAGGTGTGATCAGTTGGTTGAGCAAGACCAAACCACATTCTTGCTTGACCAACAAATTTCAAACAAAAACTCAAATGCTAACCCCACTCAAACATCTGGAAAAGATTGAATCTGAAACATAGGACAACCCCCAAATTCAAAATAGCCCTGGAGCAAAACACCACCTCTTGACCTAACAAAAATTGTTTTAGAATCCCTAACCAATATAGTGACCAACCCAATTTGAAAATTTCAAAAATTTGAATTTTTTACTTCTCGCGGGCATTTCGTCGAACACGTTCTGGGCAAAAATCAAACAAAATCAAAGCAACTGTTTGCAACAGTGGTTGGCAGCCCTAGCCCTAGTCCCTGACCTCCAAGCAGTGCCCTGGACTCTCCTTGTCGACCCCCTGTCTCCCCTGCCCAAACACCGGCCGTGAGACCTGGAAGAAAAGGAGAGAAACCAACCGGACCCCCACCTCTGGCCACTGCTCTCCACTGCTCCCCTCGTCACCCTGCTGCGCCACTGAGCTCCCGACATCACCCCGGTGCCGCAGAGCAAGCCCACGCCGAGCCTTAGCCACTGTGGCCACGGGAACACGTCCGTGACCACCATGCCCAGACCATGCCGGCCGCCCCGCTCCTCTCCCTCTCCCGCCTATAAAAGGGCCACTTTTCTTCCTGAAAAGATCCACGCCGTCACCAGAAGCCTCCCAGACATCCTCACTTCGTCCCTCTCCCTCTCGGTGGCCCAAGAGCTCGACGCCGGAGCTCCCTGTACACGGCAGAGCACCGCCGTTCCCGACCCCCTTCCGCGACGCCGCCTGCTGGAGGTGGCCGAGAAGGACTCCCTCCGCCGCCAGGACCCCTCACCGCCGCTCCCCATCGCCGCCGGTGAGCTCCCCTAGCGCTGCCCTCCTCCCAGTACTCTCGCTCGCTTGTGTTCGTCGGGCTGGGGAAGAAGACTTCCCCAGATACCGGTTCGGTTTAAGTGCTGACCGGTGGGCCCCTCCGGTCAGGCCATTTTTTTTCAGCGCCCGCCCGGGGCGAGTTAACGGGCCGGCCCGACTCAGTTCCCCGGCCCATGTTGGTTCCAGTCTGTTAACATTTTTTTTCCGGAGAAACCTTTTAGTATTTGTTTAAACTGCTGCAACTTCAAATTCAAATTCCGAGAGATTTAGGAATCCAAATCTAGCAAATAAATACTTTTTGGAAAGCTTAGAATATGCTCTAGCCAATGGCGGTGTTTTCAACCCACTTAGACTTATATTTTTAATTGGGTAAAAATAACAAACTTGCAGTTATGCAACCTTGCAAAATTCATAACAAATCAAATAAAATTCATAAAAATATGAATCCAATTCTCATAATTCATAAATTGAAATATTTATCTGTTTATCTAATTAGTTTTGAAATAGTAACTTGTAAATCAAATACTAGTGTGTTTTACGGTCAAATAAAACCTATTGGACTTAGGAATTTGAGTAGTTGAAAACTATAACTAGAGAGTTTATAAATCCATTTGGGTTAAACCAATATCTCAACTAGTAATCTATACTACTTGACCTTGGTCAAGGTTTAACCTACCGGAGCTATTTGAAACTCCAATAGTTAATGATAGCTATCGATGAACTTAAAACTTGCCTCAAATATTCAAAGGAAATCAAAGTGAATGGACGCCACTTTGGTTGAACCCTAATCTTAAATATCTACATTAGTCCATGACCTTGGTCAATAAGGACTTGCAGGAGATATTTTCATCATCCAAAATAAATAAACCCTACTTAGATACAACAACTCAATAATCTCATCCATCCAAACCCAATGATCTTCGAAACCACTCTCCATAGACTTCCTAGATCGTTTCTCTTACCCAAGTATCCTTGTAGTGAATAGGTGTTGTTTGTGAATTGTGTGGTGATTGTATGCTTATTTGATTTTCGACGATTAGACGACAACGAGAATAAGGAGAATGGATCCCGAAGTCAACCAAGCAATGGTGATGGAGACTACCCAACCCGAGATGAAGATGAAGAAGCCTATGACTTTGCCAACCAAGGCAAGCCATCTTTTGATCATACCATTACCCAGTTTTATAATGCATGTTTACTTGCTTTTAAATGAAAGTGCATGCTAAAATAGTTGTTACCAAGTTGCAAATGAGTAGTGATGTCTTTCTTGACAAGTGCATCCAACCTTTTTGTGGATGACATTAAGGGCATCAAGCTTAGCCTACCTTTGAGAAACCTTTCCTTAGTGGATGCTAAGTAGAGCATCAAGCTAAGCCTATCCAATATACCTACCTAGATCCTTGTGCCCTCATGAGGATTATGCTTGAGCTGAAGGCATTCATGGAAAATGACTAGGTGGGAACCCCAATGAAGATCATGAAGATTTTGAAATGAAAACCTTGGAAAGGGGCAACCTTGCCCAAGGATGATTTTGCAACACAAACCTTGGAGATGGGCAACCTTACCCAAGGGTGACTTTGAAAACTATTTACAAAATGGTGACATGGTGAAGGTGACATGAAGGTTTGACAAAAATGATAAATGCATGAAGTACCATACTGGACCAACCACACAGTGCGACCACATTACTCTGGTATGGGACGGGGCTTAGTGGAGTAGTTTGTTTCTCCTTAGTGTAGACCCTACACACTGTAAATGGAAGTCCGACCAGGGACTCCTCTTCCAGGGCACCCTGTGGCTACGGCCTAGGCTCGCCTGGTCCTCCTTTTTAGGTGGTTGGGGTACAAGCCAAAGAGCCCTCATTGAAAATGGACTACCGGGTGTAGGACTCTACCTCGGTTAGTGGCATTCTGGTGGGTCAAGCGGCTGGGAACTTTGCACACTCTGGATAGCTTCTTGGACCCCGGTGTTGGGGGATACAACTCTAGGCGGTAGTGTTTATGCTAAGGCGGGCAGGTGAAACATTAATGGTCAGCTGCTTGTCGTGGCATATGTCGTTATGCAGGGAAGTTGCCCACACGATGAGTAGTCGGATGGTGTGGGTAAAGTGTACAACCTCTGCAGAGTGTAAAACTATTCGAATAGCCGCGTCCGCGGTCATGGACGGTTGGATTGGTTGTACTTGGCCGTTATCAGGTTTTACTTTGAAAATGATTGAGAAAGGTGACTTGACAATGAATTTCGACAACCATGGAGGTGACTTGGTGAACAAAAGAATTGACATTTGGGGGATTCCATCTAGAGATTTATAAAGAGCTAAATGTTTTCTTACCATTTTAAATAAAAGATCTTTGAAAGGAAATTCTGCTTTATGCAAATGAACCTAGAGCTTAGACCACTATATGAACTATGCATTCTCTATTTATTTATTTATAAGATGGTTTGCGAGTGCATGCAATGTACTCATGGCTCTGTCCCTGGCTATTAACTTGGCCAGACTTGAAGAAGAGAAATCAAGAAGGAAGAAATCATTGACGACTTTGCGAATTAGGCTCGTTTCTTACTGTCGGCTCTGCCTGTGCGGTTGAAGCTTGACAATATGGACCCAAAGTGTTATTCCGCTGCATGTTGATGTATTGTAAGGTTTGGTCTGTGCGACCACCTATGTAATCCCCTTTATTTACTATTAATGTCTATGACTGTGATATCAACTATGTTATGTAAATCACAACAATGATTCTGGGATTGTGATGGATTACATAACGGGCACTTTGAATTTCTTATAAATTTGAGGGTGTTACACATTACCATTGGTAGAAGGATATGGCCTATAATTGTTACTAGCAAAATTGTTCCTATAAGCATTGTTATTAAAATTATTGTTTCTAATGAAATTCACATCAACATGCTCTTCTTGAGCAACCAGAGAGGCTAAAGGAACATTATTAGGATCAACATGAGTCCTATCATTAGCAAGCATAGCCATAATGGTATCAATCTTATCATTCAAGGAAGAGGTTTCCTCAAGAGAATTTACCTTCTTACCTTGTGGAGCTCTCTTGGTGTGCCATTCAGAATAATTTACCATCATGTTGTCGAGTAGCTTTGATGCGGCGCCCAAGGTAAGGGACATAAAAGTGCCTCCAGCAGCTGAATCAAGTAGGTTCCTTGAAGAAAAATTCAGTCCTGCATAAAAAGTTTGGATAATCATCCAAGTAGTCAGTCCATGAGTGGGGCAATTCTTTATCATAGATTTCATTCTTTCCCAAGCTTGAGCAACATGTTCATTATCAAACTGAGTAAACTTCATAATATTGCTACGCAAGGATATAATCTTAGCAGGAGGATAGTATCTACCAATAAAAGCATCTTTACACTTAGCCCATGAATCAATACTATTCTTTGTCAAAGACAACAACCAATCTTTAGCTTTTCCTCTCAAAGAAAAAGGAAACAACTTGAGCTTAATAATATCACTATCAACATCCTAAAATTTCTGCATCTCACATAGCTCAACAAAATTGTTGAGATGAGCTGCAGCATCTTCAGTACTAGCAGCAGAAAATTGCTCTTTCATAACAAGGTTCAATAAAGCAGGCTTAATCTCATTAAAGTTTGCAGCAGGAACAGGTGGTTTAATAGGAGTGCAGATAAAATCACTATTGTTTGTGCTAGTAAAGTCACACAACTTGGTGTTTTCAGGATTGGCCATTTCAGCAAAACGAAAGTAAACAAGTAAAAGAAGCTGCTGGCGTGTGGTTGACGTGGGAGCAGATGGTCCTTGTGCGTGTTGAATAACCAGCCCGTTGGGAACCCCAAGAGGAAGGTATGATGAGTATAGCAGCTAGTTTTCCCTCAGTTTAAGAAACCAAGGTTTATCGATCAGGAGAGGAGAGACAAACGACTGAAGGTGATGCGGACTGGCTTAGTAACACTCCAACAAGGGCGCCGTTAACGATACTTGTTGACTCGTCTTAGGCCAGTAGCAACGCGGAACCTGCACACAACACAAACAAATACTTTGTTCCCAACTTGCGATGAGGTTGTCAATCTCACCGGTTTGCTTGAAACAAAGGTTATGAGCGTATCAAGTGGAAAACAATATAGTATGCAAGTAAAGTAAACAGTACGAGTAAAGTAAACAGGTGATAGCAATATGATGTAAATAGGACCAGGGTCCACAGTTCACAAGTGGTGTCTCTCCATAGATAAAATAACATATGCTGGGTAAACAAATTACAGTTGGGCAATTGATAGAATAAAGATAAACGTGATATGTCAAGAAGATCACTATGAGATTTACTCTGGGCATTACAACAAAATACATAGACCGCCATCCAACTGCATCTATGACTAATAATCCACTCCCGGGGATATCAATCCGAACACCCCAGTAGTATTAAGTTGCGAACAACAGATAATTGCATTAAGCAAAGTGTGTAATGTAAACAAAGCATATGCCCTTGAGTATATGAATGTTGTTTTCTCCCTAGTAGCAACAGCACATCTACCACCTTAGAGGTTTCTGTCACTCCCCCAGGTGAAATAGAGGCATGAACCCACTATCGAGCATAAATACCCCCTCTTGGAGTCACTAGCAACTACTCGGCCAAGATAGCCACTAACAACGGAGAGCATGCAAGATCATAAACAACATAGAGATAACAAAAGATAATATTCAGTACAGCAACTTAATCATAAACACCAATATTCATCGGATCCCAACAAACCAAACATGTAGAATTACATAACGGTGATCTCAATCATGTAGGGCAGCTCATGAGATCTAAACATGAAGCACATGGTGGAGAAGACAACCATCTAGCTACTGCTATGGACCCATAGTCCAAGGTAGACTACTCACTCATCGCTCCGGAGGCAAGCATGGCGATGAAGAAGACCTCCGGTGGCGATTCCCCTCTCCGGCAGGGTGCCGGGAAGAGCTTCTGGACCCTCCCGATCTTCGGGTCGACGGCGACGGCGGATCGCGATATGTTCTGGAAAACTGATCGGGTACTTAGGTTTTTTCCGTCAGGGGGTCTTTATAGGCGAAGGGGCGTCGTCAGAGGGGGAGCCAGGAGCCCTCACGCGGGGCCCGCACGGCGAGGGGCCTGGCCGCGCCACCCCTGCGTGTGGGGCCCTGGTGGCCCCCCTCCGACTCTCCTTTGGATCTCTGGAAGCTTCCGGGTAAAATAAGACTTCAGGAACTTGTTTTGTCCAATTCCGAGAATATTTCCTGTGTATCACTTCTGAAACACAAAAACAGCAGAAAACAGGGAACTGGCACTGTGGCAACTCGTTAATAGGTTAGTTCCGGAAAATGCATAAAAGTGCCACTAAGTGTAACGAAACAATAGGCAAATGGTGTAAAAACAAGCATGGAGCATCAAAAATTATAGATACGTTTGAGACGTATCAATAGGCAACTCACAAGATCTAAACATGAAGCACATGGAGGAGAAGACATCCATCTAGCTACTGTTATGGACCCGTATTCCAAGCTAGACTACTCACACATCACTCCGGAGGCAGGCATGGTGATGAAGAAGGCCTCCGGTGGTGATTCCCCTCTCCGGCAGGGTGCCGAGAAGAGCTTCTGGACCCTCCCAATCTTACATCAACGATGACGATGGCTTGCAGTATGTTTTCTGGAAAAGAGTTCAGGCCCCTAGGGTTTTCTCGATAGAGGGAATAAATAGGCAGAAGGGCAATGTCAGGGGGTGGACCAGGCGGTCACACCCCTGGTGGCGCGGCCTAGCCCTGGCCCGCG
The DNA here is from genome assembly GCA_007115705.1 of Dactylis glomerata. Taxonomy (NCBI): domain Eukaryota; kingdom Viridiplantae; phylum Streptophyta; class Magnoliopsida; order Poales; family Poaceae; genus Dactylis; species Dactylis glomerata. The sequence continues at coordinate 7,107,265 of QXEO01000383.1, forward strand.
CCACCATAGGGTGTGGCTAGCCCCTGGTCCGTCTCCTGCTCTCCTTTGGACTCTGTCTTCGTGTCAGGTAATTAGGGACTTCAGCTTTTATTTCGTCCAATTCTGAGAATATTTCCTGTGTAACTTTTCTGAAACACAAAAACAGCAGAAAATAGGGAACTGGCACTGTGGCATCTTGTTAATAGGTTAGTTCCAGAAAATGAATAAAAACGCCAAGAAGTGTAAACAAAACACAAAGCAAATGGTGCATAAACAAGCATGGATCATTAAAAATTATAGATACATTTGAGACGTATCAAGCATCCCCAAGCTTAACTCCTGCTCATCCTTGAGTAGGTAAGTGATAACAAAACAATAATTTTTGAGGTGACATGCACCAACACAATCTTGATCAAATGATGTAAAGCATTGAATGCTGAGATCAAAGTACTCTAAACATGGGCATAAGAGATATAATCTTGACAATAGAACTTAGAAACCATGTTATAACATGAAAAGTAACACAAACAAAAGATCATGAGTAATAATGCAATGAAAGTCAATTGTTTGTTTCGAGCGTATAGAAAAACATAGCAAAGTGGTATTCTGCTTGTCCCTCATGGAATAGCAAAATATAAATGCATATGACACCCTCAAGTTTAAGAGGGTGACTAGATACAAATAATTTGAGAACAAGCAAAACCACAATCATGAATCAATAAATAATAAATTTTGGGACTATGCACATTATACTCAGAATGACAACTATGCTCTCTTAGAAGGTGCATAAAGGTAGAAGGTGAAGACTCAACATAAAAGTAAAAGAAAGGCCCTTCATAGAGGGAAGTAGTGATTGCGAGTTTTTATAAACCTTCAAAAAATTATGGTACTTACTAGCTTTGAGCTGTCATTACCCCCATCATAGGCATCTTTGAATCTCATGTCCCATGAATATGAGTACTTAAACAGTGCTAGTCAACTTAGGTCCCAAGCAAGTTCTTGTCATTGTAAGCATATGTGTATCATTGAGAACGCCAACGGGGTACCTCTTGCCTGATGTCATGGAAACTGGCCCACATCAAAATGACAAGACAAACAGACAATGGACACCTCGACATCTCTTTTATTTACCATTGGGTATATTTTTTTATTTTGATATGCATCGTCGAACGTCCACTATGGTTATGCTGTAAATTTCCACCATGAATGATGCATGGCTTAGATTAGCGGCCCAGGCGTTTCTCTGACACATATACAAACTCCATGAACTCCACAAGTTTCCAACTCCTTTCACACAGATAAGCATCCATAAACAAAAGATCATAATATCAACTTAAATAGAAATAAGTGCAATGTGGAAAGCCTGCCCTATGACAGCATGGCTGAGCTAACTCCCAACTTACAACTTGTAAGCATATAGTCAACATAAGAGAGCCACAATGGTCAAGTTTATTAAGTGCAAGAAAGTAAATGTGCCGTCAGATTTGTGAGAGCTTTACTAACTAATTTTCACATAACAAAAAGTTTAATTTGGAAGATAGATAAAAGCAAGACGAATGTACTTCGAATAGCAAATTGCTAATAGGTAGTGACAAGGGTTAAGTTGACAAATGTCCAAGATGAAGGACTTAGGATTGGGGGAATAGGGCGTCGGATGAACTCGAAGGTAAAGATCAGTCAAACAAGGCATGTATCGAGAATAAACGTGGTGGTCAACTTGGCTTACTTTCAATCTGTCCCTAACCGGCCTCTCCTGGCCCCTATGTATAGGTGACCAGGTCTCAAGGAATCGGTCGGGTCCGATATATATTACAATGTCTGTATACGACATGGACTCGTTCTTTGACTATGATTACTCTTGGGCCTAGCTTAACGGGCCTCAGGGGTACACAAGTAATATGCTCTATTATCTATACCCTTGTCAGTAGCCCCCGAGATTCTACCAGAATTGTAGATTCGGGTTAAATCTCATATCTTCATATCTTCGACTTGATCAATCTTCGACTTCTTCTTCTCCCTGTACTCAATTAAACAATTTTCATTATATTATTTCGCAAGGGGTTTTTGGTTAACAAGCTTCACAACTCTGACGGATCAAGAGGCCAGTTAACTGCCGGAGCAGATACTTGTCACCTACTTCAAACTCAATCCCCTTGGATTTGAATCTGGGACCTGGTCTAACCCATTCTTTTGCCGCATTTAGGACTTACAAAGAAAGAGTTACAGTAGTTCTCAGGGTACCCAGTGCATCCACCAGGATTTTCTTCGCATCATAGGCACGGAAAGTTACTAGCAGAGCGCATCCAAGTGTGTATGCTAGGCCACACAGGACGGATCCTGGGGTCTTACCTTCATGATCTGCTTCAATCATGGCATTCGAGTTTTGTTGCGATGACGCAACTCGAGAATCATATCTTGGAATTGTTCCAGCCTTGTTTGACTGTTTCGATACTGAAAATGTTCGGGTAGTCCAACGTTTGAATAATATGAATTCCCTCCCGATGGGAGAAACATCAATAAACAAATTTTCCTTTTGCCTTCTTTATTATTCTTGGAGACTGAAATTTCGTTGGGTGCGTGACCAGCGCTCCCGATGGGAGTAGCCCCCGAGGCTACAGTCAAAAAAGTTTCGAGTATAGGCTCAAGTAAGCTTTTTTCCTTGCATCCTTCACGTAGCTGCTCGTTTTGCTCAATAATATCGTCGGGTGCGCGCCTAGCGCTCCCGATGGTAGTAGCCCCCGAGGCTGTAGCCAAAAGTTTTTTCGGGTATAGACTCAAAGATAAGTGTTCCTTCCGTTGGGTACTTTGATCAGCACTGATGATTAGAGTAGCACTCTAGGCTATTACTGAATTTCCTGTGGGTAGCCACGATCTTCGAATTGTATTATGATTTCTTATTTTTTGGAGACTTAACGCTTGTGACATCATTGATAGAGTCCTGTGTGATTTGATTGGACACTGACCGTTGCACGTGGGCAGCACAATAATTTCACAGTTTTCTGCCCGTTAGTGGGCTTACCGCTTCTGCTTCATGCACCACGTCTCAGCCCATGTTCCTTTCACATGAAGCTTTATAAGGGGGAGACTTCGGTTTTTACTGTTTACTAGCTCTTTGTTCTTCCGCCGCCACCATTGCTGCATCTTCCTTGTGCTCCTGAGCTTCCTCGCAGCCCCCGAGCGCACCTCCTCCGAATGCCCATCAAGAGAGTTGTGCACAAAGAACAGATGGTGAACAAGAAGAACGGGAACGCAGAGACCAGCTGGGTGCCCTCTGAATTCGAGGAATCCAATCTGACCAAGGCTCAGAGGGAAGGGTTCCTCGTCGGAGCGGAGCAGGTCGTCTTCCCTAGCACCGAACGCATCCCCAAGCCCTCGAGCGGTTATCTGGTGATGTTTCTTGCTTTCCTTCTCCGTGGTCTTTCTCTTCCTGCCCACGAATTTCTTCGTGGGCTTCTCTTTGTTTATGGCGTGCAGCTTCACCAGCTCACACCAAATTCTATCTTGCACATTGCCTGTTTTATCACTCTTTGTAAATCCTTCCTTGGGATCGATTCCCACTAGATCGTCTGGAGATTTCTTTTCCGCCTTCGCCCCAGTATTTCGTTAGATAAAAATCCTGAGCTGGGCGGGGCTGTCATATCTGTGCGCGTCGAGGCGCATTATCTTGAATTTAACATGGCTGCCTCAGTTCAAGGTTGGAAGAAGAAATGGTTCTACATCAAGGACCAAAAACCTGATTCCCCTGACAAATTTGGCATTGCCCCCTTTGATGCAAACAAAAATCTGATGAAGCTAACATCATGGGACTCTCCTCCCATGGAAGCTGAGATTGAGGGCATCAAACCCTTGCTGTCTCGTATTCAGAGTTTTAAGAGCGCAACTGGAGGTGCACTAACAGGGACGCAACTCATGGTGTTCTTCTTGCAGAGGCGTATTCAGCCTCTCCAAGCTCGTGTCTCCAAACTGTGGTCATATTCTGGCTCGGAAGATCCTTCTCGAGTGTCCAAAGAGGACCTAGAGAAAAAGAGTCTCGATAAACGAGTGAGAGCTTTGACTACTCTCACAAAGGAGAATAAGATCCCAGCTTTGACAGCTGATTTCTTCGACTTCACTCATCCTTTACCCGAGGTATGTGCTTTGTAACTTGTTTATGTCGACTTCTTACTTCTTTCGCCTTCTTGCGGTTTGCTTTTGTTAACTAATAGTTTTGTGACTGATTCTTTTGCAGGGCCACCAATTCTTGGCTTCTCGTCCTCTGATACGTCTCAAACGTATCTATAATTTTTGATGCTCCATGCTTGTTTATACACTATTTGCTTTGTGTTTTGTTACACTTCGTGGCATTTTATGCATTTTCAGGAACTAACCTACTAACGAGATGACACAGTGTCAGTTCCCTGTTTTATGCTATTTTTGTGTTTCAGAAAAGCTACACAAGAAATATTCTCGGAATTGGACAAAACAAAAGCCAAACCTGCTATTTTTCCCGAAGTGTCACAAAGTCCAAAGATGAGACGGAGGGGGGCCAGAGGCCAGGCTCACCCTAGGGTGGCGTGGCCTGCCCCTGGCCCGCGCCACCAGGGGGTGAGATCAGCTGGTCCACCTCCTGACGCCTCCCTTCCGCCTATATATTCCCCTCAACGGGAAAAACCAAAGGGATGGATCGCTTTTCCTCAAAACATACTGCAAGCCGCCCCCGTCGTCGACGCGAGATCGGGAGGATCTAAGAGCTCTTCCTGGCACCCTGCCGGAGAGGGGACCTTCTTCACCACCATGGTCACCTCCAGAGTGATGTGCGAGTAGTCTACCTTGGACTACGGGTCCATAGCAGTAGCTAGATGGTCGTCTCCTCCACCATGTGCTTCATGTTTAGATGTTGTGAGCTGCCTATCATGATCAAGATCATCTTTGTGTAATTCTACATGTTGTGTTTGTTGGGATCCGATGAGTATTGGTACTATGTCAAGTTGATGTGCTGAATATTATCTTTATGTTATCTCTATGTTGTTTATGATCTTGCATGCTCTCCGTTGCTAGTAGATATCTTGGCTGAGTAGATGCTAGTGACTCCAAGAGGGAGTATTTATGCTCGATAGTTGGGTTCATGCCTCTAGTAATCTGGGGGAGTGACATAAACCTCTAAGGTTGTACATGTGCTGTTGCCACTAGGGAGAAAACAACATCCTTGTGTCCAAGGACATTTGCTTTGTTTACTTTACGCACTTTGCTTAAGGCGATAATCTGTTATTCGCAACTTAATACCCGATGGTTGCTCGGACGACATCCGGAGGGTGAATTATTAGTCATAGATGCAGTTGGATTACGGTCTATGTATTTTGTCATAATGCCCAGAGTGAATCTCATAGTGATCCTCATGACATATGTGCGTTATCTTTACTCTATCAATTGCCCAACTGTAATTTGTTTACCCAGTATGTTGTTATTTATCTTATGGAGAGACACCACTAGTGAACTGTGGACCCCGGTCCAATTTTCTTTACATTGCTATTACCATTTACTATTTTACTTGCTTATTTACATTCTTGCATACTATTACCTTTTACCACTCGATACGCTCAATCCTTTGTTTACAGCAAACCGGTGAGATTGACAACCTCATCGTAAGTTGGGGCAAAAGTTTTGGTTGTGTTGTGTGCAGGTTCCACGTTGCTGCTGGTGCAAAGCAAAGCCCTAGACGAGGCGCCATATAAATTGTCCGGAGCTGTCACAAAGCTAGCAAGCATCAACCTTCTGAAGTTTGGCTTTCTCTTACTGGTCCAATTAAACCTTGGTTTCACAACTGAGGGAAACTTGCTGATGTGCTCATCATACCTTCCTCTTGGGGTTCCCAACTGGGTGCCTAACACGCACTATCAAGCATTTTTCTAGCGCCGTTTCCGGGGAGAAAGAAAATTTCTGCAAGGGGAGTCTCTCACGCTCAATCTTTTACTTTGTTATTTGTTTTGCTTTACTTTATTTTTACTTGCATCATTTTATAAAAAATACAAAAAAATTAATTCCCTTCTAGTTGTTTTTACTTGTCTGCTTTTTAGTCTTGCTAGAATGAGTAATCCTGAAGTTGAGGTTCGTACTTTTAAGCAACAAGGGGGAAGAGTTTGAAAGATGCTTGGTACCAAATTAGTAATGCCCATCATAGGTGTACAAAGAAGCATTCTACCATGATCCTCCTTAGAAATTTTTATGTTGGTATATCTAGTTGGAATAGGTACGTTCTTAATACTCTTTCAGGAGGTAATTTTCTGGGTACTCCCGCTTTGGAGGCATGCACTTTAATTGAAAGTTTAGTGGGAGTACCACCTATTCATGTTGCTAAAACCGAGGTCACTTTGGAGGAAGTCTTTGAAAAACTTAGCTCTTTAGAAAAAAGTTTGCCAAATATCCTTGATAACGCTAGCCAGGTTAATGAATCGATAGAAAGTATCGGTAAGAGAATCACCATTTTAGAGGCTAGTACCACTCATGATAGTCAAAACCTTAGGATTGGTAAACTAGAGGAGTCTATGGAAACTTTAAGTTCAATTTTCTCTTCTCTTAAATTTAAGAAGGAGAAAGCTTTTGTTGGAAAAGAGCACAAATTTATGTATGTTCCCATGATGTCTGTGCCTAAACCGCATCATGTTTTTAAGATTGGTAAGACTTTTAGTTCAACTAAGAGTGACTTGCAGGTTGAATCATCTTCGGGAACTTCTAAAGTGCCTAGTGTGGTAAGTGGTGCTCTTGAGAAAACGGTTGATCTTAATGCCTCATTTGAAAATACTTGATTTCCACTTTCTGCGCCTAGCTCAAAGGCGTTAAAGAAAAGCACTCTTGGGAGATAACCCAATGTTTTATTTTCAGTAATTTTTCTTTTATTTGAGTTTAGAAAGTTATTAATACTGTAATGACCTCTCCTTATCATTTTTATTTCGTTGTTGTGCCAAGAAGAACCTCTAATCTGAGGGAGGTAAGATTTGGGGAAGTTGCTGTCCTAAAACAGATTTTGGTGCTGCAACGTAAAAATTCGTGAAAATTCTCAAATTACCTTTTTGATCTGCGCTTTCTTGTGCATATGCTCCAGGTTATTTCCAAACTTTCATTAGTTTTGCACTTTTCGATTTGAGCAACATAAGGTCCTCGAAAAAATCGATCTTTGTCAGCTGTTCTGTTTTGATAGATTTCTGCTACTATTCATGTTTGCCTCTCGATCGCTTTCTTTTTGAGTTCTTTTGATCATGGAACTTTTGAGGAAGTCGCTACAGTAGTATATGCTTTATATGTGGTGTTTTTTAGTTTGAAACTGAACCAAAAGGGTTGATTTACTATTATGCTTATGCTAACGTTGCTAATAGAATTGTGTGAAGTTTTGTATGAAGGAAATTTTCAAGTGTAGGGAATGGAGAGTGATGAGATGAGATGAAGTATGGACAAAAGCTCAAGCTTGGGGATGCCCATGTCACCCCAATAAATATCCAAGAGGTACAAGCGTCAAAGCTTGGGGATGCCCCCGAGGCACCCCTTCTTCATCGGCAAAAATCAGGACACCTTTCAACACACTATATTTTTATTGCTTCATATTCTATGCATTTTTCTTGGAGCGTCTTTACTTTTGCTTTTAGTTTTCTTTTATTTTGTTTTCTGCATTAAATGGTTGGACCCCAACAAATTTCTTTTGGAGAAGACGCACTCCGTTTTCCATTTGCTAAGAGCACTCTATTTTTCACTCTTATCGTTCAACGAGTGTTCTCTTTTTCTAGAACTGCGTTTAGCTTTTGTTTTTCGCCTTCATTTTTGTTCAGATCTTGTTATATCTTTGCATCAAGGTGTATTTAGACCACTGGTCTATGTTTGTTTTCATCAAAAAGAGTTGTTTCAAAAAGGTTTGAATGGTGTTGGAAAAGAGAAAAAGTTTCATGCAAAAAGTGGTACAAAAAGGAGCTTGTTTAGACCGCGGCTTAGACTTTTGCATGCCATGCTTGATGTCGTTTTGATAGTATGCTTAGTAGTTTTTGCTGTAGCATGACTTTCTCAAGTGACTGAGATTGCTTAATGAGCCTTTGAAAAAAATCATGCGTTGTTTTTATTATATGGAAGCATTTATTTGGTTTTCTCCTTGATGCTTTATTTGGGTTGACTTGGCGCATGCTTACAACATGTTTGACTCTACCAAGTCTCCATAAGCCTCTATGTTCATTTGGTTTTTGACTTGTGATGCCACTTTATGCTTATTTTAATGATGTTTTATCACTTATGGACGTTATTGCTCTCTTAGTTGGTCGCTCCCAGTCTTTTGCTAGCCTTCATTTTGTACTGAGTATGAGCTCTACTCGTGCATCCAACTCCCAAAAACCAAGTTATTCCAATGTTTCCACTATACATACCTATTAGCAATTTGCTATCCAAGTACATTTGACTTGTTTTATCTATCCTTCGAATTAAACTCTTTTTGGTGTTATGTGATAATTAGTCAGTAAAGCTCTCACGAACCTGAAGGCACACTTTACTTTTCTCGCTTTTAAAAATTTGAAATTGTGGCTCTCTTATGTTGATGTTATGGTTGCAATTGTAAGTTGGAAATTAGCCCAACCATGCCGTCATGGGGCAAGCTTTCAACATTGCACTTTCTTTCATTTAGTTGATATTGTGATCTTTTGTTTATGAATACTCACGATATAAAATAAGTTAGAAACTTGTGAGCTCATGGAGTTTGTATATGTGTTAGAGAAACGCCTGGGCCGCTAATCTAAGCCATGCATCATTCATGGTGGAAATTTACAGCATACCCATAGTGGACATTCGACGACGCATCTCACAATAAAAAGCTATACCAATGGTAAATAAAAGAGATGCCGAGGTGTTCATTGTCTCTTTGTCTTGTCATTTTGATGTGGGCTTGTTCCATGTCATCGGGAAGGAGGTACCCCATTGGCGGTTCTCGATGATACGTGTATGCTTACAATGACAAGAGCTTGCTTGGGACCTAAGTCGAGTAGCATGAGGTTTGGGTATTCGTACTTCACGGGACACAAGGTTTTCAACTTATGATTTGTTAAGCATATGCTTCGTAATTATACTCGCATTAACTTTAACCACTCAAGATGCCTATGATGGGGGCAATGAGAGATCAAAGCTAGTAAGTACCATAATTTTTGGAGGTTTATTAATCTTGCAATCCCTGCTTCCCTCTGCGAAGGGCCTTTCTTTTACTTTTATGTTGAGTCTCCACCTTCTACCTTTATGCACCGTCTAAGAGAGCATAGTTATCATTCTGAGTTTAATGTGCATAGTCCCAAAGTTTATCATTGATTAATTCATGATTATGGTTTTGCTTGTTCTAAAATTATTTGTATCTAGTCGCCCTCTTAAATTTGAAGGTGTCCTATGCATTTATGTTTTGCTATTCCATGAAGGACAAGCTGAAAACCACTTTGATATGTTTTCTATATGATTTGAACACACATTTGACTTTCAATGTTTCATTATTCATGATCTTTCGTTTGTGTTTCTTTTCATGTTATAACATGGTTGCTAAGTTTTATTGTCAAAATTATGTCTCTTATGCCCATGTTTTAAGTTCTTTGATCCCAGTACTCAATGCTTTACATTGTTGATCAAGATTGTGATGGTGCATGTCACCTCAAAAATTATTCTTTTGTTATCACTTACCTACTCGAGGATGAGTAGGAGTTAAGCTTGGGGATGCTTGATACGTCTCAAACGTATCTATAATTTTTGATGCTCCATACTTGTTTATACATCATTTGCTTTGTGTTTTGTTACACTTCGTGGCGTTTTTATGCATTTTCTGGAACTAACCTACTAACGAGACGCCACAGTGCCAGTTCCCTATTTTCTGCTGTTTTTGTGTTTCAGAAAAGCTACACAGGAAATATTCTCGGAATTGGACGAAACAAAAGCCAAACCTACTATTTTTTCCGAAGCGTCACAAAGTCCTAAGATGAGACGGAGGGGGGCCAGAGGCCAGGCTCACCCTAGGGTGGCGCGGCCTGCCCCTGGCCTGTGCCACCAGGGGGTGAGACCAGCTGGTCCACCTCCTGACGCCTCTCTTCCGCCTATATATTCCCCTCGATGGGAAAAACCTAAGGGATAGATCGCTTTTCCTCGAAACATACTGCAAGCCGCCGCCGTCGTTGACGCGAGATCGGGAGGATCCAGGAGCTCTTCCCGGCACCCTGCCGGAGAAGGGAATCCATGCCGAAGGCCTTTTTCACCACCATGGTCGCCTCCGGAGTGATGTGTGAGTAGTCTACCTTGGACTACGGGTCCATAGTAGTAGCTAGATGGTTGTCTCTAATACGTCTCCAACGTATCTATAATTTTTGATGCTCCATGCTTGTTTTTACACCATTTGCTTAGTGTTTCATTACACTTCATGGCATTTTTATGTATTTTTCGGAACTAACCTATTAACGAGATGCCACAGTGCCAGTTCCCTGTTTTCTGTTATTTTTATGTTTCAGAAAAATTACACAGGAAATATTCTCGGAATTAGACGAAACAAAAGCCGAACGTCCAGAAATTTACCGAAGCTTCTAGAGAACCAAAGAGGAGACGAAGAGGGGCCACTGGGGGGCCACACCACCAGGGGGCACGGCCCAGGGCTAGCCCGCGCCCACCTGTGGTGAGGTCACCCAGGTCCACCTCTGACGCCGCCCCTTCGCCTATAAAGACCTCCCGACGGGAAAAACCTAAACACCTGATCACTTTGCCAGAAACACATCGCGATCCGCCGCCGTCGTCGACCCGAGATCGAGAGGGTCCAGAAGCTCTTCTCGGCACCCTGCGGGAGAGGGGAATCGCCACCGAAGGTCTTCTTCATCGCCATGCTTGTCTCCGGCGCGATGAGTGAGTAGTCTACCTTGGACTATGGGTCTATAGCAGTAGCTAGATGGTTGTCTTCTCCACCATGTGCTTCATGTTTAGATCTCGTGAGCTTCCTTACATGATCGAGATCACCGTTATGTAATTCTACATGTTGTGTTTGTTGGGATCCGATGAATATTGGTGTTATGATTGAGTTGATGTACTGAATTTTATCTTATGTTATCTCTATGTTGTTTATGATCTTGCATGCTCTCCGTTGTTAGTAGCTATCTTGGCCGAGTAGTTGCTCGTGACTTCAAGAGGGGGTATTTATGCTCGATAGTGGGTTCATGCCTCTATTTAATCTGGGGGAGTGACAGAATCCTCTAAGGTTGTAGATGTGCTGTTGCTACTAGGGAGAAAACAATATTCATATGCTCGAGGGCATATGCTTTGTTTACATTATACACTTTGCTTAATGCAGTTATCTGTTGTTCGCAACTTAATACTTGTGGAGTTCTTGGATTGATTCGCCACCAGTGGATTATTAGTCAGAGATGCAGTTGGATGACGGTCTATGTATCTTGTTGTAATGCCCAGAGTAAATCTCATAGTGATCCTCTCAACATATGCACATTGTCTTTATTCTATCAATTGCCCAACTGTAATTTGTTTACCCAGCATGTGTTATTTTATCTTATAGAGAGACACCACTAGTGAACTGTAGACCCCGGTCCTATTTCCATTATATTGCTATCACCTGTTTACTTTACTCGCATATTACTATTACTTTCCACTCGATACGCTCATTCCTTTGTTTCAAGCAAACCGGTGAGATTGATAACCTCATCGTAAGTTGGGAGCAAAGTATTTGGTTGTGTTGTGTGCAGGTTCCGCGTTGCTACTAGTTGAAGATGAGTCAACAAGAATCGTTAACGACGCCCTTGTTGGAGTGTTAGTAGGCTAGCAAGCATCACCTTCTAGAGTATTGACTTTTTCCTAGATTCGATAAACCTTGGTTTCTTTCTGAGGGAAAAACTTGCTGTTGTGCTCATCATACCTTCCTCTTGGGGTTCCCAACTGGACGGTGAAAAACTATCAACACCGCGCCGCATCAAGACATTTTTCTGATGCCGTTGCAGGGAAAAAAGAAGACTTCTGCAAGGAGAGTTTCACACGTACATCCTTTACTTTGTTTTAGTTTTGCTTTTACTTTATTTTTACTTGCATCGTTTTATCAAAAACACAAAAAAATTAGTATCCCTTATAGTTGTTTTTATTTGTCTGCTTTTAGCTTTGCTAGAATGGCTACTCCTAAAAATACCAAGTTGTGTGCCTTTACTAGCACGAATAATAGTGATTTTATCTGCACTCCTATTGCACCACCTGCTCCCACTGCAAATTTTTATGAGATTAAACCTGCTTTGTTGAACCTTGTTATGAAAGAGCAATTTTCTGGTGCTAGTACTGATGATGCTGCAGCTCATCTCAACAATTTTGTTGAGCTATGTGAGATGCAGAAATATAAGGATGTAGAGAGTGATATTATTAAGCTTAAGTTGTTTCCTTTTTCTTCGAGAGGAAAAGCTAAGGATTGGTTGCTGTCTTTGCCTAAAAATAGTATTGATTAATGGGTTAAGTGTAAGGATGCTTTTATTGGTAGATACTATCCTCCTGCTAAGATTATAGCTTTGTGTAGCAATATTATGAAGTTTAGTCAGTTTGATAATGAACATGTTGCTCAAGCTTGGGAAAGAATGAAATCTATGATAAAGAATTGTCCCACTCATGGACTGACTACTTGAATGATTGTTCAAACTTTTTATGCAGGACTGAATTTTTCTTCAAGGAACCTACTTGATTCAGCTGCTGGAGGCACTTTTATGTCCCTTACCTTGGGCGCCGCAACGAAGCTTCTCGACAATATGATGGTAAATTACTCTGAATGGCACACCGAGAGAGCTCCACAAGGTAAGAAGGTAAAATTCTGTTGAGGAAACCTCTTCCTTGAGTGATAAGATTGATGCTATTATGCTTATGCTTTCTAATGATAGGACTCATGTAGATCCTAATAATGTTCCTTTGGCCTCTTTGGTTGCTCAAGAAGAGAATGTTGATGTAAACTTCATTAGAAATAATAATTTTAACAACAATGCTTATAGGAACAATTTTGCTAGTAATAATTAAAGGCCGTTTTCTTCTAATGGTGATAATAGCTATCTTGATAGACCTAAAATGCCTAGTGAAGAAAGAATTTTTAAACTTGAAAAGGCTACCAAGAATTTTATGCAGGTGCAATATGAGCAAAACAGGGCTTTCACCAAGACTATGGAGGAGCAATCAGCTCTGTTGAGGACTATTAGTCATCAACTTGGAAATTTAAACAAGACTATTCCTGAGTTGCAAGCTAAGGTTTCCAGAGCTGAAACCGATATTTCTTCTTTGTCTAATGCGCAATCTTCTTTGGTTAACAGAATGTCCGCTAAGCCTGATCCTTTTGCTACTGCTAATGCCATCCAAGTTAGAATTGATAAAAATGTTAGGATGCTAACAGAATTACATGTCAGGTGGAAACGAGAAGATGAGATGGCTAGAAAGATAAAGGTATATACCATTACTACCTCTAATGATGTTATTCCTAATGCTAGAAATCCTCTTACTTTGATTGGTGTAGAGAAAACTCCCACTCCTAGTTTTAAAAAGCCTAAAACAGCAAAAACTTTTTCTCACAACAGTGCTGAAATTTTTCGGAGTGTAGAAGATGATAGCTCTATTTTCTTTAATAATTTTGATGTTGATGGCTGCAATATATCTAAAGTTATTTTGTTCTTGCAAAAGCTTGCTTTGACTCCCAATGCTAGTTCTTTAAATGTTGCTTTTACTAAGCATATTACCAATGCTCTCATGAAAATTAGAGATGAAAAGTTGAAGCAAAAAGCCTCTATTCCCAAGAAGTTAGAAGATGGTTGGGAACCCATCATTGATATGTATGTTAATGGATTTGATTGCCATGCTTTATGTGATCTAGGTGCTAGTATTTCTATTATGCCTAGAAACATTTATGATATGCTTGATTTACCACCGCTTGAAAAGTGTTATTATGATGTTCCTATCGCTGATGTTGCTAAGAAGAAACCTTTGGGAAGGATTAATGATGTTCTTATTATGGTTAACAATAACCTTGCTCCCGTCGATTTCCTTATCATGGATGTTGAATGCAATGCTTCATATCCTATTATTTTGGGAAAACCCTTTCTTCAAACTGTAGGTGCCATTATTGATATGAGGGAAGACACCATCAAATATCAATTTCCACTCAAGAAAGATATGGAACACTTCCCTAGAAAGAGAAATAAATTGCTTTTTGACTCTATTCTTAAAGTAAATTATGAGCTTGATGCTTCATCACTTGATATTACTTGATTCGCATTTTCTGCAGGTCAATTGTAAAGAACCTGAGGAGTACGGCCTGGGGTGATTATATTGGTTGCTCTGGACTTAGCAAGTATAGCCCATGTTTTCTTCATCCACTATGAGAGGAAATGTCACCATCAAGAGCTGGGCTGTGAGCCTATGGAAAGGAAACAAGGTAGTAGAAAAGTATATCATAAAGGTTGTTAGTTACTGCACCTCTTTGACTGACATGATATGAGCAGCTATGTCAGCATGGCACGGAGGACCAGGATCACGTGGAGGGTAGGCAGGATTCCATGGATCGTGTTGTCCATCTGAGGTACATCCATCTCTCCCTTTACCATTATCTCCAGGGCAAGCAGTTCCTTTTGCAGCCTCTCTGTGCATTGTCTCCATTGGTGCAGACCTGGCCTGTAATGTCAGTTCCCCTGTCAAGTCAAGTTTATATTTATTTTTTTATTCTACATGTTGTAGAGAACTTGTGCTAGGCAGTACAAAAGCTATAATACTGGACTTCACAAAAAAAATCTACTTCACGTAATCATGGCAGTTTCATCAGTTGGCAAAAAAAAAGTTCATGTGAAACTTACAATCATTGCAAGATGGTATTGGTATGGTTTTATGTGTTGCTTCCAAACTAAGGTAGGCAGAATAGTATTCAAACATTGCAAACTTCGACCAGAATTCGCTTTAACTTTACAATGTCATATTTCTTAGATAAAGATGAGCACATAATCACTGTTGTATATAAATTAATTAAAACATAGCACATCCATAGAAATTGCGAGTTGAACAACCAATAGCATCCTTAAGTGAGACTTCAGTTCTCTATCCATCAATATCTAGTCCCTCAATTCCATTCAAGCACAACTAAAAAAATGAAATTGCAGGAATAAGGCTTTTAACCACAAGCCAGTAAGGAATAGAAGGCAAAAAAAGAATTATTAATAGTAATTGCTACAAAAAATAGTTTCTTTATAACAGTTACTATGATAGTCCGAAAATAAAAGGAATAGAAGCCAAAATTCAAGATATAAAAGTAATTGCTACAAATATTTCTTTGTGGCAGTTACTGTGCTATTTCAAATTACAACTACTCCATCTGGCCCAAAATAACTGGCGCAGCTATATACTATGTCTAGCACCAGTGTATTCCTAAGCTGCGCCAATTAATTTGGATCGCAGGCAGTACTATTTCCTTTTACTAGTGAGTTGTAGATGAAAGCATGTGGTGTTCCATTCATTTTAGATAGCCATGTAAGGTGGAGATATTTTGCTTTAATAACCTGGGTAAGTAGAACTTTGAGGTCAACAGATTGCTAACTTTACAGGGCACATGATGTGGCAGCCAATATGAGTAATGCAGTAATACAAAGGGTATGGCTATACCACAGGTGACTGGATTGTTTCTAAATCAGTCACTTTTCTCTGGACCATTATTAGACCACCATCCAATGGTTCGTGCGTTGTCTTCTTCCTCTCAACAATTCTTCAATCCAATGCTCTATTGTTCTCCAATCACTGCCCTCTCCTCCTCCCGATCTTTGATATCTCCGACGAGCTCCAGCACCCCTGCCCACAGACCCCTCCCACCTGTAGTCTTTCGCGCCCGCGGCCGGTAGCGCTACCACGCCACCTCACCGCCCGCCCTAACTGACCACCACCACCGCCGGTCAGACTGCCTCGCAGGCCCTCCCTCTAAGTCCGGCGATGAATGATCTTATCCATGCCGACGTGCCCCCCACCCCCACTCCTAACCCTAAGTTTCTTCCTCGCCTCCGTTATCGCTGCCGCTACTGCATCGAGCTCCGCCTCCGGCTCGGTCTTCTCTCGCCCTCACACCGCGGCCGGACGAGTCGTCTCCGGCCCGGGCTAGACTCGGTCCAGTGTCCTTGCCCCCAATCCTTTCTGCTCCTATTTTCTCTGTATAAGAGGGAATGTCTGCAAGTTGAACCTGCCCTCAAAAATTTGCAAATTCCAGTTGCCTGTGATATAGCAATTTTCTAATACAAAAATACCAAGCATGAAAAACATAATTTTTCTTCCATCTAGTCCACTTCAATAGTTCAGAGGTGAGTGTTATTGAATCTATAGCTGCATGGCTATATTATACTAGCACGGAATATACTTGTTAGTCAAAAGCAACCAAGTCCACAACTGGACAGATGGATTTAGTAATGAAAAATTGCAGGGATCAAGGTAATCAGAGTATACAAATCCAGAGCTGGATATATTTCTTTCAGCAGTAACAAATGTTCGGATGGACAAATTACCTTAGGGTGTGTTCGGTTGGTGGAACGAAGTGGAATGGAATAGAACGGTTCCACACTTCTAAGCCGTTCTCGTGTTCAGTTCAAAAAAGGAATGGAATGGAACGGTTCCACGAAAACGAATATCCGGCGTAGATGCGGAACGCACTCGTTCCACCGATTCGGTGGAACGTCCCCGTTCCTCTCCACTAATCGCTCCCTCCCGAAAAAAGAAAAAGAAAATAACCCTCATCCTGTTCCCCTCGCTCACTGGATCGAGCAATGGCGGGTGGGCAACGGCGGCGGCGCCCGCAAGCGGCCGGGCGGCGGCGGGTGGGCCAGCGGCGGGGGCGGCTGGGAGCTCGCGCGGCGGGCGGCTGGGAGCTCGCGCGGCGGCGGCGGCGGCGGGAGCTCGCGCGGCGGCGGCGGGAGCAAGCATGCCGGCACCCACGTCGGCGGCAGGGAGCAGCATGCCGGCACCCACGTCGGCGGCAGGGAGCAGCATGCCGGCACTCACGTCGGCGGCAGGGAGCAACCATGTGCTAATTTCAATTTTTGAGGGAAAAAATCACAATTTGCCACTGTTAAGTATGATTTAAGAACCGTTCCATTCTATTTTCTAGTCTCAACCGAACACCGGATAGAACCGTTCCATTCTATTTTTTTGTCCCAACTGAACACAGGAACGGAACCATTCCATTCCTCTGGAACGGAACCATGACATTCCATTCCACTTCGTTCCCGAACCGAACACACCCTTAGTAACACTGGACTCCCGTGCAGGCGTGCTTTTAACCGAACAGATCAACGTCACCGCGAACTGAAGCCAGCTAGATCGAGTTTGCCGGAGGACAGATCTGGTCAGGAGTAGGAAAGAGATGGGGATTAGAGGAGGGGCATCGCCCCTAGTGCTGTTGAGTCTCCACAAACAGACACTGCCCTAGATGTACAAGAAAAGGCTAAGAAAACCCTAGGAGCAAGAATACGGTGAGGAGAGACAAAGAAGAGGCGAATATAACTAACCACCGTCAGAGCTGACCGCAGATCCGCCGCGCCGGAGAAGGAGGAGGAGCTGCGCCGGGAAAGTGACGAATGTAAGGGGAACACGATTTGGCGAGAAATGGATGGACTTTATTTTTCCTTAGGAAAGGGCAGTGCTGGGCGTCTCCCGGGATATTTCTCCCGGATCCCCCTCTTCAAAGCGCGACACGTGTTATTAAGGTACTCCATCTGATCTATATTACTCTTCGCTAATACGGATGTATCTACCACTAAAATATGTCTAAATACATCTAGACTAGCGAAGAGTATTATGGGCCGGAGGGAGTAGCAAAATAATTCATTCGAAGCAAAATCTATTTTTACCATAATTTTACTTTTATACTTTCATAATATACCAATATAGCAAAAAATGTTTCATTCAGAGCAAAATCAACCGCGATTGTAGCAAAAAAAGGTTCACCCATGAAACTCACAAAACTCATCGGAGACCTCACCGAAGATCTCGCCGGAGACATAGTAGTACAAAAATTATACTATGGTAGCAAAAAAATTGTGTCGTTGGAAACATCCCCGGAGATCTCACCGGGGAAAATTGTACAGATGTAGCAAAACAAATTTCACCGAAGAATCTTGCTGAAGACATGGTAGCAAATTATCTATCTATTATATTATTAAAACAACTAACAGCCAACGGTGGAGATTTGCCATCCTAAAACATGAAGATTTAATGGTGTAGACCCACGGTCTGACCGCACGTGTAATATGATAAGAGGTCGGAAGTTGTCCGGTGTAGAGATAAGAAGTTGTTGTCCGGCTTCAATACGTCAACATACAAAGACAGTCCAAAAATAGAACGGGCACCAATCTCTATTCCAATCCGGATCCAGTAATCGTCCCTTTATAAAAATATACAACTACGTTGGCTTAGCTTAAGCCCCAAAAAGCATACACGCTTGGACACCCAAAGAATTAAAAAAATCACGGACGGCGACAGTGGAAGGCTTAGGCGACCCTCGGCTGATCAAGCTCACCAACAACTCCAGCTTGCATCGGCACATCAACGGGAGCCTCGCTTGCATAATCGGCAAATCAAAGGAACAACAGGCGACCCTAGCAAACCAAAGCCACGACATCAATTTAACGCAACTGCAATCTTCAGGTAATCGTTGCTGGCCGTGTGTTTAGATCTTCTCTCCCAGCATGTACTTTTCTTCAGGCCACCCTGTTTTCATGTTGTTACTAATTAGATATGTATAGACACACGGTTTCCGTAGTGCAACACAAATATTAAGTTTAATTACTTTTCCAGATCAAAATATAAAATTTTATCTACACTCATTACTAAAGTAACTATTTTTTTGAAGGCAACAACTCTATGGCGTACAGGAACTTACGTGAGCTAAGCACAAGTGGACAAACATGGACCATCAAAGTCAAAGTAATAAGACCGATGAACTTATAAGCATCGACATGATATTGATGGATGAACAGGTATCTGTTAACACTTGATTTATTCTGTTGTGTAAATTGGTACTAATATTTTATTTCCCTTCTATTTTGAAGGGTGATACGATACATGCTACTATATGGAAGAATATGACAGACACATATAGATCAAAGATCAATGAGAATTCTGTATATGTTATTAGCAACTTTAAAGTTGTTGAATCTACAAAATATCGCCCAGTCAGCAATGAAAATAAAATCACTTTTGTATACAATACAAAGGTAAAGGAGATGAAAGGAGCATCTGATGATTTTTCAGATTACTACTTTGAGTTTGCTGCCAAGAATACCCTACAAGAACGGAAAGAAAAAGACAAACAATGCTCAGGTATGTTCATAGTCGTACTTATGAATTAAAAGTGGTTTATTATTTTTAATAAAAAGGTTAAATCATTCTAATTAAAATTCATTATTTTTGAGATGTCATTGGATTACTTATCCATATTAAACCGATTGAATCAAAGATAACAAAGAGAAACACAACTACAGGATATGCGCGAGATTGAAATTATGATACCAGAGTAAGTGTATATCCTTACCACCAATTTTTGTTCAACAATAAATACTGTTTTCTTCCATTAACCATGTTATTTACATTTAATAATGTGCTATGAAAAATGTAGGGGTGATAAAATCAGAGTTACTTTATGGGGCAAATTAGCTCATTGTTTAAGTGAGGATGTAATTGGCAATCAGACCGTCATTATTGTTACCTCAACAATGGTGCAGAAATTCTATGGTAAGTAAAATAGTTTTACAATAAATATGTTATTTCCACAAACAAAGACTAACTGATTTATTCTTGATTGTACAGGTTTGTCCCTGAAGTCAACAAGCGCCACAAGATTATATACAAATCTAGATATACCCGAGACTTCAGAAATTCTTGACAGGTAAGAAACACACTTAATAGTTTATTATTATCAAATAAAAGACCATATCAAATCTTCAATTACTAATTGAAATAGTCTCTCTTTATGTAGTCATTCAACCAAAGAAACTTTACCGCAGATGATGGAGATAGATAAAAGTACTCAAGGCACATTGGAAGAACAAATGTTTTATAGAAGAACAACATTACAAGAACTTACCAGTCTCAGGCACGACAACCCAAAAGAGCAGGTAATGCCTCATAAATCTTTCAAGATGTTACTGGACTAGCCTCTAAGACCTATAAAGCATTTACGTATTTTTGAATGTTAATACTTATTCTTTAAAGAGCTAACATTTAAAAATAAACTTTCAGGACTTTGTGTTCACAACAATAGCTACAATTGATAGGTTAGAAGAAAATATCCAATGGTGGTACATGTCATGCGACGTGTGCAACAAAATTGCTACCAAAGAATCTGATAATTATTATTGCAAGGACTGCAACATAAATCCAAAAGGTGTAACACCAAGGTAAGGATATTCCACTACTTTGAACATCACTGCTATACTACTTTGAACATCACTGTTTATTATAATATTTTGATTACACTAATAAAATGGGATGTTAGGTACCGCATTCGGCTGATGATTAGTGATCATACAGCTACTACAAGTTGCACTTTATTTGATGAAGAGGCCAAGAGAATGCTGAATACATCAGCCTCATTCTTGCTAGATTCTTTAGATGGAAAATCACAAGAAGTTCCAAAGGTTATACAGCAATTATGTGGACAAAGACTTATCTTTCGATTCAAGCTAAACAGTAAAAATCTTACTCTTGGTATGCAAAACTATGCGGTAAAAAGGACATTTGTGCCTAATGATAAGCTTGAGATGAGGTACTTGGAAGACAAAGCAGAAGAGGTAATAGTCCATTTTATCCGTCTAAAATAAAATAGTGCATATTTTTTCTATAGAAGAATATATTTAAGAATCTTCATGATTGTGATTAATAGGATTTAATGGATGACGAAGTCGACAGCATGTTAAAACAGGAAGCAAAGAAATCAAATGAGCCAGTGAAAAAGGTGATTAGATACTTGACCATACAAAAATGTATATCATTATATGTCTATTACTCATCGATGTATTGTAATTTTGCAGGTACAGATAAAAAATTGCAAACCTGCCAAAAACACGTTTGAGCTGGTCCAGGTCAAGGTAGAGCCAGAAGATAACTGCAATGGGAGTACAGAAAATCAAAACGGTCAACAAGATAAAAAAACAAGAACAAGTGTCAATGGCAGAAATAGGAGACGGAAATCTGTTGTAATATCTGATGACGACTCGGATGATGATGGAAATGGAAAGGTTAAGTCCATGACAGCAGAAAAAGCAGTGCCAAAAAACAAGAGAAGTGCTCATGGAAAAGCCAGTGATACAAATTTTAAAATTTCAGGGACGGATGTTGCCTCCGCCAAAGATAAAACTGTTGTTATTGCAGCTAGAAGGATGACACGGAGCTTGGCCGAAGGCATCAAGATAGAAGACGCTAATGTAAAATGCCAGAACATAAGAGCTAAGAGAGAAAGGAAATTGTCCACATAACAGTAGTTAACCCGTCAAAAGTAAGCCAGAGTAGTTGCTGATGATAAGAAAGGACTAGATGATTTTATAGTTAATGATTGTTGAAGTGTATAAGTAGATTGTACTAGCCCTTTCCATCAGTTCGGACTTTTGGTTCAAGTGGCTAGTGCATGAACCTTAACATGGTATCAGAGTCCCAGGTCTCGAGTTCAAATCCTGGCTTTTCACAATTTATTCTAAAATTCTCCGCAGCCTCGCAGCCGCCGCCGCCGCCCGCCTCGGTCTCCTGCCGACGCGCCCGGCCGCCGCCGCTGCCTCTTCCTCGCCTCTGGCGAGCTCCTGCCGCGCCCGGCCTCCCGCTGCCTCTTTGCCTCTCTACACGTGTTGACTTGTCTTCTCGTCTCCCGTCACACGTGAGAGGGGGTGTTGAAGTGTATAAGTAGATTGTACTAGCCCTTTCCATCAGTTCGGACTTTTGGTTCAAGTGGCTAGTGCATGAACCTTAACAATGATGTTCCTTTAGATATTATACACACATATATGATGTACGTGAGATCTCAAGTTATGAACATCCAAATTAAATTTAATGTGTGCGCTTTTTATTTAAGACCTATGTGTATTCATGGTCTGGAATTTGTTTTCAGCTACATATCGTCCACAAAAAAAAAGTTCAATCATCATGCCCAAAACAGTCCAAGCCCGTAGCAGCTTACGTTTTTTATTTTAAAAAACTCGCCAATCGGCCAAAAAATAAATATTTGTAGGTCAAAAGAGGTAGAATCGACCAATCTACTTTATTACTAAAATTTCTAGAGATAAATTCAGCCAAAATGTATTTAAACTCACAGTTTGCTAAAAATTGAGTCTTAAATTAAGAAATATATCTAAGTCCAGCGAAGTTGTGTCGACCAATCTACTTTATTACTAAAATTTCTAGAGATAAATTCAGCCAATATGTATTTAGCTTAGACTCACAGTTTGCTAACATCAATTCTTAGACTAAGGTAGCAGGGATGAGGTGCAAACCTGCGTTGGTACATGCGGCCTCGCACATCTCTCTTCTTCTTTTTCAAGCTTGGTGTGCTTCCTTGCTTCACCCAATGCGTCTACTATCTAAGTGTGCAGGCGGCCTCGCACAACTCTCATTTTCTTTTTCAAGCTTGGTGTGCTTCCTTGCTTCACCCAGTGCGTCTACTAGGAAAAAATTTCTGCTCCCCCATTGCATCTTCTCTGTGCAACCATGCCTCTGCTAATAGCCACCGCTTTCCCACATAGAAACCAGATCTACACTTTATATACTATATGAATCTCTAATTAGGCCGGGCCGGACACCGAAACAGAGTTTCTGGCAGATAATCGGAAGCACCAGCGCATGTGGAAGACGAAATTTCATGGATTTGCGCAGATGTAGCAGGAGAGTAAAATAAGGCACAAGGAGCTGAATATGATACACACCTTGATGCCAGATCTGCTGCGGAGCAGGATATAATCAGTAGGACGGAGATAGAATCACGAGTTTCCATCCCCAACAGCTAATCAGTGGTGATGGCTGTTGTGGAAGAGAAAGTGCGTTTGCGCCCTCGAAGAGAAAGAGGTAGAAGCAGAGTAGAAGAAGATGCAGTGCAACGGAAGTGGTACACAGCTGGCTAGCATAACAAGTTTGGTAAGTTTGTTAAGTTCCTCAAATTAGTATTTAAATAAACCGTCTTTGATTCATTGTACAATCCGTATCCGTTTGGTTCTAGGAAACGTCAAATAAAAACACTATATATAGTGCATCACCACATCACGACTTTTTTGTGTATACAGAATAAACAAATCATAGCGGTTCACCAATCAAAAAGATTTGCGCTTCCCGGATAACGCAACTCGCCGATTTCCGGATAACGCAACTCGCCGATTCAGTAGACAACAGCATCATTATACATTAAACAGGCGATCTCACGGTATCTTTCCACAGTCTAATAATTTTTCTACTCTTGCAGTCTTTTCTCATTCTAATAAGTTTTCTGCTATTGCAATCTATTGGAAAGTTTACAAAATTTAAATCGTTCATCAATAGAAATACAAAAATTGCTAGATCATATTATCACAGAAAATATACAAAAAGGTATGAACACAACCATCCATTGTTTTAATACAACAAAATAAATAAAACTTCCATATTTTAAATCTTAGGGTCTGATCTATTTACAGCCTTCGATCGCAAAAGGGTGTCAGATGATTTAGAACAACTTAGAACTTTGTACACCCTTCAACTCATATTACTCTTCGCTAATACAGATGTATCTACCACTAAAATGTGTCTAGATACATCTATATTAGCGAAGAGTAATATGGGTTAAAGGGAGTACTAAATCACCAACACTCTTTTCCAATCGGAGGGAGTAGCATATTATCTGTAACTCCTTTTTCTATGCAACATACACTCTTTATCAACATGACTATATACTGAAACTCTTCATATAACCAGAATATGTCGGATGTCGGAACGATCAAAGGCGCGGCAAGATGCTTACGTGACAAATATAACCGCAAATTGCATACAATATACGCCCGTGAAAACCAGACGATCAAAGGGACGAGCAGATGTACTACAAAATGAAGGCACGACAACACCGCCAAACTTGGGTAATATCCCGTACACTTCATGTGTGATGGAGTATTTTTATAACATTGCTATAAGTTCTGTTATACATAAAATGCATTATATATTGCCGCTATTCTAATCATTAGATTTCAAAATAATTTCGATTTCTTTTCTAAAAAGAAAATATTTTAACTCAAACATTTTTCTTTAGTTATTTCTATGCAGAAAGAAGTGCTTTAAAAAGCACCTATGTTCCATCATTCCCAAATTATTGCAAATATCAATTAACGGAGCATTTGGATTCCTGGAGTTATCGTGTCATTAGTCTAGGATTTACCCTTTTAACAAACTATAGATTAATGGTAGCTAAAAGCTAAATATTATTTAAACTAGATGCATTATATGGCATATGAGTATTAGTCTATTCATGACATATAACAAAAAAAACATTTGTTAATACTTACTTTGCATCAAATAAATAAGATAGCATATATTAGTAATCTCCAAATGCAATAATACATATGACAATATAAAAATCATGCTGCAAATCAGATTTATTTTGAAAAACCCTATACATCATTGACGACATTGCCTTGCAGAGATGACAGTTCAAGACACAGCAACAGCAGCAGCCTGTAAAAGGAAAAGAAAGAACAGACAACCTCAACAAACAAGGAACACAAAGCGAGCTCGAGTAGCAGAGTGCAGAAATACAGTCGTACAGGGCCCTGAGTTGAAGAGAAAAGAAATACCTGAACGAACGGAGGACTTGAAACGTACAAGAAGCCAAAGCACCAAAAACAGCCTTGGAAACAACTTTCAAAGCACCAGCACAAGCACGTCATCCAGCAAGGCATGGAACTTCGGAAGGCCAACATACAAATGCAAACACTGTGATGCATTGCTTTGGTGTGAAGAAAGACTAAATTCAAAAAGAGGAACTAAGGAACCCTCTTTTGGAATATGTTGCAAGCAAGGAAAAATCTATCTGCCACCACAAGAAGTCCCTCCACCTTACCTTGCAAACCTCTTAAATAGTGAAGGACAAGATCCAGTGAACTTCAGACAAAATATCAGGGCATACAACTCAATGTTCTCATTCACATCGATGGGAGGATCTGTGGATAAAGAAATAAACACTCGAAAAGGACCATATGTATTCCGTTTGCATGGAGAGAACTACCACCACATTGGAACTCTTTTACCAGAAGGTGATAACAAACCTCGGTTCGCACAGCTATACATCTATGATACAGAAAATGAGGTGAACCATAGGATAAGTGCATCAAGATGCAATAATGACAAACCAATAGTAGACCCCAACATTTTCAAAGAACTGCAAAAAATGCTCGATGACAACAACATCCTCGCAAAAACATTCAGAATGGCAAGAGATAGATTCAAAGAAGGAGATTACCATGACTATACACTTCGAATACTAGACAAACGAAATGGTACTCACAATCTGCCATCGGCATCTGAAGTTGCAGCATTGGTCGTAAGAGATCCCACTGGAGAGAGCGAAGGACGCAACATTGTTGTTGAGTACAAAAATAAGGTGCCGCAAAGGATCTCAGAAATCCACCCAAAACTCATGTCCATGCAATACCCCTTGCTATTCCCATATGGAGAAGATGGTTTCAGACTTGAAATACCCTACAAAAAACCAAATGGAGCTGAAAAGAGCAGAAAATATGTAACTTTGTCAGAATACTATGCATTCTACCTACAATAATGTCCTAACCAGGGAATGTTGTTGCTAATGTCTGGACATCTATCACTTCAGTTTTGGGTTGATGCTTGGACATGTGTCGAGCAGAATAGACTAAACTGGATCCGATACAATCAAGGAAAGCTAAGAATAGAACTTTACAGTGGACTGCAGGATGCGCTTGAGCAAGGGGACACCAGAACAGAGCAAGTTGGAAAGAGAATAATTGTTCCTTCATCTTTTACAGGTGGTAGAAGAAACAAGGCACAAAACTTACAAGATGCATTTGCAATATGCCGGTGGGCTGGATACCCAGATCTCTTTATAACATTCATGTGCAATGCAAATTGGCTTGAAATCCAATACATGCTAGATGAAGCAGGAGGTAGACAAAAGCCATCCGATTGGCCAGATATTGTGGACCGAGTTTTTATGATAAAACTAAAGGAACTAATGAGAGATATAAAAGAAAAGAAACACTTTGGAGAAACACTTGCAAGTAAGTGCCATTGACTATCAATCTTTACTTTCATGCATTGATACGTCTCAAACGTATCTATAATTTTTGATGCTCCATGCTTTGTTTTACACCATTTGCCTATTGTTTCGTTACACTTAGTGGCACTTTTATACATTTTCCGGAACTAACCTATTAACGAAGTGCCATAGTGCCAGTTTCCTGTTTTCTGCTGTTTTTGTGTTTCAGAAGTGATACACAGGAAATATTCTCGGAATTGGACGAAACAAGTTCCTGAAGTCATATTTCACCGGGGAGCTCCCAAACATCCGAAGACCTGACGGAGGGGGGCCACGTGGCCCCCACACACAGGGGCGGCGCGGCCTGGCCCCTGGCCGCGCCACCCCCTTGTGAAGCCGCGTGGCTCCACCTCTGACAGCCCCCTTTTGCCTACATATACCCCCTGACGAGAAAAACCTAAGGGCCCGATCAGTTTTCCAGAATACATCGCGATCCGCCGCCGCCGTCGACCCGAAGATCGGGAGGGTCCAGAAGCTCTTCCCGGCACCCTGCCGGAGAGGGGAATCGCCACCGGAGGTCTTCTTCATCGCCATGCTTGCCTCCGGAGCGATGAGTGAGTAGTATACCTTGGACTATGGGTCCATAGCAGTAGCTAGATGGTTGTCTTCTCCACCATGTGCTTCATGTTTAGATCTCATGAGCTGCCCTACATGATTGAGATCACCGTTATGTAATACTATGATGTTGGTTTGTTGGGATCCGATGAATATTGGTGTTTATGATTAAGTTGCTGTACTGAATTATATCTTTTGTTATCTCTATGTTGTTTATGATCTTGCATGCTCTCCGTTGTTAGTAGCTATCTTGGCCGAGTAGTTGCTAGTGACTCCAAGAGGGGGTATTTATGCTCGATAGTGGGTTCATGTCTCTATTTCACCTGGGGGAGTGACAGAAACCTCTAAGGTGGTAGATGTGCTGTTGCTACTAGGGAGAAAACAACATTCATATGCTTAAGGGCATATGCTTTGTTTACATTACACACTTTGCTTAATGCAATTATCTGTTGTTCACAACTTAATACTTCTAGGGTGTTCGGATGATATCCCCGGGGGTGGATTATTAGTCATAGATGCAGTTGGATGGCGGTCTATGTATTTTGTTGTAATGCCCAGAGTGAATCTCATAGTGATCTTCTTGACATATCATGTTATCTTTATTCTATCAATTGCCCAAGTGTAATTTGTTTACCCAGCATGTTATTTATCTATGGAGAGACACCACTAGTGAACTGTGGACCCCGGTCCTATTTTAATCATATTGCAATCGCCTGTTTACTTTTCCCGCATTGTTTACTTTACTCGCATATTACTACTGTTTTCCACTCGATACACTCATAACCTTTGTTTCAAGCAAACCGGTGAGATTGACAACCTCATCGCAAGTTGGGAACAAAGTATTTGTCTGTGTGTGTGCAGGTTCCGCGCTGCTGCTGGCCGAAGACGAGTCAACAAGTATCGTTAACGGCGCCCTTGTTGGAAGTTACTAAGCCAGTCCGCATCACCTTCAGTCGTCACCGTCTCCCTTCTCCTGTTCGATAAACCTTGGTTTCTTAACTGAGGGAAAACTTGCTGCTGCACTCATCATACCTTCCTCTTGGGGTTCCCAACGGGCTGGTCATTCACCACGCACAAGGACTGTCTGTTGCCACTTTCACCGGGAGCATCATGCATCCAAAAAATTAACTTATAATCAAACAATACACAATGACTCGGTAACATGCATCCATATTTTACTAAATCTAACATACTATTAATACATTTTAGTTATATACACAATAGAGTTCCAGAAGAGGGGACTGCCTCATGCCCACATACTAATATTTCTCAAGGACAAAGACAAGTATCCAGAACCATCTCAAATTGACAAAATAATAAGCGCGGAGATCCCTGACAAAGATGAGGATGCAGAGGCATTTGCAGTAGTCGAAAACTTCATGATGCATGGACCATGCGGAGAGGCAAATCAAAAATCGCCATGCATGATGGATCATAAATGCACCAAGCACTTCCCAAAAAAGTATAATGACAATACTACAATTGATGAGGATGGTTTTCCAGTATATAGAAGAAGGGATGATGGAAGGCAGATAAAAAGGGAGGGGTCATGCTAGACAACGGATTTGTCGTGCCATACAATCGAGATCTGTTGGTCAAATTTCAGGCTCACATAAATGTTGAGTGGTGCAATAGGTCAAGGTCAATCAAGTATCTATTTAAATACATCCATAAAGAAGACGACCAGATTACAGCCTTGCTAAAGGAAAGAGATGCGTCAAACGATAATGATGAGATCAAGAAATACCTAGAGATGAGGTACATATCAACAACATAAATATGTTGGAGGCTATTCCAGTTTGATCTACACCATTGTGAACCACCCGTCGAGAGACTTCAATTCCATCTTGAAAACGAGCAGCAAGTCATTTTTCCTGACTCAACCGATCTTGAGAAAATAGTAAGAAGGGAAGGATTGAAAATTACAAAGTTCACTCAGTGGATGGAGGCAAATAAAATACATGATCTAGGAAAAGAATTAACCTACGTAGAATTCCCTTCAAAATTTGTATGGAAAAGCAAAACAAAAAGCTGGGAGAAGCGGAAGAGGAGGGACTATGCCATTGGAAGAATCTACTACGCAAATCCAGCAAGTGGTGAGCGATACTATCTAAGGATGCTTCTAAACACAGTGAAAGGATGCACATCATTTGAGAACATTAGAACCGTTGGTGGAGTCATTCACCCAACATACAAAGCAGCATGCAAAGCTATGGGATTTCTAGATGACGACAATGAATGGATTGATTGTATCAATGAAGCATCAAGTTGGGCATCTGGAACACAGCTGCGTCAACTATTCACAACCATATTGACACACTGTGAAGTAACAAGCCCAAAGACGTTGTGGGATTCAACATGGGAGGCATTATGTGAAGATATGCAGTACAAAAGAAGAACTATCCTAAACTTTCCAACGCTGCAGCTTAGCACAACTCAAAAAAAGTCATATGCTCTCATTGAGATAGAGAAGTTGATGAGGCAAGTAGGAAAGTCACTTAAGGACTACCCAGACATAGAACTACCGAATGCCGCAGAGCTAGAGGAACTTGGGAATAGGCTAATAAATGAAGAGTTAAACTATGACGTGGACAAACTCCAAGCTGAGCATCAAAACATACTAAGCAATCTTAACCAAGACCAGAGAAAAGCATATGATGCAATAATAGAATCAGTTGACAATAGGCTAGGAAAACAGATATTTGTGGAAGGCTATGGAGGCACGAGCAAAACATATCTATGGAAAGCAATCACGACAAAGATAAGATCAGAGGGAAAGATAGTGTTTGCGGTAGCATCATGCGGAATTGCAGCGTTGCTTCTACAGGGTGGAATGACAGCACACTCAAGGTTCCACATTCCACTGAAAATCAATGAAGAATCAACATGTGAAATAAAACAAGGCTCGCATTTGGCTGAACTGCTAAAGAAGACATCACTTATATTGTGGGATGAAGCTCCTATGGCAAACAAACATTGCTTCGAGGCACTAGATACAAGCCTGAGAGACATTCGCAGGTTCACAAACGAAAACAGCGATGAAAAGCCATTTGGTGGTCTGACAATTGTACTGGGAGGTGACTTTAGACAGATACTACCAGTAATAACAAAGGGGAGAAGAGAGCAAATAGTTAATGCTTCAATCAAAAGGTCGTACCTGTGGAAGCACTTTGAAATATTTGAACTAACAAAGAACATGCAGCTGAAATGTTTGTCAGATGATCCAATATAAAAGCAAAAAGTCGCTGAATTTGTAGAGTGGATACTGCAAATAGGCGACGGAAAAATAGCAACTGATGAAGGAGACAATTGGATTAAAATACCAAAGGACCTACTGCTATAGAGGGAAAAAAAATGCAAAACAAGAAATAGTACAAAGCATATACCCAAACTTGCTGCAAAGATACCGTGAACGCGACTACCTAGAAGAAAGAGCAATACTATGTCCACGGAATGAAACCGTCAGGGAGATAAATGAGCACATTATGAGCCAGATACAAGGTGAAGAGGTGACATACCTAAGCCTGGATACAGTGTGCAAGGCAACAACAAATAATAGAATGGAGAACATGTGTCCAACTGAGTTCCTCAACAACTTGAAGTTCCCAGGAATACCAGACCATGAGCTAAAACTTAAGGTAGGTTTGCCGGTGATGCTCCTACGCAACATCAACCAAGCAGCAGGTTTATGCAATGGTACGAGAATGACAATAACACAACTTGGAAACAAATACATCGAGGCTCAAATAATAACTGGAACGCATATTGGCGAAAAAGTATACATACCTCGGATTATCATGTCACCAAGCGAATCAAAATGGACGTTCGTGGTGAAACGAAGGCAATATCCATTATCAGTCTGCTTCGCAATGACAATAAATAAGAGCCAAGGTCAATCCTTAAACAAGGTAGGAATATATTTGAATAAACAAGTATTCTGCCATGGGCAATTATATGTAGCGTTATCAAGAGTCACAAGCAAGGAAGGATTGAAGGTGCTGATCGATGACAATGAGTGCCAAAGTGAAGACATCGCAAAGAATATTGTTTATAAGGAGATTTTCTAATTCACAGAGATGTACAAGACATTTAAGATATTTCAAGCTACTATTTACGTAATTCTGGAATAATTTAGCACAAAAAAGACATTGCCCGATGCCACTATTTTTCAAACAAAAAAAAAAACTAAAAACTTGCTGCTGAAATTCAATCAAATGCATTTGATATTATAAATTGGGGATAAATAAAAAATTAAAACTACAAATATGGAAGCCTAACGCAGAATCTGGTACGCCCCTCTTATTCAGAGTCATTCAGCCAACATACAAATCGGCATGGAAAGCTATTGGATTTCTTAATGATGACAATAAAAGGATTGATTGTATCAATGAAGCATCAAGTTGGGCATCTAGAACACAGGTGCGTCAGCTATTCACCACCATACTTTCCCGCTGTTAAGTAACAAACCAAAGATGCTATTATGTGATCCAACACGGGAGGTATTGTGCAAAGATATGCAATACAAAAGAAGAAGAATCCTAAATTTCCAATACGGAGAAAAAGGTGTGTGCTATAACTGATATAGAGAAACGGGTGAGTTGAGCAGGGAAGTCACAAAGGACTATCCAGACATAGAGCTAGCTAATTTGTTGTTCAAAATATAATATAAAAATGAATCATGTATTCTTATTTGGGGGAAACTGAAACTTCGAACAAGAAGTTAGGAAAAAACAGTTTAATGGTAAACTGCTGCGGTGGTGTCAATCAGTCGTCGCCGATGACGGTCCTGAACCTTGGAGCCTGTCGTACCTGCGCAATCTGCGAGTGAAACTGCCGGCAAAGCGGACACTCCAGGCATCGCTGGCCGACCTGCGGGCAGCCGCTGCAAACTGCAAGGTCCTCTCCTACATTCCAAAATCAGCGACGCCGACATGCAGCCTTTTTGTGGGAGAACGTCATATCAACGGCTCCAGCGCGAGTCAACGCCTTAGTAAGATTTGAAGGTGGACAAGAAATCATATGGATTGGGACTAGAAATCATATGGAGACTCGATCCAATGATACAGAATAGAATAAAATAGAAAGGGGAATTTTCTTACTTGCTTTTTTCACGAGAGAGAGAGAGTTGTAGATAAGTGTGGCTGCCTGGGTGGTCCGTGCATTGTAGTAGTCCGACCGTCTACACAGGTATTTCTATATGGTGGATCAAGTGTATTAGAAAAATGGTTGAATAAGATATAAGAAATATATATTAAAGTTATTTCAGAAAAAATAGTGACCTAAAGAATTGGGTACATAGATGCATTCAAAAATACAAAACTAAGGGCTGAGGAAAAGATCTAATGACTAAAAGGATTAATAAAAGCAAAATTTCTAATAACATAACAAAACGTCAAAACAATTTAGTATTGGAATTATATTAATCTAAATTTAAAACTAGAGTAAAAAAGAGTATACTCTATAATTGTGGAAAATGTTATAATACTAAAGTAATATTATAATATTGAATAATATTCATCTAAACTTTAAAATATGGTAGGAGACTATAAAGTCCATAAATTATGGGACTTTCATAGGCTGGCTAGCCGCGCAAATGCGCGGGCCACATCGCTAGTTATACCTTAAAGAACTTATTTGAGAAAAATAAGTTTTCAAAATACTACTTGCATTTATTTAGATATTATGGAAGCACACTTGTAAAGAAAATAGTTTACAAAATGATTTATAAACCATGCTATACCAAAAGCATATTTGAAAATAAAATCTAAATATTATTTTCTTATAAAGTTTATTCTCTGATTCAAAAGGGAATTATTTTGGAAACCAATTTTTATTTTATCCTATGCAGAAAAGCCCTTAGATCAAGTTATAAAGCTCTATTAAAAATTTTGTACAAAATTATGAAAACATGGTTGCTACTGTTTTAAAAGGGAAAGTTGAATTTTAGAAAACTTTTGCAATTGGTTTGAAGCCATTTGAACATCAAATGCAAAAGTTATGATTAAACAAAGAAAACAGAAAAAGAAAAAGAGAGGAGAAGGAAAAAAAAACTGGAAATGGACCCGGGAACCCTTTCAGCCCAGCAAAGGAGGAAGCTCGCGGCCCAGCTCCTTAATCCCCAAAACGGTACAGCTTTTCCCCTTCTCTCTCACTGACATGTAGGTCCCACATGTCAGCGTGGGGTCTTCTTCTTCCTCGGGCCGGATTTCTTGCCGGAGACGAGCCCGCTGATTTCGCCCATAAATGACCTTGAATGCTTGCCCATTTCGTCGCTCTCCCGTGCCTATAAAAGCCCCACCCCTCCTCTCCAGTTTCTCCCTCTTTCCCCTCTATATTACGCCACCAGGCCGTCGCCATCTCTCGTCGGAGCCCGCAGGTACCAGCGGCCATTCCTGCTCGAATCCAGCGCCATCGGTGAACTCTGCGCCCCCTCCTCCCTACTATCTCCTTCCCCTCCCTCTGGCACATCTCCTAATGCCTCAACTCACTTTGTTCTGTAGGAAGACCCCGAGGCCGACGCACTCCCGAAGCTCCTGCTGCCCGCTCCACCTCCAGCCGTGCTTCTGCTCCATCGCAGGAAGCAATCGACCCCGCCGACCACGCACCCGAACTCCCCTCGCCCATCCGCTTCTCATCCTGGTCTTCATCGCCATCGGAAACTGCTGAAGCATCGCCGTTGAGGACCGCCGGAGCACAGCGCCACTGCCCTCTCCATTCCGGCGACTTCACCGAAACCCTAGTGAGCAGATCTGATCCTAACCCTCAGATCTAGATCTAACGACGCTTTATCATTCACTTAAAATGAACCGGTATCTTCAGATCTCGGCCGTCCATTCCCCCTTTTAGATCGGGCGGCTGTGTTTTAATCCAGATCCGAAGCGGTACCGACGAATTAGAAGCTGCCACACGTCGCGCCCAGAGCCAGCTCCAATTCAAATTTGTTTTAAATTGGTTCAAACATGCTGAATCTTGTAAAATTCATATAAAAAGTTCTACAACTCGGATTTGGACAAATAATATATCATTGGAATCCTACAAATGTGTAGAATCCAAATGTACAATAATATCACTTGGTTACTGTATAAAATTTTGAAGTGAAATTCAAATGGTTTAAATAGCACTTTATTACCAATTAATTCATAACTTTTGTTCTGTAAATCTAATTGCTACAAGTTTGTAGTCTATGGATTCCTCAGAACATGTAGAACACTCTAGAATCAAAAAAACTTCAAACTTGAAATGTGCATACACTTGCAACTGTTAAATTTAACCAAATCACTATTTTGGCCATCATTTGAATTCCGGAAATGATTTTGGAGTGAAACCACTTGCAGTAGCTTTGTGTTACTGTCCTCTATCCAGTAGCATCACCATCCAAAATTATTGAAACACCTCATAAATATTCAAATTTAATTATGGGAATTTGAGTATTATCAGTATAGAAGTAATTCTATAATTCCTTTCAACATGATTCCTTTTACAAAATTGAATCATATTATCATACCTACCTATCCCTACCATAGATCATCTTGATCATCACCCAAATATCATACCATCATACTCTTATGAGCTTAATTCAAAATATTCAAGTTACACCTGGGTAATTTGAGTAATTCATTGTATCTCATTTGTTTCTCCTTTGCCAATGTGATGATAAACCCCACCCTGTATGCACACATGTCCTAAATCATCCAAACACATTATCAACCTTGATCCAAAACCAAAACTAGTTGGATGATTCAATTAAGAATTTAAAACTTGACCTAGCCATATCTTCAAAAGTCAACCCTAGATCAAGTTAATCCTTTTGTCCAAGCCAATCTTGTGACCAAGAAGCCACCATCATTCTAAATAACATCCAATCATATTCAACCCCAAGCCAACTTAATCCAAGTGGCCTATGTTGAACTATTCAATTTACAAAAGGGTTAATTGAGTAAATCAATATATCACAAACTCCTACCCAAGCCTATGTGTAACATGTACTATTTTGAGTAAGTGTTATCACACTTTATTCAGTAGTGTTATGTTGCATTATTCTAAACTCATGATAATCTATTCACATAATTTATCTCTAAACTCTATCCATGATTATGCTAAGCACAAGATTGATACCTCTACATTGTATCTAGAAAGATCATTATATGCTAAATCTTTAGACCTTGCCATCCAAACTCTCAATCCATATCTTGTAAGTCAAGCTCCAAGCCATATATCTCTCATCACAGAAATCCTAAGAAATCAAAGTGTTACACCAATTCTTTTCATTGCTTGTCTTGCTTGATTTGTTGTTTTGGTGTGGTGTGTTTACTTGTGTAACTCTATAATATAGATTGGGTTGGAGAGCCATATATTTTGCTGGGAGAAGAGACAAGAGTTTAAACTTCAAAAGGCAAGTGACACACATATCCCCTACCTATGTTTACTACTGTATTGTAACACCCTCGAATTTATCACAAATTCGAAGTGCCCGTTATGCATTCCACCACAATCCCAGAATCATTGTTGTGATACACATAACGTAGTTGGTAACCAGTTCCATAGACATTACAATACGATGGTTCAAATACAATGGTCATAGAGACCAAGTTCATATTACAACACAATATAGCAGCGGAAATAACGTCTTCAGGTCCATGCCTTCACCCTACAGGCAATGGCGACTCAGTAGAAGATCCTAGTTCTGGTACTCCTCTTCATAACCTTCCTCCGGATACTCTTCCCCATAGTCTGGCCAAGTTGATAGCCAGGGACACAGCCATGAGTACATTGGATGCACTCGCAAACCATCTTATAAATGAAATGTTGAAGTAGATATGCAAGGTTGTTATGGTGGACTAAGCACTAAGTTTAGTTGCAAAAGCTAGTTTTCTTTCCCAAGAATGTTCATTGGTAGAAAAGAGGTTTAGTTCTCTAAGTTCAATCTAAAGGAACTTCAAGGGTGTCAATATCAATGTCAAGTTAAGTCATGTCATTCACCCAGTCACCATATGTTATTATCATTCTTGACAAAAGTCAAGTACAGTTTGCCAACTGTCCATAACCGAGGACACGGCTATTCGAATAGTTTGAAACCTCTGCAGAGGGGTACACTTTACCCACAAGATTTGATACATCTGCCGGGAGAAATCCATGGTTCGTCATACACAAAGTATGCGAGGTTCAGATAATCAAACAAACTCTTTCACTTGCTCACTCTAGTATAGGATCCTTCCCCAGAGCCCGAGATACGGAAATCCCCGTTCCGGCGCCTCTAGTTTTGCCCGCTCCGGGATGCCGGATGAATGGAAGTTCCACTCAGTTCAGAAGTACTCGCGCATGGTGCACTTCTATAAAGGATGATACAAGGCCTCCCACACTAGGGTAAACAAGCTACAGACTAAGCCCCTTCCCATTTAGGGGTAATGTGGTCGTACGGTATGGTTGGCTCACATAGTACATCACTTAGTATCATTTGGCAAATACATTCCATAGTCCTTAGTCAAGATTATTTTCCTTCATAAAAACCATCATGTATGAGAGGTCTCCAATTCAAGTTTTCAAGTTCAAGTCACCAAGTTCAAATGGGGTTCCTCTTAGAGATAGCACAAATTTTATTAGCGACTAAGCAACTACATGGAGTGATGATACCACTAAAATAGGGTTGGATAAACTCAGCTTGATGCTCTTGCTAAGCAAGATATCACTACACATCTATCATTCTACTCTAGCAATTCAATCATGCAATTTACTTAAAACAAGTAGAATGCAAAAAGTAAAACTGGGTATGTGGAGTATGATTCAAAAGATGGCTTGCCTTGGTTGGCAAAGTGTCCGGGGTATTCTTCTTCTTCTTGATAATATTCCCCCTCAATATCCTCCTCGGCAACACTAGCGTCTAATAACGAATAAACACAAAGCACATCATCACTACACAATGCTAACAACACACCAAGCACACATACTTGTTTTCAAACAATAGCCTTCCTATTGGATTTTATTTGAATTGTGTTGCAAGTTTTCTTCCAAGTTTGCATTGAGTGTGTAAGTTAAATTTTCTACCATATGCCATGTGTGGTTTACTTTTTAAGTATGGGTATTAAACTAAGGGTATTTGTACTAGTTCCAATGAGGATGGACTCATTAAGTGAATTGGTGTTTGCGGGCAAATTAATTCTAAGTGTATAATAGAGTTCTATCATTTTATGTTACTAACTAGAATTGGATTAAGGTCTAAATGATATCACTAACAAGGTTTGAGTGGATTAAGGTTGACTAAACAGTAGGGAAGTTAATTAGTGAGTTCACAAACCAAGTTTCATCATTTTAGGAGGTTTAAATAATTTTTTAGAAATTTTCTATGATTAATAAAGCTATGGTCACATTATTCTTATTTATTTAAATCCCTAACTCAATTTGAATTCTAACCAGTTCTACAGTGTAGAGCAATTCCTAAGCTTTCCAATGCATATTCATTTGCTAGAAATGGATTTGTAAAACTCTTGGAATTAAGGTTTGAAAATCATATCTGAATCATATTTGAAATAATTCAAACGGCGGGAAAATAATTAAAAATGAAACGGACCTAATTCTAACCTAGCTGGGCCGAATCCAAATGAAACCTGAACGGGCCGGCCCATACCGCTTCGCCTGGGCGGGATAAGTTTCTGATTTTAAACCTGACAGGTGGAGCCCACCGGTCAGGTCACTTAACGCACCGAATCGGTACGCGACCGATGGATCGCGATCTAACGGCTCAGAGGCATCGTCTTCCTCAGCTAGGGCAGGGCTCACCGGCGTTTGCAGGGACGACTGTTCGATGGCGAGGGCGTGATGGAGAGGAAGCAGAGCTTGACGGCGGGGTAGCAGATCGACAGCGGCGGCTCAGCTCCTCCACCTCGCACCAGCAGCAGCTCCAACGGCGGCCGGAGTCTCCAGGAACGCGGCGGCGCACGCTCCCAGAGATTGGACGCTTCCGAGGGAGAGAGGAAGAGAGAAGAGTGGGGATCGGTTGCGGTGGGTGGGTGCTCCTTCTGGGGGTCGACGGGGGGGGGGGTGTTTATAGGCTCGGGAGGCCGAGGGCAAGGGCGGCCAGAAGGTGGCCAGTGCGGGGGCCCTGGCAGTGTGCATGGGCGACACCGGCCTCGACGGCCTTGCTCGCGTGCTGGAGGGGTGTTGTCTCGGCCGCGGAGTGCTGTGGGTCGGCTCTGGCGTGGTCATGGCGGTCGGCGTCGTGCAGGAAGAGGAGAGACAGGGAGGGGGGTCCTGGGCACGTTCCCCTTCTTCCCTCCACTTCTCACGGCTCGGGTCGGGGCAGAGGGAGCTGGGGTCGACCGCGGCGTCGTCAACGAGCATGGCTACAGGCATGAGACGAACCGGAGCAGTGATCTTCACAGTAATCACGATTTTTTCCGATTTTCGTCTGCCAGGTGTTCGACGAAATGCCCGCAAGAGATTCAAATTCGAAATTTTGAAAATTTCCACTTTGGGTGATCAACATAATGGCCAAGGTTTCCAGTGATATTTTTGTTCTGAAGAAATAACAGGTTTTGCAAAAATTTGTATTTGAAATTAGGGTATTGTCACTGTTTCAGATTCAATCTTTGGCTGAAGTTTGAGTGATGTTCTGATTTGAATTTTGGTTAGAAACTTCTTGGTTGAGTTAGTATATAACTTGGTTAAGCTCAACTAACTGTCCAAACCTTTGCTTGAACTACAGAATTCTTAATATAAGTGTCCAAAGTAGGGTGGTCAATAATATTTTCTAGATCAACTTATCCTTCTCTTTTTCTTTATTATTTTTATTTCTGGTTTCTTTGGCTTGTATAATCCTTCTCTAATGTCTCTGCTGGTTAAGTTATAACTAACTAACTATTGCACAACCAATAATCACACACATGAAATCATAAAAGCAATATAATGGAAAATACATGCATACATGCAATAATAGATAAAAAGTTTTATCTTGGTCCAAAATTTGGCACTTTAATTTATAGGAAGTGGATTACAATTTCTGAGTTGTTACATGTATTAGTGTGTTTCAGTAGTATGCATGATAGGTGAAATATTCAACTATTTTATAAAATGCTTAGATCCTAGTAGTGTTTAGCTATCCCTTAAACCCTACCCGTTAGGATGCTAAATACTTTGAAAAATATTGATGCCATGCTATGATCACTTGTTAAAAGTGTTTTGTGAACAAATTAAGAACTTCAACTAAAATGAAACACTTGGGTGGATTGGTTTGATGATGGAGGCGATGTTGAGTGGCTACCTAGGGCTACACTCCTGGCATACAACCCAGGATTTATGTAGTTATTGCCTGGGTGCTCGCTTGTGGATTGCCACCCAGGAATAAAGAGGTTACCATGTCTTCCATGCTTAGAGTACTTCCAGTGCAGTATTATGACAATATGGGCTCTGTCTTGACTGATTAGATGTGAGGGTGCAACTTGTGTGCAAGAAGATGGCTGGTAGTTGAATTGTAGGTTGGGAATGGATCTTGCCAGTTGGTTGCTCTCTCCTTCTAAAAGGTCTCGTCTCATTTTATGTATGGGCATAAAATGAGTCTTAAGGTGAAAGTGCACAACCCCTGCAGGGTGTAAAACTAATCGATTAGCCGTGTCCCCGGTTATGGACAATTTGAGTTTCTAGACATGGAATGTATGGAAGAATCTCATCACCATTTCCGAATGCTTTAAAACTTGACTAGAAACCCTTAGGCGGAAGCTCAGGGCCATACACTCCGATGGGTGGTGGTTTATGATGTTCCAACTTTGTTGAGTTTTGCCCAGAACTACATACCGGCTAGTATGTAGTGTATGGGGGTTGTCTTGACCCTTGAAAAATAAAATTTTGAAAGAAAGTATTGAAAAGGATTTTAGGATAAAATTGGCTTTATGCAAATCAGCCTATGAGATCCACCAACCAAATGTCATGTAGTTAGTTCTTTCCCAACAG
Source organism: Dactylis glomerata (assembly GCA_007115705.1). NCBI lineage: Eukaryota > Viridiplantae > Streptophyta > Magnoliopsida > Poales > Poaceae > Dactylis > Dactylis glomerata. Next base: position 7,147,028 of record QXEO01000383.1, read on the forward strand.
CCACCAAATATGTATCATTTGCCAGTACAGCATTATACTGACCCCCATTTATGGGGCTGCATATTCAAATGTGCAGGTTTTCAGGTTTGGATTGTTTAGTAGGATCTCGAGACTGCATTCCAACATGTCTGCCTGTGGCACGTGATGAAGATGGAGGCTCAATGCCACTTTGTTTTTCCGTTGTGTATCTGTAAGGTTTGAATACTTTATATCTGGATCCACGTTGTAATCTTGATACTATGCAATGAATATTTTATTTTATTTTGTGGTGCTATCAGTGATCCAGGGAATAGCACTTAACACAGATGTTCCACCTTAATCCAAAGATGGGGCGCTACATTAGTTTAGTTTTGTTTGCTGCAATAAATGGTTGTACCCCAACAAATTCCCTTTAGAGAAGTTGCCTTGCTTTTCATTTGCCAAGAACACTCCGTTTTTTACTCTTATCGTTTCAACGAGTGTTCTCTTTTTCTAGAACTGCGTTTAGCTTTTATTTTTCGCCTTGATTTTTGTTCAGATCTTGTTATATCTTTGCATCAAGGTGTATTTTGACCTCTGGTCCATGTTGGTTTTCATCAAAAGAGTTGTTTATAAAAAGTTCAAATGGTGTTGGAAAAGAGAAAAAGCTTTATGCAAAAAAGTGGTACAAGAAGGAGCTTGTGTAGACTACAGCCTAGGCTTTTGCATGTCATGCTTGATGTCTTTTTTATAGTATGCTTAGTGGTTTTGCTGTAGTATGACTTGTCTCAAATGACTGAGATTGCTTAATGAGCCTTTGAAAAAATCATGCATTGTTTTAATTATTTGGAAGCATTATTTTGGTTTTCTCCTTTGATGCTTTATTTGGGTTGACAAGCGCATGCTCACACATGTTTGACTCATACAAGTCGCCATAAGCCTCTATGATCATTTAGTTTTTGACTTTTGATGCCATCTTATACTTATTTTAATGTCGCTATGCATGATTATTGCCGTTATTGCTCTCTTAGTTGGTCGCTCCCAGTCTTTTGCTAGCCCTCATTTTGTACTGAGTATGAGCTCTACTCGTGCATCTAACTCCTAAAAACCAAGTTTGCCATTGTGTCCACTATAAATATACCTATGCATGGTATTTGTAAGCCATTTCCAAGTAAATTTTCATGTGCTACCTTTCAAAACTTTCAACTACATCTCGTTTTGTGCCACTGTTTTTAGCTCACGGGGACATAGTGGTCAGAATTGCTATCTTCCATATTAAATTAAGTACCCCTTGACTAGGCAGCTTTATCTGCTCGTCATTAATTTTGCATGAGAGCCGGTCAGACCATTGCAATCTAATTCTAAAAAAGAAAAAAAGCACTCCTCCATGGTATGTGAATGTTGGTGGGCACCCGGTGGAATCGGTTAGCCATGGTTTGAGAAAGGAAAAAAGGTGGGGAGGAGTGCCAAAGCTTTATAAAAGAGCACCAATGTGCCAATTTTTCAAAGAACTCGGAAATGCTCTCACTTGTTTATTATAGAAGATAGTAAGACCCCATTGCCAGTCGTTGACATGAAACAACCACCTCTCAAAACCCAATTTTTATCTCTATTTTACAAATGAAAAGCTCTAGCACATGTTTAATCACTGCTTCCCTCCGCGAAGGGCCTTTCTTTTACTTTTATGTTGAGTCTCCACCTTCTACCTTTATGCACCGTCTAAGAGAGCATAGTTGTCATTCTGAGTATAATGTGCATTGTCCCAAAGTTTTCATTGATTGATTCATAATTGTTGGTTTCACTTGTTCTTAAATTATTTGTATCTAGTCGCCCTCTTAAACTTGAAGGTGTCATATGCATTTATGTTTTGCTACTCCATGAGGGACAAGATGAAAACCATTTGTATGTTTTTCCTTATGATTTGAACACACGTTTGACTTTCATTGTTTCATTTTCATGATCTTTTGTTTGTGTTCTTTTTCATGTTATAACATGGTTGCTAAGTTTCTTCTATCAAGATTATATCTTTCATGCCCATGTTTTAAGTTCTTTTGATCCCAGCGCACAATGCTTACATAGTTGATCAAGATTGTGTAGGTGCATGTCACCTCAAAAATTATTTCTTTTGTTATCACTTACCTACTCGAGGACGAGCATGAGTTAAGCTTGGGGATGCTGATACGTCTCCAACGTATCTATAATTTTTGATGCTCCATGCTTATTTTTACACCATTTGCTTAGTGTTTTGTTACACTTCATGGCATTTTTATGCATTTTTTGGAACTAACCTATTAACGAGATGCCACAGTGCCAGTTCCCTGTTTTCTCCTGTTTTTGTGTTTCAGAAAAGTTACACAGGAAATATTCTCGGAATTGGACGAAACAAAAGCCGAACGTCCAAAAATTTACCGAAGCTTCCAGAGAACCGAAGAGGAGACAGAGAGGGGCCACTGGGAGGCCACACCACCAGGGGGAGCAGCCCAGGGCTGGCCCGTGCCCACCTGTGGCGAGGCCACCCAAGTCCACCTCTGACGCCGCCCTTCGCCTATAAAGACCCCCCGACGGGAAAAACCTAAACACCTAATCACTTTTCTAGAAATTCATCGCGATCTGCCGCCGTCGTCGACCCGAGATCGGGAGGGTCCAAAAGCTCTTCCCGGCACCCTGTCGGAGAGGGGAATCGCCACCGGAGGTCTTCTTCATCGCCATGCTTGCCTCTGGCGTGATGAGTGAGTAGTCTACCTTGGACTATGGGTCCATAGTAGTAGCTAGATGGTTGTCTTCTCCACCATGTGCTTCATGTTTAGATCTCGTGAGCTGCCTTACATGATCGAGATCACCGTTATGTAATTCTACATGTTGTGTTTGTTGGGATCCGATGAATATTGGTGTTATGATTGAGTTGATGTACTGAATTTTATCTTATGTTATCTCTATGTTGTTTATGATCTTGCATGCTCTCCGTTGTTAGTAGCAATCTTGGCCGAGTAGTTGCTAGTGACACCAAGAGGGGGTATTTATGCTCGATAGTGGGTTCATGCCTCTATTTAATCTGGGGGAGTGACATAAACCTCTAAGGTTGTAGATGTGCTGTTGCTACTAGGGAGAAAACAACATTCATATGCTCAAGGGCATATGCTTTGTTTACATTACACACTTTGCTTAATGCAGTTATCTGTTGTTCGCAACTTAATACTTGTGGAGTTCTCGGATTGATTCGCCACCAGTGGATTATTAGTCATAGATGCAGTTGGATGATGGTCTATGTATCTTGTTGTAATGCCCAGAGTAAATCTCATAGTGATCCTCTCGACATATGCACGTTGTCTTTATTCTATCAATTGCCCAACTGTAATTTTATTACCCAGCATGTGTTATTTTATCTTATGGAGAGACACCACTAGTGAACTGTGGACCCCGGTCCTATTTCCATTATATTGCTATCACCTGTTTACTTTACTCGCACTGTTTACTTTACTCGCATATTACTATTACTTTCCACTCGATATGCTCATTCCTTTGTTTCAAGCAAACCGGTGAGATTGACAACCTCATCGTAAGTTGGGAGCAAAGTATTTGGTTGTGTTGTGTGCAGGTTCCGTGTTGCTACTAGTTGAAGACGAGTCAACAAGAATCGTTAACGGCGCCCTTGTTGGAGTGTTAGCAGGCTGGCAAGCATCACCTTCTGGAGTATTGACTTTTTCCTGGATTCGATAAACCTTGGTTTCTTTCTGAGGGAAAAACTTGGTGCTGTGGTCATCATACCTTCCTCTTTGGGTTCCCAACTGGACGGTGAAAAACTATCAACACCGCGCCGCATCAGTCTTCTCCACTATGTGCTTCATGTTTAGATCTTGTGAGCTACCTATCATGATCAAGATCATCTTTGTGTAATTCTACACGTTGTGTTTGTTGGGATCCGATGAGATTATCTTTATGTTTTCTCTATGTTTTTTATTTTCTTGCATGCTCTCCGTTGCTAGTAGATATCTTGGCCGAGTAGATGCTAGTGACTCCAAGAGGGAGTATTTATGCTCGATAGTTGGGTTCATGCCTCGGTTGATGGAGATGGCGGTGAGGTCGATGGAGACGGCAGAGACGGCGATGGAGACCCATGGAGATAGCTCTGGGGCACTTCCCCGTCCCGGCAGGGTGCCGGAATAGAGACTTCTGTCCCCCAAAATTTGTCGGTGGCGGCGGCGGAGCTGCGGAACTTTTTCTGGAAAATTGTCGACTCCTTTAGGGTTTTCCGTCCCGAGGCTTTATATAGGCGAAGGGGCGTCGTCAGGGGGCTGCCAGGGTGGCCTCACACATAGGGGGCACGGCCAGGGCCTGGGCCGCGCCACCCTAGTGTGTGGGCAGGCCCTGGCCCCCCTCCGGCTCCTCTTCGGTTCTCTGGAAGCTTCCAGAAAAAATAAGACTTCTGGAACTTGTTTCGTCCAATTCTGAGAATATTTCCTGTGTAGTTTTTCTGAAACACAAAAATAGTAGAAAACAGGGAACTGGCACTATGGCATCTTGTCAATAGGTTAGTTCCGGAAATCGCATAAAAATGCCATGAAGTGTAACAAAACACAAGGCAAATGGTGTAAAAACAAGCATGGAGCATCAAAAATTATAGATACGTTGGAGACGTATCAAGCATCCCCAAGCTTAACTCCTGCTCGTCCTCGAGTAGGTAAGTGATAACAAAAGAATAATTTTTGAGGTGATATGCACCATCACAATCTTGATCATATAGGTAAAGCATTGAGTGCTGAGATCAAAGAACTTAAAACATGGGCATGAAAGACATAATCTTGATAATAGAAACTTAGCAACCATGTTATTAACATGAAAATGAACACAAATAAAAGATCATGAATAATGAAACAATGAAAGTCAAACGTGTGTCCAAATCATATGGAAAAACATAGTAAATGGTTTTCAGCTTGTCCCTCATGGAATAGCAAAACATAAATGCATATGACACCTTCATGTTTAAGAGGGCGACTAGATACAAATAATTTAAGAACAAGTGAAACCATAGTCATGAATCAATCAATGAAAACTTTGGGACAATGCACATTATACTCAGAATGACAACTATGCTCTCTTAATGGTGCATAAAGATAGAAGGTGGTGACTCAACATGAAAGTAAAAGAAAGGCCCTTCACAGAAGCAGTGATTAAACATTTGCTAGAGCTTTTCATTTGTAAAACAGAGAGATAAAAATTGGTTTTGAGAGGTGGTTGTTGTAACGGCCCGGAAAAATCCCCAATATTAGATTTGTTTGTTCTTTTCTTTTTCTCTGTCATCTTTACGTATTGCATCATCATGCATCTATCACCTTGCATGCTTTTTGTCAAAACCGAAATTATTTTGACAAAACTCTATTTTATTTTGCTTGTATGGTTTAATAAATCCTCCTGTCTTTTTCTTATTAAAGATAACAACCAAAATATTTGCAAAACATTTTAAAAACAAATGTTTTGAGACAAAATGGATGTTTCAAAAATGGTTTGAACTCTGTTTGAAATCCTTCCTGAAACCTTTCTATTTCTCTCTTCTTTCGTTTTCTCTACAATTTGAAAACACGTCCTTCCTCTTTCTAGCCCAGACCGAGCAGACCCAGTCCAACCTCGCTCGCCTACACTTCGGTGTCGTCTTCCCCCAGAGAGCACGCGGAGAGGGTGACTACTTCTTTTAACGTCACGGCTCACCACCACCTCAAGCTTTCCCCTCTCCCCTTTTAATCCCCAGCCAAGAGACCTCCCCGCAAACCCTATCCCCTCTCTCCTCCCTCGCGCCGCCACCACTCCTTCCCCTTTTCTTGTTTTTCTCTGCAAGTTCGTGAGCGAGAAACGAACCTGAAGACCTCCATCGCAAAGGCCGCCGACGCGCCGCCATTGCAGTGCACCATCCGTCAAGCCAGCGCATCCTGTAGCTCCGCATGGTCGACTGCATCGTCTTCCTTCAAGGAATCGAGCCGGGATCGACTACAGCAACGACAACGTCTACCTCTTCTTCTCAGGTCTCCGGCGAAATCCGGCCGCTCTGGTCCTCATCCAGCTTCCCTGAGCATGCACGCATCCTTGCGGTAAGCTGCTCTTCCTTTTCCATCATTTACCCTTCCATTTTTGATGCTCCTTGTGGTTCCCGTCGTTGACCTCCATTTTTCTCTGTATATGTGCTGCCATGGAAGAGCTCGTGGAGCACTGGTTCTGTACAAAGGCCGGGCGATCCTTCCTGTTTCGTCTGCAGCGGCATCGTGGTCATCTGCAAGATCTGATTCGTAGACTGGACGATCTCGCGTGCAAAGCTGCTTCAACTAGTGCCCAAGCCCTCATCTCACAAGATCCGTTCGTAGTCAAACTGATCTGCATCGCTGTTGGGCCTCAGCCCAGATCCGTTCGGAGCATCCCGTCGCTGGCGCATGATAGTTACTATCTCTCGCCTTTCGGGCTCAGGTCCAACCCAGTTTCGACCTCCCCAGTTTTTTCTATTTTCTGAAATTGCTGCAAATATGCAAAATTTGCTAAATTCATATCTTTTCAACCGTAACTCGAAATAAAAAGTATTTTATATGAATTTGTATCAGAAAAATGCATAGAATCTGAATATGCCATTCATATACATGTTTGCATCTCGCATCATATAGTAATGTGGTAGTTTGCATATCATAATAAATAACATATGGAGTATATGGGAAATGCTTATAATGTTTTCCCCGCTTCATTTAATTTTGTGTAGCTCACCCATATCTTGTTCTTGCCATGCTAATCAACATATAAATTGTCATGTAGTAAAACAACTTGAACCATATATGTGTGTGTCGGGATCCCAATTCCGCTTAAATTTGATAAGTTGCATTGCATCATAATTGCCATGCCATGCATACCTTCACATGATCATGTCGATTCTTTCTCCGTAGTAGTAAGTGTTGCATTCGTTGTTTGTTGTAGCGATTTTATTCGTCTCGGATAGGCCGTTTCGTGATGATGTGAGCAACGACAAGTTCTTCGGGTATTCTTCGACAATCATTTCAGGCGAGCCCTTTTCTCTCTACCCATTTAATACTTTTGCTCTCGCTAGCTCTATATTCTAGCCTGGTGTCACGATGCTTTGTTCGAGTCACGCGTCCTATCCACCTGTTTATCTAAAGCAAAGCCATAGAACCTTCCATACATCCTATTAACCATGTGCTTGTTGTTCAAGTTGGCCTTGCGAGTCGTAGGCATCTTCAGGTTGTTGGAGTTGTTTTATCTTATTGGGTTGGGAAGTTATCAAATGCTCTACTTTATGGATATATGTTGTTGGAGATACTCATGGCTTACTTTATTGTTAATACTTAAAATTGATTTAAGCAGAGGCATCGATGAGTCATTTTGCCTGTTTTCCGACGGCTCACTTGTGTCCCCTAGGACCCCGAGATCGCATGAACTGTTCTGAGACTGAGCGCTCTAACCATACATGGGTATGCTTCTGGGCCTCCCCTTGACACTGCCGGAATCTACATACTTGTCCAGTGGCTACAACTAGTTTGAGGTTTTCCATTTGTTTCTTATCGGGCGTGCAGCTTGGATCTTTGGTTCGTTTTACTTTGGGGGAACCCGTGGGTGCCTTGTAACCCCTTGTTCTGCACATCCGTATAGGTGCGGTATGTATTGTTAAGTGGTCATCCCCTAGTGGGCTCTGATCCATCTTAACCGTGGTCGCAAACAACTAGGTCCATCTCAGAGATTCGGCCGGACTCTCGAGCGGGTTCAACTTAGTCAGGTGGCTTCCTGGACTTGTTTGTAGTGAAGGACAGTGCGAGTCGTGACTATCCTAATGGTGCACCTGTTTTTATTAAGGGTGCGAGACTTGCCTGAAGGATTGTTCGAGCGTTTGGGTACATTTGGGCACCCCTGCAGGGTTAAATCTTTTCGAAAAGCCGTATCCGCGGTTATGGACGACTTGGAGCTGTACTACTCGATCATAGAACAACTTGCACCTGCTATTTCAATACTAATAAACTTGTGTAGTAAGCTAGCACAACTACAACAACAAACCTGCAATAAAACTTGGTAACCGTGTGCGTGCCTTTGATACTTGCTTCTTTGTTTGGTCACGAGGAGGTGATTCATCGGCTAGGTTATGTTTTGTGTTAGTTTCTAGTTGGTTACTTTTATACGCTCTCTTATCTTATTCTATTTAGATGAAAGTTATAGTGTGTCTCTGTAGTTTAGTGCTTTTGTTGCCGCTAAGTCCACCATATAGCCTGTAGGCGAGCACAGCTGAATTCCAGTCTCGCGAGTACGTGCCTCGGTACTCACCCTCATTTTTCTTCTTTTTCCTTTCTCTTTCTCTCTCCTTTTTTCGGCAACCATTGGTCCGATCTTCACAGGTATGGGAGCGATGACGTTAGCAAGGTTACCCTTCCGGCTTGGCCTGGACAGGGTTTGGACGCCATCGTTTATCTTCAGGCCTCTTAGGCCCATCTGTACTCTTGTCCGTACTCGGATACTATTTGCTTTATGTATGATTTGAATCTTTGTATTGTATATTTGGATATTTTGACTCGTGGAGTCTTCGTGGTTATATTATATTCTTTTGTGGGTTCCATCATGAACTTGTGTAACTGTTGCTACCTTGATTCCACCCGCATCACGTGCACGCTGCAACGTGCACGAGGCGCTTGGTGGTGCGTTTCCAAAGCGACATCATGCGAATTATGGCGTGACTGCTATAATTTGCAAGGTGCCGGTTTTGGGGCGTTACAAGTAGTATCAGAGCCCAGGTTTTTTCGATACCCACGGGTCCAGTCTGCCTGTAGGATAACCTTGCCAACGGACATTGTGTGTCTAGTGTCAAACTATTTTGCTAAAAATGAGTTGGATAGATCTAAGTAGCTCTGCATTTTTCTCCTTACCTTCTATGCTTCTCTCCTCTTACCTTTGCGAGTTTTGTGTTCTCTCTCTTATCTGCTTCTTCGAGTTTAAGTTCCTACGTGGGTGGACGATCTCTAACCTTCTATCCTAATAGGTTCGTTCTTCGGAAGTTCTTCATCGTCAATGTGAGCAAGAATTCCTTGTTGGTGGTGTCGAGAAGAGACCTCTTGTTAGTGGTGTCGCGGAGTTCAACATGGCGCATGAAGATCCGATAGTTTAACCAACTCTCCTCCCCTGCATGAGCGTGGATCTCGGGGCGAGATCCTTTGTTAGTGGTGTCGATTGTAACGGCCCGGAAAAATCCCCAATATTAGATTTGTTTGTTCTTTTCTTTTTCTCTGTCATCTTGACGTATTGCATCATCATGCATCTATCACCTTGCATGCTTTTTGTCAAAACCGAAATTATTTTGACAATACTCTATTTTATTTTGCTTGTATGGTTTAATAAATCCTCCTCTCTTTTTCTTATTAAAGATAACAACCAAAATATTTGCAAAACGTTTTAAAAACAAATGTTTTGAGACAAAATGGATGTTTCAAAAATGGTTTGAACTCTGTTTGAAATCCTTCCTGAAACCTTTCTATTTCTCTCTTCTTTCGTTTTCTCTACAATTTGAAAGCACGTCCTTCCTCTTTCTAGCCCAGACCGAGCAGACCCAGTCCAACCTCGCTCGCCTACACTTCGGTGTCATCTTCCCCCAGAGAGCACGCGGAGAGGCTGACTACTTCTTTTAACGTCACGGCTCACCACCACCTCAAGCTTTCCCCTCTCCCCTTTTAATCCCCAGCCAAGAGACCTCCCCGCAAACCCTAGCCCGTCTCTCCTCCCTCGCGCCGCCACCACTCCTTCCCCTTTTCTCGTTTTTCTCTGCAAGTTTGTGAGCGAGAAACGAACCTGAAGACCTCCGTCGCAAAGGCCGCCGACGCGCCGCCGTTGCAGTGCACCATCCGTCAAGCCAGCGCATCCTGTAGCTCCGCATGGTCGACTGCATCGTCTTCCTTCAAGGAATCGAGCCGGGATCGACTACAGCAACGACAACGTCTACCTCTTCTTCTCAGGTCTCTGGCGAAATCCGGCCGCTCTGGTCCTCATCCAGCTTCCCTGAGCATGCACGCATCCTTGCGGTAAGCTGCTCTTCCTTTTCCATCATTTCCCCTTCCGTTTTTGATGCTCCTTGTGGTTCCCGTCGTTGACCTCCATTTTTCTCTGTATATGTGCTGCCATGGACGAGCTCGTGGAACACTGGTTCTGTACAAAGGCCGGGCGATCCTTCCTGTTTCGTCTGTAGCGGCATCGTGGTCATCTGCAAGATCTGATTCGTAGACTGGACGATCTCGCGTGCAAAGCTGCTTCAACTAGTGCCCAAGCCCTCATCTCACAAGATCCGTTCGTAGTCAAACTGATCTGCATCGCTGTTGGGCCTCAGCCCAGATCCGTTCGGAGCATCCCGTCACTGGCGCGCGACAGTTACTATCTCTCGCCTTTCGGGCTCAGGTCCAACCCAGTTTCGACCTCCCCAGTTTTTTCTATTTTCTGAAATTACTGCAAATATGCAAATTTTGCTAAATTCATATCTTTTCAACCGTAACTCGAAATAAAAAGTATTTTATATGAATTTGTATCAGAAAAATGCATAGAATCTGAATATGCCATTCATATACCTGTTTGCATCTCGCATCATATAGTAACGTGGTAGTTTGCATATCATAATAAATAACATATGGAGTATATGGGAAATGCTTATAATGTTTTCCCCGCTTCATTTAATTTTGTGTAGCTCACCCATATCTTGTTCTTGCCATGCTAATCAACATATAAATTGTCATGTAGTAAAACAACTTGAACCATATATGTGTGTGTCGGGATCCCGATTCCGCTTAAATTTGATAAGTTGCATTGCATCATAATTGCCATGCCATGCATACCTTCACATGATCATGCCGATTCTTTCTCCGTAGTAGTAAGTGTTGCATTCATTGTTTGTTGTAGCGATTTTCTTCTTCTCGGATAGGCCATTTCGTGGTGATGTGAGCAACGACAAGTTCTTCGGGTATTCTTCGACAATCTTTTCAGGCGAGCCCTTTTCTCTCTACCCATTTAATACTTTTGCTCTCGCTAGCTCTATATTCTAGCCTGGTGTCACGATGCTTTGTTCGAGTCACGCGTCCTATCCACCTGTTTATCTAAAGCAAAGCCATAGAACCTTCCATACATCCTATTAACCGTGTGCTTGTTGTTCGAGTTGGCCTTGCGAGTCGTAGGCATCTTCAGGTTGTTGGAGTTGTTTTATCTTATTGGGTTGGGAAGTTATCAAATGCTCTACTTTATGGATATATGTTGTTGGAGATACTCATGGCTTACTTTATTGTTAATACTTCAAATTGATTTAAGTAGAGGCATCGGTGAGTCATTTTGCCCGTTTTCCGACGGCTCACTTGTGTCCCCTAGGACCCCGAGATCGCATGAACCCCGAGATCGCATGAACTGTTCTGAGACTGAGCGCTCTAACCATACGTGGGTATGCTTCTGGGCCTCCCCTTGACACTGCCGGAATCTACATACTTGTCCAGTGGCTACAACTAGTTTGAGGTTTTCCATTTGTTTCTTATCGGGCGTGCAGCTTGTATCTTTGGTTCGTTTTACTTTGGGGGAAGCCGTGGGTGCCTTGTAACCCCTTGTTCTGCACGTCCGTATAGGTGCGGTATGTATTGTTAAGTGGTCATCCCCTAGTGGGCTCTGATCCATCTTAACCGTGGTCGCAAACAACTAGGTCCGTCTCAGAGATTTGGCCGGACTCTCGAGCGGGTTCAACTTAGTCAGGTGGCTTCCTGGACTTGTTTGTAGTGAAGGAGAGTGCGAGTCGTGACTATCCTAATGGTGCACCTATTTTTATTAAGGGTGCGAGACTTGCCTGAAGGATTGTTCGAGCGTTTGGGTACATTTGGGCACCCCTGCAGGGTTAAATCTTTTCGAAAAGCCGTGTCCGCGGTTATGGACGACTTGGAGCTGTACTACTCGATCATAGAACAACTTGCACCTGCTATTTCAATACTAATAAACTTGTGTAGTAAGCTAGCACAACTACAACAACAAACCTGCAATAAAACTTGGTAACCGTGTGCGTGCCTTTGATACTTGCTTCTTTGTTTGGTCACGAGGAGGTGATTCATCGGCTGGGTTATGTTTTGTGTTAGTTTCTAGTTGGTTACTTTTATACGCTCTCTTATCTTATTCTATTTAGATGAAAGTTATAGTGTGTCTCTGTAGTTTAGTGCTTTTGTTGCCGCTAAGTCCACCATATAGCCTGTATGCGAGCACAGCTGAATTCCAGTCTCGCGAGTACGTGCCTCGGTACTCACCCTCGTTTTTCTTCTTTTTCCTTTCTCTTTCTCCCTCCTTTTTTCGGCAACCATTGGTCCGATCTTCACAGGTATGGGAGCGACGACGTTAGCAAGGTTACCCTTCCGGCTTGGCCTGGGCAGGGTTTGGACGCCATCGTTTATCTTCAGGCCTCTTAGGCCCATCTGTACTCTTGTCCGTACTCGGATACTATTTGCTTTATGTATGATTTGAATCTTTGTATTGTATATTTGGATATTTTGACTCGTGGAGTCTTCATGGTTATATTATATTCTTTTGTGGGTTCCATCGTGAACTTGTGTAACTGTTGCTACCTTGATTCCACCCGCATCACGTGCACGCTGCAACGTGCACGAGGCGCTTGGTGGTGCGTTTCCAAAGCGACATCATGCGAATTGTGGCGTGACTGCTATAATCTGCAAGGTGCCTGTTTTGGGGCGTTACAGTTGTCTTTGTCAACGACTGGCAGTGGGGTTCTTACTATCTTCCATACCAAAATGAAGCAAGTTTTTGAGAGAGAGATTGGCACTTTTGTGCTCTTTTATAAAGCTTGGCAACTCCCCACCTTTTTCCTTTCTCAAACCATGGCTAACCGATTCCATCGGGTGCCCACCAACATTCACATACCATGGAGGAGTGCCTTTTTTTTGGAATAAGACAATATGGAAGATAGCAAATCCGACCACTATGTCCCCATGAGCTAAAAACAGTGTCACAAAATGAGAAGTATTTTGAAGGTTTTTTGAAAGGTAGCACATGAAAATTTACTTGGAATGGCTTGCAAATACCATGCATAGGAATTTATGATGGACACAATGGCAAACTTGGTTTTTGGGAGTTGGATGCACGAGTAGAGCTCATACTCAGTACAAAATGAGGGCTAGCAAAAGACTGGGAGCGACCAACTAAGAGAGCAATAACGGCCATAATCATGCATAGCGACAAAATATCATTGAAAGAAGCATAAGATGGCATCAAAAGTCAAAAACTAAATGATCATAGAGGCTATAGGCGACTTATTTTTGTAGTCAACATGGTGTAAGCATGCGCCAAGTCAACCCAAAAAAAGCATCAAGGAGAAAACCAAAATAATGCTTCCAAATGATAAAAACAACGCATGATTCTTTCAAAGGCTCATTAAGCAATCTCAGTTATATGAGAGAAGTCATGCTACAGCAAAACCACTAAGCATACTATCAAAAAGACATCAAGCACGACATGCAAAAGCCTAGGCCGCAGTCTACACAAGCTCCTTTTTGTACCACTTTTTTGCATGAAACTTTTTCTCTTTTCCAACACCATTTGAAATTTTTATAAACACCTCTTTTGATGAAAACCAATAAAGATCAGAGGCAAAAATACACCTTGATAAATAAATATAAGAAGATCTGAACAAAAACCAAGGCGAAAAACGAAAGCTAAATGCAGTAGCAGAAAAAGAGAACACTCGTTGAACGATAAGAGTGAAAACTAGAGTGTTCTTGTAAAAAAAAAGCGAGTTCACCTCCTCTAAAAGAAACATGATGTTATCTAACCATTTATTGCAGCAAACAAAACAAAAGAAAACTGAAAAAAAACTGACGCTCCAAGAAAAACGCATAGTGCATGAAGTAATAAAAATATAGTGTTTTGAAAGGTGACCTGATTTTTGCCGATGAAGAAGGGGGTGCCTCGGGGGCATCCCTAAGCTTTGATGCTTGTACTTCTTAGATATTTCTTGGGGTGATGCATGGGCATCCCCAAGCTTGAGCTTTTGTCCATTCTTCAACTCATCTCATCATTCTCCAATCCCTACACTTGAAAACTTCCTTCATACAAAACTAAACACAAATCTATTAGCAATATTAGTGTAAGCATAACATATAATCAACCTCTTTTGCTTTAGGTTTCAACCTAATACCACCACATATTAAGCATATAATACTGTAGCAACTTCCCCAAAAGTTCCGTGATCAAAAGAACTCAAAAAGAAAGCGATAAAGCGGCAAACACAAATATTGGCAGAAATCTATCAAAACAGAACAACTGACAAAGGTCAAATTTTTGAGGGGTTTTCTGTTGCTCAAATCAAAAAGTGTTAAACTAATGAAAGTTTGGATATAACCGGGGGCATATGCACAAGAAATTTCAGGTCAAAAATATATACAGAGAATTTTCACGAATTTTTATGGTGCAGCACCAAAAACTGTTTCAGGACAGCAACATCCCCAAATCTTACCTCACTCAAATTAGAGGCTTCTCTTGGCACAACAATGAAATAAAAATGATAAGGAGTGGTTATTACAGTAGTAATAACTTCCAAGACTCAAATAAAATAAAAAGTACTGAAAATAAAACAATGGGTTATCTCCCAAGAGTGCTTTTCTTTAACGCCTTTGAGCTAGGCGCAGTAATTTGCAAAGATGCTCATGTGGGCGCCATATAAGAGCTTGAGGCAAGGCGCCATATAGGAACTTAAAGCAATAGAGAGCATCAAAAAGCAAATGTGAAAGGCATTTAAATCTAAACCACTTCCTATGAAAAATAGTCTTGTAAAGAGACAAGTCATAAAAGCGCAAAGCAAAAAGCATAGGAAGGCAAAACAAGTACAACTTCAAGAATTGCAACATAAAGAGGGGAAACTCAATATTGTTGAGATCCATCAAACCATGTTTCCCTCTCTCATAATAACTTTTAGTAGCATCATGAATAGAATTAACAATATAATTATCACATAAAACATCCCTATCATGAGCCACATGCATAAAAGAATTAATACTCCCCACATGAACAATAGTAGTAGGAGCAGATTCAATAGAATAATTATTCTCATCACCATAATCATCAAAAATAGGAGGCATATTGTAATCATAACTAATTTTATCCTCAATAGTAGGTGAACTGAAAATATTATACCCATCATCATAAACTAGAGGTTTAGTATCATCACAAGCTAGAGAACAACTATTCCGCAAAGCATATTCTTTAAACAT
This sequence comes from Dactylis glomerata, assembly GCA_007115705.1. Lineage (NCBI taxonomy): Eukaryota > Viridiplantae > Streptophyta > Magnoliopsida > Poales > Poaceae > Dactylis > Dactylis glomerata. The sequence continues at coordinate 7,162,234 of QXEO01000383.1, forward strand.
ATCATCATAAGAAGGAACATGGATAACACTAATGGTACAACAATTATTAACCTTAGAATTTGTACCAAAAATATTTTCAATATCAAAAGTAGAGTGCTTTTCCCAATCATGATCACTAACATAGGTAACAGGCATAGGAACATCACATAGGGGAGATAAAAAATCATTAGAGCAAACTTTCTCCACTAAAGCTAGGGAACTAAAAATATCATGCTTAACAAAACCAGCTTCCCCAAGCTTAGACTTTTCTATAACAGTGTTCAAAGCATTCATACTAACAAAACTATTAGCATGCAAATTAAGCTCCAAAGGTTTTTTAATTTTTTCTTCAAACACTTCATGTCTAAACTCAGGAAAAAGACTACAGAACTCTTTGTTTTCCATTAAGCCTAACTAGTGAAAATAAAAACTAAAAACAAAAAGATGTAATTGCAGAATCTAAAGGAAATAACTTCAAGCACTCACACAGGAGGATGCGAGTACCTTTTACCTTACCTCCCCGGCAACGGCACCAGAAAAGAGCTTGATGCGTGGTAAATAACCAGCCCGTTGGGAACCCCAAGAGGAAGGTGTGATGTGTATAGCAGCTAGTTTTCTCTCAGTTAAGAAACCAAGGTTATGTCGATCAGGAGAAGAGTGGACAATACAACTGAAGGTGATGCGGACTAGTTTGCGACAGCTTCGGACAATTTATATATGGCGCCTCGTCCAAGCTTTGCTTGCTAGCTGCAACGCGGAACCTGCACACAACACAACCAAATACTTTGTTCCCAACTTGCGATGAGGTTGTCAATCTCACCGGTTTGCTTGAAACAAAGGGTATGACCGTATCGAGTGGAAAGTGATAATAATATGCAAGTAAAGTAAACAGTGCGAGTAAAGTAAACAGGTGATAGCAATATGATGGAAATAGGACCGGGATCCACAGTTCACTAGTGGTGTCTCTCCATAAGATAAATAACACATGCTAGGTAAACAAATTACAGTTGGGCAATTGATAGAATAAAGATAAACGTGATATGTCAAGAAGATCACTATGCAATTTACTCTGGGCATTACAACAAAATACATAGACCGCCATCCAACTGCATCTATGACTAATTATCCACTTATGGCGAATCAATCCGAGAACTCCACAAGTATTAAGTTGCGAACAACAGATAATTGCTTTAAGCAAAGTGTGTAATGTAAACAAAGCATATGCCCTTGAGCATATGAATGTTGTTTTCTCCCTAGTAGCAACAACACATCTACAACCTTAGAGGTTTCTGTCACTCCCCCAGATTAAATAGAGGCATGAACCTACTATCGAGCATAAATACCCCCTCTTGGAGTCACTAGCAACTACTCGGCCAAGATAGCTACTAACAACGGAGAGCATGCAAGATCATAAACAACATAGAGATAACATAAGATAAATTTCAGTATAGCAACTCAATCATAACACTAATATTCATCGGACCCCAACAAACCAAACATGTAGAATTACATAATGGTGATCTCAATCATGTAGGGCAGCTCATGAGATCTAAACATGCAGCACATGGTGGAGGAGACAACCATCTAGCTACTGCTATGGACCCATAGTCCAAGGTAGACTACTCACTCATCGCTCCAGAGGCAAGCATGGCGATGAAGAAGACCTCCGGTGGTGATTCCCCTCTCTGGCAGGGTGCCAGGAAGAGCTTCTGGACCCTCCCGATCTTCGGGTCGACGGCGGCGGTGGATCGTGATGTGTTCTAGAAAATTGATCGGGTCCTTTAGGGTTTTCCATCCCGAGGCTTTATATAGGCGAAGGGGCGTCGTCAGGGAGCTGCCAGGGTAGCCTCACACATAGGGGGCATGGCTCGGGCCTGGGCCGCGCCACCCTGGTGTGTGGGCAGGCCCTGGCCCCCCTCTGGCTCCTCTTCAATTCTCTGGAAGCTTCCGGGGAAAATAAGACTTTTGGAACTTATTTCGTCCAATTCCGAGAATATTTCCTGTGTAGCTTTTCTGAAACACAAAAATAGTAGAAAATAGGGAAATGGCACTGTGGCATCTTGTCAATAGGTTAGTTTCAGAAATCGCATAAAAACGCCACGAAGTGTAACAAAACACAAGGCGAATGGTGTAAAAACAAGCATGGAGCATCAAAAATTATAGATACGTTTGAGACGTATCAGAGGGGCCAATTCAGGCGGATCCTGCCTCTGCTACTTCTGAAGCCCCCGAGGCTGATGAAGGCCAGGACAGAGATGATGCCAAAGTTTCTCAAGAAGAAAGCGGCTCCACTTTGTCGCCTCCCCCTGCTAATTCTGAAGAGCCAAGCTTGGACAAGAAAAGGAAACGTCTCGACGAACTGCTTTCCTCGAGTACCTCTGCTCCAAAGAATGCGCCAAGGGAGCCCTCTGCTCCCAATACCTCTGAAATTGAAATTTTTGATGCTTTGGACTCGTGAGTTTTGCTGACTCAAATCTTTATATCCTTAGTTCTTGCTCTTTTTGTTGATGATAAATTTTGCTTTTTGTTCCCTTCTCAGTGACGATGATGATCCAAAAAGGGATGCTGCAACTGCTCCTCTCTTGGACACTTTGAAAATCACCAGGATGTCCTCTCAAAAGGAGGATGTGGCAGTTAAATCACCAGAAGTCCCCCCAAAAGAGTAATCATGTTTGTGCTTCCAAGCATCCGAAGAAGGCGATGGCAGCGAGTACTTCTCTTGAGGTTGCTCGACCCGTAGCATCTTTGAAAAACGTGAGTAATGCTTCCTATACTCGAAAGTTTTTCCGTTGCTTGATTTTCCCTGACATACTTTTGTTCTGCAGACTTTGATGCAAAAATTTCTCTCCCTTGGCGCTGAGTGCGTTGGGTTTCAGGAGACTGCTCAAGCCTCTCAAGGTATGTCTGTTTTTGTGCTTGTGGCTTCTATTTGTTCTTGTGTCTTCCCCTGATTTCTTACTATCTTTCCTTTTCTGAATTGTAGTCGCTTTGGCTGCGGCCAATGCTCACTTATCGGCTCTGGAAGCCGAACTTAATGCTGCTAGAGAAGCTTGGGAAGGTGCAAATGCCGCGAAGGTTGCTGCTGAGAAGGTCACTAAGTCAGCAGAGACCAAGGCGAAGAAAGCTGAGAAGGCACTTTCTGATGCTGATCAAAAGCGGATCCAGCGAGAGTAGACTATAGCCAAGCGGCTTGACAAGATTTCAGTTCTTGTTGGTAGTAAGTGTTGTGTTTGTCTTTTCTGGCTCCTTGCTCAGATTTGTATTGCTAACATTTTGTTTTCTTTCTTTGGCTTGTTTCTCTATGGTGCAGCAGAGAAAATTGGATTATCTTGGAAACTTCGGCAGCCAGACACTGAAGACCCTTTGCTGGTCGCGGTGGATTTACTGCAGTCAAACTAGAAATTAGTCCCGGAAGTTCTTCAGCTGACTTGTCGTGTGCTGATGCGGATGTTTGTCAGGTTGTGGCCGAAGAAGAAGGAAGAGATGCCAGTCGATGATGTTTATGCACGCTTCTGTTCTTGTAGACAGTGTTGGGCCTCCAAGTGCAAAGGTTTGTAGAGCAGCAGCAAGTTTCCCTTAAGTGGATCACCTAAGGTTTATCGAACTCAGGGCGGAAGAGGTCAAAGCTATCCCTCTCAAGCAACCCTGCAATTACGATACAGAAAGTCTCTTGTGTCCCCAACACACCCAATACACTTGTCAGATGTATAGGTGCACTAGTTCAGCGAAGAGATAGTGAAATACAAGTAATAGTGATGATTCTAAGTAGTAAATGTAATCTGAAATAAATATCGCTGCAAGCAAACATGTAACAAAACTGAAAGAAAACGGCGTGCAATGCTTGGAAACAAGGCCTAGGGATCATACTTTCACTAGTGGACACACTCTCAACAAATATAACATAATTGAACCAATATATACTATCATCAATATGCAACTCAAAACAATTCTCCAATGGAAAACAAACACTAATCATGCATAGGGCTACGAAGCACTCCTCAAAGTCTGTATGTACACAAACTAGATTGTCCCACACTATCACCATGAACGCACCAGATGGTTCCAACAAACACCAACATTTCATAGAGACATTAACCAAAAATATACACAAGATGCGCACACTAGTCACCTTCACACCATGATACAAGGTATCTCCAGAGATTACAAATAATAAGCACGGGAGTAGCATAATATCTGAATAATAACATCTGCCAATTCAACTAGATACAAAGCTCATGATCACATAAAGATCACATCATGGGAGAGAGAGGTGAACCACATAGCTACCGGTAGAGCCCTTAGCCCCGAGGGAGAACTACTCCCTCCTCATCATAGGGGACATCAAGGTTGGTGGAGATGGCGGTGAGGTTGATGGAGATGGCTGAGACGGCGATGGAGATGGCTCTGGGGGCACTTCCCCGTCCTGGCAGGGTGCCGGAACAGAGACTTCTATCACCCAAAATTTGTCTTCGACGGCGGTGGCGCTGCGGAACTATTCTGGGAAAAACACCGATTGTTTTAGGGTTTTCCGTCGGGAGGCTTCTTATAGGCGAAGGGGCGTCGTCAGGAGTGGACCAGGGGCTCCTCACCACAGGTGGGTGTGTCCAGGGCCTGGGCCGTGCCCCCTAGTGGTGAGGGCAGCCTCTGGCCCCTCTCCAGCTCCCATTTGGTCCTCGATACTCTTCCGGGAAAAATAAGACTTTTGGAACTTGTTTCGTCCAATTCCGAGAATATTTCCTGTGTAGCTTTTCTGAAACACAAAAATAGCAGAAAATAGGGAACTGACACTGTGGCATCTTGTTAGTAGGTTAGTTCCAGAAATCGCATAAAAATGCCACGAAGTGTAACGAAACACAAGGCAAATGGTGTAAAAACAAGCATGGAGCATCAAAAATGATAGATACGTTTGAGACGTATCAGCATCCCCAAGCTTAACTCCTGCTCGTCCTCGAGTAGGTAAGTGATAACAAAAGAATAATTTTTGAGGCGACATGCACCATCACAATCTTGATCATCTAAGTAAGCATTGAGTGCTGAGATCAAAGAACTTAAAACATGGGCATGAAAGACATAATCTTGATAGAAGCAACTTAGCAACTATGTTATAACATGAAAAAGAACACAAACGAAAGATCATGAAAATGAAACAATGAAAGTCAAACGTGTGTTCAAATCATATGTAAAAACATAGCAAATGGTTTTCAGCTTGTCCTTCATGGAGTAGCAAAACATAAATGCATATTACACCTTCAAGTTTAAGAGGGCGACTAGATACAAATAATTTAAGAACAAGTGAAACCATAATCATGAATCAATCAATGATAACTTTGGGACAATGCACATTATACTCAGAATGACAACTATACTCTCTTAGACGGTGAAAAAAGATAGAAAGTGGTGACTCAACATAAAAGTAAAGAAAGGCCATTCGCGGAGGGAAGCAGTGATTGCAAGTTTTATAAACCTTCAAAAATTATGGTACTTACTGGCTTTGAGCTCTCATTGCCCCCATCATAGGTATCTTGAATGGTTAAAGTTAATGCGAGTACACTTATGATGCATATGCTTGACAAATCATAAGTTGAAAACCTCGTGTCCCGTGAAGTACGAATACCCAAACCTCATGCTACTTTACTTAGAGTCCCAAGCAAACTCTTGTCATTGTAAGTATGCAAGTATCATCGAGAACCGCCAACGGGGTACCTCCGTACCCGATGACATGGAACAAGCCCACATCAAAATGACAGGACAAACAGACAATGAACACCTCGGCATCTCTTTTATTTACCATTGGTATAGCTTTTTATTGTGAGATGCGTCATCGAATGTTCACTATGGGCATGCTGTAAATTTCCACCATGAATTATGCATGGCTTAGATTAGCGGCCCAGGCATTTCTCTAACACGTATACAAACTCCATGATCCCGCAAAATTCCCAATTCATTTCACATCATGAGTATCCATAAACAAAAGATCACGATATCAACTCAAATGAAAGATAGTGCAATGTTGAAAGCTTACCCCATGACGGCATGGCTGGGCTAATTTCCAACTTACAACTTGCAAGCATAATGACTCAACATAAGAGAGCCACAATGTCAAAATTTTAAAACGAGAAAAGTGAAGTGTGCCATCAGGTTCGTGAGAGCTTTACTGACTAATTTTTGCATAACACCAAAAAGAGTTTAATTTGAAGGATAGATAAAAGCAAGTCAAATGTACTTGGAATAGCAAATTGCTAATAGGTATGTATGGTGGACTCATTGGAACAACTTGGTTTTTAGGAGTTGGATGCATGAGTAGAGCTCATACTCAGTACAAAATGAGGGCTAGCAAAAGACTGGGAGCGACCAACTAAGAGAGCAATAACGGCCATAATCATGCATAGCGACAAAACATCATTGAAAGAAGCATAAAGTGGTATCACAAGTCAAAAACCAAATGATCATAGAGGCTATAGGAGACTTATTTTGTAGTCAACATGTGTAAGCATGTGCCAAGTCAACCCAAATAAAGCATCAAAGGAGAAAACCAAATAAATGCTTCCATATAATAAAAACAACGCATGATTTTTTCAAAGGCTCATTAAGCAATCTTAGTCATTTGAGACAAGTCATGCTACAACAAAAATCACTAAGCATACTATCAAAACGCAATCAAGCATGGCATGCAAAAGTCTAAGCCGCAGTCTAAACAAGCTCCTTTTTGTACCACTTTTTTGCATGAAACTTTTTCTCTTTTCCAACACCATTCAAACCCTTTTTGAAATAACTCTTTTGAGGAAAACCAACATAGACCAGAGGTCCAAATACACCTTGATGCAAAGATAAAACAAGATCTGAACAAAAATCAAGGCAAAAAACAAAGGCTAAATGCAGTAGCAGAAAAAAGAGAACACTCGTTGAACGATAAGAGTGAAAACTAGAGTGTTCTTGGCAATGAAAAACGAAGTTCATCTCCTCCAAAAAGAGTGATGTGATCCAACCATTTATTGCAGCAAACAAAACAAAAGAAAACTGAAAGCAAAAGTAAAGACGCTCCAAGAAAAATGCATAATGCATGAAGCAATAAAAATATAGTGTGTTGAAAGGTGACCTGATTTTTGCCGATGAAGAAGGAGGTGCCTCGGGAGCATCCCCAAGCTTTGACGCTTGTACTTCTTGGATATTTCTTGGGGTGACATGGGCATACCCAAGCTTGAGCTTTTGTCCACTCTTCATCTCATCTCATCATTCTCCAATCCCTACACTTGAAAACTTCCTTCATACAAAACTAAACACAATTCTATTAGCAACATTAGTGTAAGCATAGTAATGAATCAAACCTTTTTGCTTAAGATTTCAACTCAAAACCACCACATATTAAAGCATCTACTACTGTAGCAACTTCCTCATAAAGTTCCTGGATCAATAGAACTCAAAAAGAAAGTGATCGAGAGGCAAACACAAATAGTGGCAAAAATCTGTCAAAATAGAACAGCTGACAAAGGTCGAATTTTTGGGGTTTTTTTGTTGCTCAAATCAAAAAGTGTTCAACTAATGAAAGTTTGGATATAACCTGGGGCATATGCACAAGAAATCTCAGGTCAAAAAGATTATCTAAAAAAATTCACAAATTTTTACGGTGCAACACCAAAATCTGTTTCAGGATAGCAACTTCCCCAAATCTTACCTCACTCAAATTAGAGGTTCTCCTTGGCACAACAGTGAAACAAAAAGGATAAGGAGCGGTTATTACAGTAGTAATAACTTCCAAGACTCAAATAAAAGAAAAAGTACTAAAAATAAACAATGGGTTATCTCCCAAGAGTGCTTTTCTTTAACGCCTTTGAGCTAGGCGCAGTAATTTGCAAAGATGCTCATGTAGGCGCCATAAAAGAGCTTAAGGCAAAGGCGCAATATAAGAACTTGAAGCAAGAGAGAGCATCAAAAAGCAAATATGAAACATATTTAAATCTAAACCACTTCCTATGAAAAATAGTCTTGTAAAGAGACAAGTCTTGAAAGCGCAAAGCAAAAATCATAGGAAGGCTAAACAAGTATAACTTCAAGAATTGCAACATAAAGAGGGGAAACTCAATATTGTTGAGATCCATCAAACCATGTTTCCCTCTCTCATAATAACTTTCAGTAGCATCATGAATAGAACTAACAATATAACTATCACGTAAAGGATCCCTATCATGAGCCACATGCATAAAAGAATTAATACTCCCTACATGAACAATCGTGGTAGGAGCAGATTCAAAAGAATAATTATTCTCATCACCATAATCATCAAAAAAAGGAGGCATATTGTAACCATAACTAATTTTCTCCTCAAAAGTAGGTAAACTAAAAATATTATACTCATCATCATAACCATCATAAACTAGAGGCTTAGTATCATCACAAGCTAGCGAACAGCTATTTTGCAAGGCATATTCATCAAACATATCATCATAAGAAGGAACATGGATAGTACTAATGGTACAACAATTATTAACCTTAGAATTGGTACCAAAAAGATTTTTCAATATCAAAAGTAGATTGCTTTTCCCAATCATGATCACTAATATAGGTAACAGGCATGGGAACATCATCCCAATCAGAATTATCATAATCTATAGTAGGATCATAATGCTTAGGGGAATATACCGTGTCCTCTCACCTTTTACTTCTCTTCTTATTCATACTCTTCTTACTCTTTCCTTTAGGAGGGAGAGACTTGAAGGGCATCTTCTCCACATATCCTTTAGGAGGGATAGGCATCTTCTCCACATAATCTGGTTTACTGACAGAAACAATAGAAGAAACTTTGGAGGATTCCTCCTCTCTATTAATAAGATAAAAACATCTATCAGTCCTATCATAGCTTGGCAAAACATCATGTTTTATAAGATTTTGTATGTAAGTATTTGCGAGGCTATCTTTAACACAATAGAGACGACAACCATGAAGGGTGCTATTAATATCAACATCATTCATGTCTACCAAAGAAATCTTTCTAGATATCTCTTCACACGCCAAGAACAAAGTGAGCTCATCATGCTGATTGAGAGTAATCTTGTCATCACAATACAAACTTGCAGTATTAGAAGAGTAACTATTAGGGCTTGAGCATTGGAAATTAAAATGACCTATGTCATCGCAATGTTTACAAAGAAAAGGATAAATCTTACAAACCTTTTTACCGAGCTCGCCTATAGCCTTGTACCACATTCGGGTTTCTTCATTTGCGTGGTGGACACAATAATCTTCCTTGTTGTAGTGGGAATGACTTATGGGGCATGCCACAGGCCGAGCTATCTGACGGCTGGCATCCCAGGAGTCTCCATGGCTTGAAGACAAGAAGACCGGCTTCGCCTGGAGGGCCGGCTGTGCCAACAGCCGGCTGGCATTTCCACCGTGGAAGGCCGGAGCCGGACGACGAAGATAAGAACCCACCAACGGCCGTTTCGCCGAAAGTGGACTGGCCCCGACAAGAGCGACAGAGGCCAAGGATAGGAGTGGCGAGCGCCACGACCAAGTCCAACCAATCGATGACCAAGGACCCTTCCCCACGATAGGATCCAAGGCAAAAGGGAGGGCATATGCCTCCCAGATGTCGGTCCCAGGGGAAAGAAACTTTATAAAGCGAAGCTGTCAGAGCAGGGCAAAGGGATCACGCCAAAGACGCCGCCGCCGAGGAGCCGGCAGCCGGCCGAATTGTTACCCAACCTGTAACCAGGCCCCCGCCTATATAAGGGGGCCTGGACCCTTAGCATAGGGGAGATCCGATCTTCTTCTTCCTCCTCTAGCCCAAACAGCTCGAGGAGCATTGTAACCGATACAATCCAATCAATATGAAGTAGGCAGGAAGTAGGGGCTTACCTCCACCCGGGAGGGCCCTAAACCTGGGTAAACCGTGGTGTCTCAGTAGGCATAACCTCGAGCCGGGCCCCTCGTCTCCACCGTCGAGCCCCTCCGATAAGCCTACCCATGGCTACTGTCTCTAAATTCCTATGACAGTTGGTGCCCACCATGGGGCAAAGCGTAGCGACGAGCGGAGTCAAGTTCCGGCCGGGACCCTCCGATGAGAAGGTCGCTTCCGGCCTCGTCTGGAGGTTCGGCACCTTCAACTGCATTGACAACAACTTCGCCCACTTCAAGAACGGCTTCGGCAACCGCGGCTCCTTCCTCGATGTCGGCAGCCACCGCTTCTACGTCGCCAAGCCCTTCTCGGAGGAGGTCACCGATGTCTTCGACTCCCTCTGTGATGGAGGCTCAAGCTGCAGCGAAAGCAGCAATCTTGGCGCCATGGTCGAGGTAATGGCTCTGGGAGAGGACGAGGGCGGCGACTTACCGCGCCCTGAGCGCCCGTCGCCCGAACGCCTTCCTCCACAGGAGCAAGATGCTCCACTCCCAGAGCAGGACGCCCCGGACGTCTCCGTGGTGGACACGCGCGCTCCCCTCGGCCGCGTCATTGATCCCGCCCGGGTTGCCGAGGCCCTGGAGCGGACTCGTCTCGTCCTCCTCGGCAAGGTGGCTGAGGACGAGGCCAACCGGTGCCGCGCGAGCACCACGCTCAGCGAGTTCTACGACGCACTGACCGAGCTCGCCCGTGACCTGCACCGCAGCTTCGCCACCGTCATCCCCGGCCAGATCCAGTGGTCGCCATCGGCGAGCCGAGGCCGTGGAGGGCATGGACAGGGCGGCCGTGCTCCGAGCGGCAACGTTCAAGGCCACCGCGTCCAGCAGCGGGGTGGAGCAAGCAGGCCACGCTTGATCGTGGAGTCAGCGCCAAGGTCGGAGTCCCAGGCTCGCCCATCGGCGCTGCACATCCACCTGTGGCTTGACCACGCCAAGACGCTCCCTAGAGGATCTGCTAGCTCAAAGCGAGCGGCTTCTGACCAAGGAGGCCCGGGGGCTGCAGGCAGTGGTCGAGGGCGCAAAGAGGGCAAATACACCCTCGATGTTGCGCTTGATTAGTCGTGTAAATTCCATGCCTCCCCGGGCAGGGAAGCGACCCACTCCACGCGTCAGTGTCGTTTCATGAGAGAGCTGGAGCAGCGCGCTCGGCAGATCCCTGGCACGTCGCAAGCGCAACTGGCTGGAGGTCAGGAGGACCAACAGCGAGGCCTGGCTGGAGGCGAGCCAGACCAGGACGATGACTTCCCGGCGAATGTTGAGCAATATCATATCTTCACTACCCCCGGCAAGGACAAAAGGAACAACCTTTGGCATGAGGCGGAGGTAAACACTGTAATGCCCGCAGAGCCTCAGTTCATGAATTGGTCCAAGGCGGCTATCACCTGGGGGCGCGAGGACCATCCGCGGCTAATGCCCAGCCCTAGAGAATACGGTCTGGTTCGGGACCCAGTTGTGTGCTCTGATACGCACATGTGTCAGTTCTCCCGCATGCTCATCGACGGCGGTAGTAGTATCAACCTTCTTTACCGAAGCTCTCTCGAGAAGTTGGGCATCCCGCTTGCTCAGCTGAAATTGAGCCGGCTCACCTTCCACGGCATCGTGCCTGGGCATTCTTGCACCCCTTTGGGTAAGGTGCAGCTGGAGGTTCTCTTCGGAAAGAAGGGGAATAGCCGCCGCGAGCCTATCTGGTTCGAGGTAGTGGACATCAGCAGTCCCTACCACGCGCTGCTAGGCCGTCCGGCCCTGGCTAAGTTCATGGCTATCCCGCATTACGCCTATCTGAAGATGAAGCTCCCAGGACCAAGAGGTGTGATCACAGTCACGGGAAGCTTCAAGAAGTCGCTGGCCTGCGCAAAGGAAAGCTCGCAGCTGGCAGAGGCGTTGGTCGTCGCCGAGGAGAAGAGGCAGCTTCTACATCACGTGGAGCTGACCCAGCAAGACGTACCAGTTCGCCAGTCACCAGTGGAGCAGTTCAAGCCGTCTATCAAACCTTCGCCGGAGTCCATATCCATCTACGTGCCTGGAGACCCAGCCCCGGCTCAGGTGCCACCACCGGACCCGGGGGCTGCCATCTCGGGGCTGAAGGAGGCAGCTAGCCAGCCCAGCGCGGCCGACTTGGCGGAGGACAAGGGGACTGCCGGCTCCACGCCTGCTCCCCCAGCCGGACAATCAGATGAAGCCGGCGCAACGACGGACCCGGGGGCTGCTGATCCTCTGGTCGCCAGTGTCTTCCACATACGGGAGATACCTTCATGGGCGGAGCCATTCTCCAACTACCTCATCACTGGGGACTTTCCGCAGGACGAAGCGAAAACTGGGCGAATTCAATGTCGAGCTGGGGCGTACACCATCATCAACAGCAAGCTGTACAAGCGCAGCGTGTCAGACATTTTCCAGAAGTGCATCGAGCCGGAAGAAGGGATAGAGCTGCTAAGAGAGATACACCAAGGGGAGTGCGGGCATCACGCATCTTCCAGAGCCTTGGTGGCCAAAGCCTTCCGCCATGGCTTCTACTGGCCAACAGCCAAACAGAACGCAGAGCAGCTGGTGAAACAATGCAATGGCTGCCAGCACTTCTCCAAGCATAGAAACACTCCGGCGACAGCCCTCAAGACCATCCTGGTCACTTGGCCGTTCGCTGTCTGGGGCCTGGACATGGTAGGGCCATTCAAGACCGCACCCGGGGGCTTGACGCATCTGTTGGTCGCTGTGGACAAGTTCACCAAGTGGATCGAGGCCAAGCCAATCAAAAAACTTGACGGCTCGTCCACAATCAAGTTCTTCAACGAGATCATCACAAGATATGGAGTTCCCCGCAACATCATCACCGACAACGGGACAAACTTTGCGAAGGGAGTCTTTGCTGATTACTGTGGCCAGAAAGGCATCCGGTTGGACTTAGCGTCAGTGGCGCACCCTCAGACAAATGGGCAAGTGGAGAAGGCAAATGGGCTGATCCTGGCCGGCATCAAACCAAGGCTGATCGAGCCTCTCGAGCACTCAGCCGGCTGTTGGGTCGAGGAACTACCCTCAGTGCTCTGGAGCCTGCGCACCACTCCAAATCGCTCTATCAGCTTCACACCTTTCTTCCTGGTCTATGGAGCAGAAGCGGTGTTGCCCATGGATATCGAGTTCGATGCTCCCAGAATCGTCCAGTACACAGAGACGCAAGCAAAAGAAGCTCGTGAAGATGGTGTCGACCTCCTTGAGGAGGCACGAGAACAAGCTCTGGCCAGATCAGCGCTCTACCAGCAGCAGCTGCGACGATACCATAGCCGGAAGATTCGCCCGCTCATGTTTTGCGAGGGAGATCTCGTACTCTGGCTGGTCCAAAGCACCAAGGGCATGCACAAGCTGTCTCCTCCCTGGGAGGGACCGTTCATTGTCAGCCGGGTGCTGGGCAATGGGGCATATTACCTTATCGACGCACAAGAGCCCAGAAAGAACAAGGCAGATAACTCTGACAAGGAGACCGAGCGTCCCTGGAATGTCAGTCTCCTAAGACCTTTCTTCTGCTAAGGCAAAAGCTTGTACCCCGAAAAATATGTCAATGAATAAAGGAAAACGGAGCGGCCAGTTATGACCGGCTCCGAGGAAAACACTTCGTGTATGTTTTGCTTCCTGCGTTATTCACTTGACCGGCAGCCGGCTCCAGGCACCGAGCCACAGCCGGCAGCCCCGAAAAGATCGATCTCTCGCCAGCCGGATGAGTACTATGTATGAAGAAGGTCTCGAGCCCAGCCTCCGCCTTCCGGCTCCGCGCAGCCGGACGGATAGGAGCCGGCAGGCCACATAGGAAGGAAAGCCGCAGAGCAGAACCGCAAACGATAGAAAAATCGCCCAACCAGGTGTTAAGGGCAGTGTCTGTTAACTAAGCGTTGGCTAGCATGAGTCGGGGGCCTGATAGACCAAAGTACTACTTCTCACTCTGCGGCATGCTCCCACCCTAGGCCGGCATTCGACTGCCGGCCCAAGGGAGACCAACCAGCACCAGGCTGCCGGTTGGGGGTAGAAGGGCCAAAGGGTGGGAAGATTAAGGAAAAAGTTGAGGGAACCGGATGAAGGCAAATCCAGCAAATAGTTGATAGTCATAGTCTCTCGACGTTTGGGCTGAGAAGCCATGCCCAAGAGGTTCGAAGCTAGAGCTGCCTCACTTGGCGTCGGCATCGTTCACGAAAAGTTAGTTTCGAGCTAGCTGTCAATCCAGCTACCCCAAAACTGGGGGGCTAGGGGGAAAGGGAATTGGCCCTCAAAAGCAGGCTGGCTCCAGTACCTCGTCGGCTTTCTGATCAGTTGGTGCTACGACACGATCAGCAGACGAGCAACGAAATAGAAACCTAACACTCGCAAAGCAAGGGCTAGAGCCAGAAACCAAGGATTTACTCCAACTGCAGCAAGGAAATGTGCCGGCTCCGAACCTCGCCCGAGCCGGTACAGGACTCAGTCTCCGTTCTGCCTGCGCTGAAGCCGGAGCTAGTCCGCCCTTCCCAGAGCCGGCCAGCAGAAGCACCGCTCCTTCTGCGCTAAGGCTGGAAGATCTCACCCGAGGCGTTGGCGCAGGACGATGACTATCGTAGTCCCTACCTACGGATTCGCATCACAACGGTGTCAAAAAGGACATCCACACAGTGAAGAAAGACATTCACACAACGAAGATTCGCAGGAAACTAAAAGAGTTCTTAGTTATTTGGCAAGCGGTTACATAATGAAGGCCACGCTAAGGGCCGAAACAGCAAAAGGACTCCCCCTCCCAACCTCTAGACTCCTGCTGACGATGCCGCTGCCAAGGAGGGGTCTTCGAGGGCGCTCGCCAATCATGGCCAGGGGAAGTAGGCACGGGCGCAGCCGGAGCCGTCGACGACGCGGACGCAGAGGATGCGTGACCTGGCGCGGTGGGTCAGGATGAGAGACCATCCCCGCTCCAGGCCATAGTCGGTGAAGAACCGCTCCCACCCCCCGGTGAGGTAGCTCTTCCCCTCCTCGTCGTGAAGGACCTCGACGTCATACAGCGGCTATCCGCCACTGCCGTCTTCAATCATGAAGCTCGTTGGGGGATTCTTCCCCATCGTGCCGACGAAGTTGGCGGGGAGCGGGAGGCGCTCTTCACTCCCGACCAGCAGGGGCACCATGGCGGTGGCAAACCCGTGCTTCGGGACGTAGGAGAGCTGTTGCTTGGTCGGCGGGCGCGGCGGCGGCGCTCGCGCCTTCTTCGCATCCGCGCTGGAGGAGCCATTGGCGCTCAGGCCAGCGAGGCCCGGAGGGGCGGCCCCGAATGCCATCGCGGCACCGACAAGGGCGGCCGCCGCCTCCAGGGGTGTCCCGGTGAGACCGGCGACGGAGGTTGCGGCCGCGGGAACTACGGTGCCGCCGACGACCGCAGCAACGGACCCACCGCTGGCCGTGACGAGGGTAGTGGAGCGGCCGGCCCCAAAAGGCTCGGCGGCGGCCGCGGCCGCAAGCGCTGCCAAGGTTCTCTTATTACGGCTGCCCGGCGGGCGGCCGCACCTCTGGGGCACTGGCGGCATCGCCGCCAGGCCCCTGGCTCTGTCCGGGCCTCTGAGCGGGCGACCACGCTCGTGCCCGCCCGGCCCATCGTCAGCTCCGGCCCCGATCCCACTGGCTGCTCTGAGCAATGACATCGAGATCGGAGCGGGAGTGGCAGAGGTGACAGTTTGGTGGGGCAAAGGAATGGAGGCGCTCCGGTGTGAAGAAAACCCTCGAGAGCTCCAAGATTTAAGGGCTGGCAAGACATAAAAAGCTGAGCCGGTTTAATGCAATTAAATCGTACGTGTGGCGCTTTGATGGGACGCGTCGCTGACGCCAGCCCGTTTTCATTACATGACATTTACCAGAATCATGACGGTGGCGATTTCGGAGTCAAAGTGACAAGACTGGCCACTGGCACGCTGTGCCGGCCGCCGCGTGGAAGCAAGACTCAAAGCGGCGCAAGTTCCCAGGAGGCAGCACGCCGGCTCGCCGTTCGTCGGCTCGCGGCCGGCAGCCGGGTCGCATCTTGGAGCCGGCTTGTCTCTTGGAACCGGCTCGTCTCAAGACGGCCAGGAGAACTCCGCAAGACTCAACCTCGCTGATTAGAGCGACCAAGCCGGACCAGAAATCCTAGGACTTCGACGAGGACGAGCAAGACTTCGGCGAAAAGAGGAACCCGCCGAAGCCCCATGCTAGCCCATGAGACTTCGCCAGTTTCGGGGGCTAGTGTCGTGGGGATGACTTATGGGGCATGCCACAGGCTGAGCTATCTGACGGCTGGCGTCCCAGGAGTCTCAACGGCTTGAAGACAAGAAGACCGGCTTCGCCTGGAGGCCCATCTGTGCCAACAACCGGCTGGCGTTTCCACCGTGGAAGGCCGGAGCCAGACGACGAAGATAAGAACCCACCAACGCCCGTTTCGCCAAAAGTGGGCTGGCCCCGACAAGAGCGACAGAGGCCAAGGACAGGAGTGACGAGCGCCACGACCAAGTCCAACCAATCGACGACCAAGGACCCTTCCCCACGATAGGATCCAAGGGAAAAGGGAGGGCATATGCCTCCCAGATGCCGGTCCCAGGGGAAAGGAACTTTATAAAGCGAAGCTATCAGAGCAGGGCGAAGGGATCACGCCAAAGACGCCGCCGCCGAGGAGCCGGCAGCCGGCCGAATCATTACCCAACCTGTAACCAGGCCCCCGCCTATATAAGGGGGCCTGGACCCTTAGCATAGGGGAGATCCGATCTTCTTCTTCCTCCTCTAGCCCAAACAGCTCGAGGAGCATTATAACCGATACAATCCAATCAATACGAAGCAGACAGGAAGTAGGGGTTTACCTCCACCCGGGAGGGCCCTGAACCTGGGTAAACCATGGTGTCTTAGTAGGCATAATCCCGAGCCGAGCCCCTCGTCTCCATCGTCGAGCCCCTCCGATAAGCCTACCCATGGCTACTGTCTCTAAATTCCCATGACACTTGTTGTGACTCTGTTCACAAGGTCTATGTACTCCACAAAAATTAACATGCTTATAAGAAATAGGACTTTCAGAAGTTCGAGCATGTTTATTGCAATCATCAACAACAATATCACTTTCTATGCAAGTGCCTTAAAAGGTTCATGATACACATCCCCGTTTCCTTTAGGAACATCAATATGAGAAGCAAAAGCTTGAAGACAATCAATCATCATTTGAGGATCAAGACCATACTTAGCACTAAGCTCTTGAAAATCAGCAGTTTCAGCGAAAGACTTAATGCAATCAAACTCGTAATTCATACCTAATCCTTTACCTTTGTCGCTATCCCAACCTTCAATATTGTTTTGAATTGTTTCAAGCAGATCCCACTTGGTGTCAACATCCTTGCTTGTGAAAGACCCATCAAAGCATGCATCTAGATAGTCCTTGTAATATCCTGAAAGCCTTGCATAAAAATTATTAATAACAATATTACGGGGAAGATCATGAATAGGACATTTGTGCATTAGTAACTTCAATCTTCCCCACGCTTGGGCAATGCTTTCTCCCTTATGCGGATGAAAATTGTAAATGTAATTCCTATCTTTATAAACCTCACTAGAAGGATAGAATTTAGAATAAAAGAGAGGTACAATTTCCTCCCAGTCAATAGATCGACCATCCTTCAGTGTTTTATACCATTCCTCAGCTCTGCCTTTCAGTGATAAAGAGAATAGCTTCTTCTTAACTCAGTTCATCAAAATACCTGCACACTTGAACAACTCGCATAATTCATGTATAAAAAGCAAATGATTACCAGGATGGATAGTTCCATCTCCTAAATAGCAGTTATCCATAGCACGTTCAACAATCTTCATAGGTATTTTAAAAGGATGAGGAGCACAAGCATCATTAGAAACACCACATATGGGAGATAAAATATCATCAGAGCAAACTTTCTCCACTAAAGCCGGGGAACTAAAAATATCATGCTTAACAAAACCAGCTTCCCCAAGCTTAGACTTTTCTATAGCATTAGGAATAATGGTATTCAAAGCATTTGTACTAATAACATTGCTATGCGAAATAAGCTCCAAAGGTTTTTCAATTTTCTCTTCAAATCTAAACTCAGGAAAAAGACTAAAGAAATCTTTACTTTCCATTAAGCCTAACTAGTGAAAATAAAAACAAGAAACAAAAGATATAATTGCAGAATCTAAAGGAAATAACTCCGAGCACTCACACAGGAGGATGCGAGTACCTTTTACCTTACCTCCCAGGCAACGGCGCCAGAAAAGAGCTTGATGTCTACACATACTTCTGTTCTTGTAGACAGTGTTGGGCCTCCAAGTGCAGAGGTTTGTAGAGTAGCAGCAATTTTACCTTAAGTGGATCACCCAAGGTTTATCGAACTCAGGGAGGAAGAGGTCAAAGCTATCCCTCTCAAGCAACCCTGCAATTACAATATAGAAAGTCTCTTGTGTCCCCAACACACCCAATACACTTGTCAGATGTATATGTGCACTAGTTCGGCGAAGAGATAGTGAAATACAAGTAATAGTGATGATTATAAGTAGTAAATGTAATCTGAAATAAATATCGCTGCAAGCAAACATGTAACAAAACTGAAAGGAAATGGCGTGCAATGCTTGGAAACAAGGCGTGCAATGCTTGGAAATGGCGTGCAATGCTTGGACAGGGATGGTGAGTCCCATCGAGAGCAATCAGGGGCGAAGTCAAAGGTGGCAGCCCTCGTCACCCTATCCAAGTTGGACTGTAGCCTTTGTCTTGTGTCGATACATGACCGTTGTAACCCTGGCCACCACTATATAAGGTGGCACAGGGAGCCCTAGCCAAGGGTTGGTCACTCCTTAGTCTCTCAGTTCATAGTTCATCTTCTTCCTCTCACAGAGAGCTTGGAAGCGCCATTGTTGTGTACTCCATCGATCCAAATATACAACCAGTAGAGCAGGAGTAGGGGTGTTATCTCCTTACGAGAGCCCCGAACCTGGGTAGATCTGTGTTCCTTTCTGTCATGCTTCTTAGCTCATTCCCCTCCCCCAAATCCTCCAGCATCTAGTTTGGCTCCCATTTAAGCCATCCCATGGCATATGTTGTTTCACCACAACGACATTTGGCGCCCACCGTGGGGC
Organism: Dactylis glomerata; assembly: GCA_007115705.1. Lineage (NCBI taxonomy): Eukaryota > Viridiplantae > Streptophyta > Magnoliopsida > Poales > Poaceae > Dactylis > Dactylis glomerata. The sequence continues at coordinate 7,181,197 of QXEO01000383.1, forward strand.
AGATCGATGTGCTAGGTGAAGTGTTCATTCGGACGGGGTCCGTGATAGCGGCGTCAGGGGTGCGCGTGGTCTCTGGCCTTGTCCAGAGGCTAGGCTAGCTCAGCTTCATCTGCGATAACGCTGGATGTCTCGGCGGCCGGCCGTTCCCCAGGGATGGCCGGATCATGTCTTTCGGTTCCCACGAGGTGTACGTGGGGACTGAGAGTCTTTGCAGGGAGAAAGTGCTGGTGGCAGCGGATCCTCCGTCGCATATGCTGGCTCGTGCTGGGCGTAGCGCTCGCCCAGTAGAGCCGGCAGAGGTGATGATGGCCAGCACATCTGTGCCGCCGGTGGATGGTGCTGGCAAAGCAGCAGCAGCAGTAGGAGAAACTCCCCCGGAGCCTCCGAAGGCCAAGAGATCGACGCGTCCTCTATTGGAGCGCGCAGAGAACCTGGCCGGCACTTCCGGAGAAACTCACCACCATTGATCAGCTTCTTGAGCCGGTGCAATCCGGTGATGATCCGGAGCAGACGAAGGAGGTCCTAGAGGGATCTCGCCAGGCCCTCATCGACGAGGCCCTAGCCATGCATCAGGAGCGCGAATGGTTTAACCGGCAACTTCGTGAGTATGAGGCAGCCCATGGTTTTACTCCTGTGGTAACCCGGCCTAGCCAGATAGAGTAGGTTAGAACTAGGGGTAGAGATCTTAATGCTGAGCTAGATAAAGGTGCTAGAACTAAGAGTCATACTGCTACTAGTACTGTACCTAAGGTAGTATATAGCTCACCAGTGAAGAACCTTAGAGCAGCAGCAGAGGTAGCTAAGGACTTATCTAACTTATCCGGCGAAGCACTGCGTGAGCAGCAAGCCCGGCTTAACCATCTTTTGTCTAAAGCTACCAAGCAGGAGGCCTTTAAGAAGGCAAACCCAGGGGATGGGGCATCCCAGTATATTGTGTCGGCAGGTGGTGCCGGCGCAAGGTCGAAGGGCCAAGCTTCGTCCCCGCATCCAAGTGCCCGGCGTGCCGGAAGTGTGACCTCTAGCCGCCGGGACAAGCAGATCCAGGTGTATGATCCGGCAATTGCCAGAAAGCAGGTAGTAGCTAAGAAGAGTGCCGGTCAGGCTGACAAGAATGTCGGCAACAAGAAGGCTGGTCAGAATATGCCGGCCGGACACGGAGCAGGTTCGGCCGGTGGTGGCCGGAGTAATAGTGCAGCCCGGCGTCAGCAGCAGGGCACCGGACATGCGGTATAGTAGCAAGGCACGGGTCAGCCGAGACACCGTGAAGATGATGGGAATTCTGCCTTGGCAAGGACAGGATATCAGCAGCAGTATCAGCAAGGCCAGCAGTATCAGCGAGGCCAGCAGAATGAGCAGTGTCAGCCGGAGCAGCAGCAGCAAAAAATGATCGCAGGTCCTATTGCATCCTGGCTCGAACCTCGGTCCCTGGCTGCAAATGATGCGTGCTTCAAGCTGGACAGAATCCACAAGTCAGAGTTGGTGGAGAGACAATGAGCTCCGGGTCCTATGTGCTTTGGACCCCGGATTATGGGTGAGCCGGTGCCTTACTGTTTTCAGCTCATGCGTGGCGCGAGAACATATAACGGCAGTACAAAGCCGGAAGATTGGTTGGAGGATTACTCCACTGCGGTGAACATCACCAGAGGAAACCTCAGATGGGCGGTACGATATGTGCCACAGATGCTCGAAGGACCAGCCAGGATATGGCTGAATAATCTGCCGGCCGGAAGTATCAACGACTGGGTTGATTTTAAAGAGCAGTTTGTGTTGAACTTCACCAGTACATACAAGAGACCCAACCGCCCGTAGCAACTAGCTAACTGCCGGCAAGGAGAATATGAGACTGATCGTGACTACCTGACCAGATGGTGCACATTGCGCAATTCCTGCAAAGGAGTTGTGGAGCAGCAGGCCATCATGTGGTTTGCTCATGGGTGCCGGCATGGCACCATGTTGTGGCAAAAGTTCCAGAGGGAAATGCAGGCCACGTTGGCCGAAACAATCAAGATAGCTGACAATTATGCATTGGGAGATCCCATGCAGCCCACCCTTGATTCACAAGGACAGGGGCAGACCCAGAAGAACAACAACAACGACAGGGGATCGGGACAGTTCTATCGCCCTGATAACCGGAACAAGAGAAGAGATGAGCGGCCGGATTATCGTTATGGATCGGCACAGGTAGCGGCCATCGAAGAGGAGCAAGGGGGCGCTGGTAGTAGCTAGCGTCCAAGATATGAGAACTATCAGCAGCAGCAGCAACAATCGCAGCCTTTCCAGAAGAAGAATATCTGGGTCAACAAGAATGCCGGTGGCGGCGCCGGCCAAAAGATGCAATGGCCGAAGTATACAGTGGGTTTGGCCATGGACAAGCCTTGTGTGTTTCACACATTCCAGCCGGGTAAGCCGGTGAATCACTTGACCAGAAACTGTTCATGGCTGGACGATATATTCGCAGGACGTGCAGGTCCTTTTGGGCCGGCTAGGCCACCTATCCCGGCACCTCCATCGCCGTTGACAGGTGCCAATACAGTTGCAGTCCAGCCTAGACCGGTTAATCCCGGGAATCAGAACAACACCGGAAATGCCGGTGTAAATCAAGTTGATCAGAACTATACTCCGGAATATTAACTCGGAGGCTCAGGTGCAGCCCAAAATGAGTACAAGGAGCCTGATCAGAGCTACATGGCCTTTGAGACCGAGAGAACGGATAAGCAGAGTTTATACCGGCGGAGTTTGGAGGTAAATGCCGTTATGTCGGTGGTCCCGAAGTTGATGCGCTGGTCTGACCAGGCCGTGGGCCAGGATAGGGCAGATCACCCCAAGATTATGCCAAACCCCGGCAGTTATGCTCTAGTGATGGATCTGACATTTGTCCGGCCAGCAAATAACGTGAGGTTCAGCAAGGTTCTCATTGACAATGGAAGCAGCATCAATATCATGTACCGCGATACGATGCAGAAGTTGGGCATCACAGAGAATATGCTGGAGCCAAGCAGGACGACATTCCACGGCATTGTGCCAGGGCTTTCATGTGCGCCGATTGGCAAGATCCGGATAGATGTCATGTTTGGCAACCGAGACAATTGCAGAGTGGAGAACCTCATGTTCGAGGTAGTGGATCTGGATAGTCCTTACCATGCACTGCTGGGAAGGCCGGCATTGGCAAAATTCATGGCCTCTACTCATGTGGACTACCTGAAGATGAAGATGCCGGGACCCGGAGGAGTGATTACCATCATTGGTGATTACAAGCGTTCGATGGCATGTGCCACAGCCGGATCTAATCTGGCCGAGACTCTGATCATTGCGGAAGAGAGGAAGAGGCTCAAGCGAGTGGTGGAAATCACTGAAACGGTCATGACCGGCAAATCTATGCCGGGCATGGCAAACCCAAGTGGCAGCGCTTCTTTTCAAGTGGGCAAGGAAGTCAAGAAGGTGCCTCTGGATGAGGTTTTCCCAGAGCGCCATGCTCTCATCGGGGCGGGTTTGGACCCCAAATAGGAAAGCGAGCTCATCAGCTTCCTCCGTAAGAATCAGGATATCTTCGCATGGTCTACTTCAGACCTGCAAGGTGTGCGGAGGGAGGTGGCTGAGCACGCACTACATGTAAGACCGGATGCAAAGCCGATGAAGCAGCCGCTTCGGCGGAATGCAGATGATAGGAGGAAAGTGATTTGGGAGGAAGTGGCCAGGCTCCTGGCAGTCGGCTTTATCAAGGAAGTACTGCATCCGAATTGGGTGTCTAATCCAGTTTTGGTGGAAAAGTAAAAGGAAGAGCCTGCCATAGTAAAAGTATGGCGGATGTGTGTTGATTACACCAACTTGAACAAGGCATGTCCTAAAGATCCATTCCCGCTCCCTCGGATCGATCAAGTGATTGATTCCATAGCTGGATGTGAACTGTTATCATTTGTAGATGCTTATTCTGGTTTCCACCAGATCCCTTTGTATGAGCCAGATCAAATAAAGACATCCTTTATTACCTCGTATGGGGCTTATTGCTATCTCACTATGCCGTTCGGTTTAAGAAATGCCGGTGCAACTTACCAGAGGTGTATGCAAAAATGTTTGCATGACCAAATAGATAAAAATGTGCAGGTATATGTTGACGATGTCGTCATAAAGACCAAGGAGAGTAAGACTCTCATAGATGACCTCCGGGAAACCTTTGCAAACCTGAGGAGATTTCAGATGAAGTTGAATCCGGCTAAGTGCACCTTTGGTGTGCCAGCAGGCAAGTTACTCGGTTTCCTGGTTTCCAGCCGGGGTATTGAGGTAAATCCCAGCAAGATTCGTGCCATAGAAAGAATGAAACCGCCGACAAATCTTTAGGAAGTACAGAAGTTCACCGGGTGCCTTGCATCCCTGAGCCGTTTCATAAGCCGGCTGGGAGAGAAGGCCCTGCCGTTATATCAATTAATGAAGAAGTCCGACACTTCTGTCTGGACTATGCGGGCAGATGAAGCGTTCAAAGAGTTGAAGCAGATGTTGTCGACCGCGTCGGTATTGGCATCTCCAATGCCCAAGGAGCCGATGTTGCTCTATATAGCGGCAACCAACAGGGTTGTAAGTGAAGTGGTGGTAGTGGAGCGAGAGGAGGGGGGCAAAACCGTGCAGCGGCCGGTATATTATTTGAGTGAAGTCCTTTCTACCTCGAAGGAGAACTACCCACACTATCAGAAGATGACGTATGGGGTCTATATGGCGGCCAAGAAGCTCAAGCATTACTTTCAGGAACACCCAATTCGGGTAGTGGCGGAGGCCCCTATCTCAGAAATCATAAGCAACAAAGATGCCAGTGGCAGGATAGCCAAGTGGGCAATAGAGTTTTCACCATATACACCTCAGTATGACAAAAGGGATACAATCAAGTCACAGGTGTTGGCTGATTTCTTCATTGACTGGGCCGAGATACAATATGAGCCACCGTTGCCTGATGCAAATTATTGGAGGATGCATTTTGATGGGTCCAAGACAATTCACGGTTTGGGTGCCGGGATAGTTTTAACTTCACCCAAGAATGACCAGCTGAGATATGTTCTGTGGATCCACTTTGCAGCATCAAACAATGTGGCAGAATATGAGGCACTTGTGCATGGCCTAAAGGTGTCCAAGGACATAGGCATTCACCGGATTATGTGTTTTGGTGATTCTAACTTGGTAATTCAGCAGTGTTCCGGCATATGGGATGCGCATGATGCAAACATGGGGTCTTACTGTTTCTTGGTGCAGTAGCTGAGTGGATACTTCGAAGGTTGTGAGTTCGGCATGTTCCCCGGGCTCAGAACGAAGCGGCCGATACATTGTCCGAGCTGGGATCCTCCAGAGAGTCAATTCCGCCCGGCATTTTGCTGGAGCATCTGAGGAAGCCATCAATCAAGCCCTCGCCGGAGTCATCATCCATATATGTTCCACCAAGCCCAGAGGAAGCGGTTCCAATGGAAGTAGATGCCGAGGCCAGGTCGGGCAACCCGGGGACTGATCCTTCAGTCCCGGGGACTGGGCCGACATATGCAGTAAATGCAGTATTCCAGAGCAGAGATAAAGGCAAAGGAAAAATATACCAAGAGATTGTGCCGGTATACCCGGGGACTGCTCTGGCATACCCGGGGACTGATCCCTCAGTCCCGGGGACTTCATGGCCCATGGAGATCAATTATGTGTCGGTCGAAATGATGGAGATAGATCAGGCAGTGTTCACCGTCAGGGAAGTGCCCTCATGGGCGCGTCCCATAATGGATTTCCTGGTCGATGGTCAAGTACCGGCGGATGAGACTGAAGCATGCCGGGTTACAAGGCGATCCAAAGGATATACTATCATAAACAAGGAAATCTACAAGAGAAGTGCCACCGGAGTGTTGCAGAGATGTGTTGAATCTGTGGAAGGTATGGAGATGCTCCGGGAAATCTACCAGGGGGAGTGTGGTCACCACGCTTCATCCAGAGCACTAGTGGCTAAGGTATTCCGGCATGGATTTTACTGGCCGACGGCACTCCAGGAAGCAGAAGACTTGGTCCGGAAATGCAATGGGTGTCAGATGTACACCCACCAGACTCATCAGCCGGCATCAGCGTTAAAGACTATCCCGATAACCTAGCCCTTTGCTATTTGGGGCCTGGATATGGTCGGGACTTTTAAGCCGGCAAGGGGAAAAATGACCCATATTCTGGTCATGGTGGATAAGTTCACCAAGTGGATTGAGGTGAAGCCTATAAGCAAGTGTGATGGCCACACAGCAGTGAAGTTCTTAAAAGATATAATCTTGAGATATGGTGTTCCTCATAGCATCATCACTGACAATGGGTCAAACTTTGCCCAAGGGCCATTTGCCAGATATTGTGAGGAGGTGGGAATCCGGCTAGACATTGCATCGGTTGCTCACCCTTCTACTAATGGCCAAGTGGAGAGGTCAAACGGACTAGTATTGTCTGGTATAAAACCCCGGTTGATAGAGCCACTGGAGAAGACTCCGGGATGTTGGCTAGATGAACTACCGGTAGTGCTTTGGAGTTTGAGGACAACTCCGAATAGGTCAACAGGCTATACGCCGTTTTTCCTTGTGTATGGAGCAGAACCTGTGCTTCCAACAGATGTAATACACGATGCACCTAGAGTGGTGCTATATACCGAGGAAGAGGCTAAAGAAGCCAGAGAAAATGATGTTGATCTGCTAGAAGAAGCAAGAGAGATAACACTGTCAAGAACAGCAATATATCAGCAGAACCTCAGACGCTATCATGCGCAGAAGGTGAATCCAAGGAGATTCCAAGAGGGAGATCTAGTGCTCCGGCTAAGGCAAAGCACAGAAGGCCGGCATAAGTTGACTCCGCCATGGGAGGGGCCATTCATTGTGAGTAGAGCTCTGCACAATGATGCCTACTATCTTATAGATGTGCAGGCACCCAGGAAGAGCAAGGTGGACAGGTCCGGAGAAGAAACCAAGCGACCATGGAACATAGCCCTACTCCGACCATTTTACTCCTGAGCGGTATAATGTATGTATTTCCATTTTGCTTTGTGTGCCAGCATTATATGTCGGCACAAAACTAATGAATGAAATGTTGGCATCCCGAGGAGTTCAGGCACTGCCTCCGGTATATATCTGTTGTTTACATTCAGTTTTTCATTTATATGTTAGCTGGCTTGATTTGAATCTTTCCTATGTCAGCCTAGTAATGTGTCGGCACCAAAGGCCACTCTTCGACTTAGCTGCTGTCTGAAACCCGGCTTCATGGCTAGCAAGAGTAGATGCCGGAGATTGTTTGCACAAGAAAAACGGCTAAGGAAAGATAAAGCAGGCGAACCGACATGTTTTGTATAGCAAAAGTAAAATTGGAGTATCGGATGATTTGAAGTGTAAGTTTAAGTACTGTATGTTTAATGAAGCAACCTTGAGACTCATAAGTCAAAAGCCGAATGAGGTAGACAAGTAGCCAAGGTTGTGGAGTTAGGGAAACAGGAAAACAAAGTCGGTGACTTAGCCAAAAGATGATCCGGCATTCATAAACAAGCAAACCGAATTAAAACTTGTTCAGGTAGCAAACCAAAGGGAAATAAACGTATATCTTACAACTGCACCCGGCATACCGGGGATCTGATAAAGCTTAAAGTTTTTTGATGCAAAGATTCAAGGAGCAGGAGTGGAAGCAGAGCCGCCGGCAGGTGGAGCTGCAGCAGTGGAAATGTCGGCTTCAGGAGTGCCGGATCCAGCAGATGGAATAGAACCATCGCCTCCGGCCGGAATAGAGCCTTGCTCCGGAGCTTCAGTATTGGTTTCCTCAGCTTCTCCCTCGTCCTAGCTGGAGTCTGAGCCTTCGGCGTCCTCAGCTTCGGCTTCTTTCTCCGGCTCACAGATGTCCCGAACAAAGGCTTCAGTATCGGCATAGTCCACATAGCTGTGGGCTAGCTCCTGCCGACGCCGGATATGCTCCGGATCCGTAGTCCAGATGGATCCTTTGCGCACAGTGCACAGAGCCTCCAAGTCGACTTTCTCATACTAGGAAAGGAAATAAGTGAGAGCTTCGTCAGCTCCCACCCTTGCGCCGGAGTCTCGCCATTGCCCGAGGCAAACCTTAGAAAGTTGCAGATCACTGCCAAGGTCAACGGGGTCAGTGGGTGTCCTTTGTCCCGGCCAAAGAGAAGAGTATTCCTCCTGAGCACCGAGGAAGAGATCATCAGTATAGCTTAGCATGGCCTTTTTGCGGGCCTGCAGAGCGATCACTTGTTCCGACATGTCCCAGTTGGGCGAGTCAACCGGAACATTCCGGTTAACCCAGTCCACCTACAAAGCCCTCTCGACGTCTTCGACAGAAGTGGGAAACATGGCTGAAAGGTGGAGAGTATGTTAGCAGTAGGAATATGTGTCGGCATAAAGGTTATGCCAGAAGAGATCATGGTATGTCGGGCAAATGGGAAGAAAAGGATTTGAAGCTTACTAGCGAGTTCGGCATTGAGCTGGGCTATGGCAACTTCCCATTTGGTGGCCTGCTCCTTCAAGCCATCCAGTTCTACGTGGGCATTGGAGGCATCAGTTTCTGAAGTGACGAGCAGCTCCTGGGCTTTCTTGAGTTGGCCCTCCCTCTGTTCCTTCTCCTCCAGATGCTCAGCAATCCGGCCCTTCAGCTGCTCCACTTCAGCCTTGTGGGCGGCATCCCGGTCGTCTAGCTGTTTGGCCACATCCACTGAGGGTGTACAGTCCTGGTGGTGTGCTACCAGTGTAGCATTTTCATCTGGAAAGATTCAAAGTTAAAAGGATTTGAAGTTAGAGGAACAAGAAAGAATTTGAAGGATTTGAAGTACAAAGGGTTTGTTCAAAGGTTAACAGGATTCGGCATACCTGTGAGCTCCTTCACCCTCCGGAGAAGCTCGGTGACTTGTTCTTCAGCAGCAGCTGCAGAATGTCGGTAAAAGGTTATGTGTCAACATATTAAGATGTGCCGGTAAGAGCGGTATTGTGAAGAAAAGCAGAGAAAGATAATCCGGCACATAATGGCATGTCGGCAAAGGTTACCTTTCTGGTTTAGCTTCAGACGAAGTTTGTTGTGTTCGTCAGATAACTTCCGATGTTCATAGACCAGGTCATGGTACATGTCGGCGCGGGCGTTGTTCATGCGCTGCAAAAATGTCAGGATTTGAAGTGTTATGAGAAAATCTAGCATATCAGTTAAGTGCAAAGTTCTACCAAGTGTGCATTTTTTAAAGACCCAGCACAGGTGCTGTGCACCTATCCCGGCCCTCGGTGACTAGGATTTGAAGCTCGAATCGAGCTCATATCTCAGTCAAAAGGATTTGAAGGTTATATCAGATTGTAGTTTTTTGAAGACCCGGCACAGGTGCTGCGCACCTGTCCCGGCCCTCGGTGACTAGGATTTGAAGCTCGAATCGAGCTCATATCTCGGTCAAAAGGATTTGAAGGTTATATCAGATTGTAGTTTTTTGAAGACCCGGCACAGGTGTTGCGCACCTATCCTGGCCCTCGGTGACTAGGATTTGAAGCTTGAATCGAGCTCATATCTCGGTCAAAAAGATTTGAAGGTTATATCAGATTGTAGTTTTTTGAAGACCCGGCACAGGTGCTGTGCACCTATCCTGGCCCTCGGTGACTAGGATTTGAAGCTCGAATCGAGCTCATATCTCGGTCAAAAGGATTTGAATATGTCGGATATTTGAATCTAAAAAGAGCTAAGTGCATAATTGAAAATCCTGGATGCCCGTATCCCGGAGAACCGACATTTTCAGGGACTGGGGAGATATGAGGAAAACACTTACATTGGTTGAGTCCGGTAAGAGGTGAAGCCTCTGCTGAATGCTGAGAAGCTCGCACGCAATAGGAATGGGCTTGGCTGCTAGCTGAGCCGCCACAACTTTAGGATCGACAGCTGGAACTCCGAGATTGGCTGCCGGAACTCCGGGCAGTTTCTTCTTCTTGGAGCTGGCGCTGTCCATGTAGTCAGCATCGTTCCACTTGATGCAGTGCTCCCTGAGGGAGCCAAGGCTATGATCACTCTTGGTCAACAGGGAGACACGGCCTTCAAGCTCCGGCGTCTGGAAGAAACTGGGCCGGGCTGCGGCCTTGCCATAGTGGAGAGTCATAGCTGAGGCGGGGCGCGTGGGCTTAGCAGGTGCTGGCGCATAAGCTGCAGGTGATGCGACAGTCTTGATGATCTGGTGAATCTTGAATGTGCCGGTCTTGGCCGGGGCAAAAGTAGATTCAGGAGTTGGGGCTATAGGGGCTGGTTGTTCCGGCGGTGCCGGTGTAACTGATCCAGTTGGGGCTGGTGCCAGGGTAGTCCAGACTTCAGGAACGATAGGTCCTTTTCCCTTGTCTATACCGGTGCTCATGTCACCTGCGCCAGCATCTTCAGCAGTCTCGGGGGCATCTAGTTGGGCCCCTGTGTCCATCTGGACATCAGAGGCCGAAGGGTTCTGTTGAGCCCCCGAGTCCATGTGGACATCGGGGGCAGAATAATCTTGTTCCGACGGAGGATCGTCCTTCGCCAGAGAAGGGGCTTTCTTGGGTGCGGGCAAAGATGCCGACGCCGGAGAGGTGCTGTGGATTGCGTCAGGTGCATCGGAGCATGCAGGAGACGCCAGCTTTGTAACCTTCGGGCCGGCACTGGAGTTGGAAGCAAGTTCCGGCGCAAGTGGAGCCCTGAAACAGAGAAAACATCAAGTTAGTAATCAAAGGAAAAAATATGTCAGAAGTGATACAAAGGAAAGAAACTTACCCCGAGGTGACTGGTCTTTGCCTTTTGGGCTGGGGCACACCAACCTTCTGCCTTTTTGGCTGCTCGGATGTGTCGGGCTGGGGCTTCACGCCTCGCTTCCAGCCGGCACGTCCGCCGGTGGAAGGAGGTCCCTGATTCAGAGGGGCGACGTCGACAACCATGTCGTCCGGGATAGCTAAGGATGGCATAGGATAAGCAAAAGGTGTGGTAGGAAAGGCATATGCAAGTGGCATTGGGTCATAATACATTAGGATCTCCTCGTCAGAATCATCCTCACTCCGGTCTTGGGTAGAATGCCGGGATGAAGAGGCCTTACCCGCGGCAGAAGCAGCACGGGTGTTCCTAGGTAGCTTGTCCCAGTGATCCGGATCTTCAGCGTCCGCTGCAGTGCGGGCTGCCGCGATCTTGATCCGGGAATTCTCCATCTTCTGGAAGCTAAACTTCTACATAAAGACAAAGTCAATTGATCAGAAACAAGGAATATGCCAGTACAAGAAGTATGTCGGACCAAGCATGATATGTGTCGGCAAACAGAGGTATGTCGGCCTACGTATCTATATGCCGGGCAAAGGGATTTACCATCGGAGCAGGCCGATCCCGGCTATAAGGTTCTAGCCCCCAAGCAAAGGTAGCCTGAGAGGACTTGCAGATGTCCTTGATCCGTCGCAGGATGTCGGCTGGAGTCAACTTGTGGGTAGAGTGCTGGGTGGGGTCCATGGGCCCGCTCATCTGGCAAATTTTATGTGATCGGCGCTAGAGAGGAGAGACACGCCAGCTGATAAAGCAAGCCACCAAGTCTTGTGGAGTGAGGCCAGCGTCCAGCAATTCGCCCTTAACCCGGTGGAGGGCGTTAACCGGCCCCACGGTGGTCTTCAGGTTATAAGTCCAGTTCTTCATCTCCAATGGTGGCTCATCCACGAATGGCGGCAGATTGAGCAGATCCACGTCCGTGGTATTCTTGACGTAGAAGAAGCTCTTTTGCCACTTCTTGCAAGACTCAAGAAGCTCCACCTTGGGGAAGTCAGAGCCCTTCTGGGACATAATGGTGGCCGCGCCACATTGGGTCATCGGGCGATCCTTCTTCTCCTGGGCCGTCTCCGGCGGGTCGTCCTTGGACCGGGGCTGTTCTTGAACAACTTGCTTCCGCAGTTGGAAGTACTTCACCCAAGCTTGGGTGAAGGCCTTTATGCCGGCGAAGCCTTCGTAGAAAGTGGCGAAGGCGGATAAGATCATCACCGCGTTCGCCGGGATATGATGAGGCTACAAATCGTAGGTGTCGAGGAAGTCCCGGAAGAAGTCTGATATTGGCAGACCAAAGCCCCGCTCGAAGTGGGCAATGAACACAACGCGTTCGCCGGGTTCAGGTGCCGGCAGAGTTTCTCCCGCGGGAAGCCGGCACACTACGCCCTCCGGAACTCTTCTGGTAGTTGTGATCTAGGATATGTCGGCTGGGGTCACCTCCGACCCCTACCAGCCGGAACGTCCCTGAAGGTGGGCTGGGTTATCCTCCTCCAAAGCCGAGGTAGCCGTCATACCCGATGAAGCCATCTTGGTGGCCGGGACAGGGCGTGAGAGCTGGAGTCCCATGATGTTAGTCCTATGAAGATTAGAGAAAAGAGGGAAGTTAGTCTCTCCGGTATACCAATCTCACAGAAGTTAGTAAGAAGTGAAGATCTACCATCACAGTTAAAATCGGAAATAATCATGAGTAAATTCCTACGAGAAGAACATATGCAAACTACCGAAGAATGTCACTGGCAATGCTAATCAGTTCTATCAGATACTAAGCAAAGAAGTTACTGGAGATCTAAGCGAATAAAGTTACCAAGGCAGAAAAGGGGAAGAATAGAGAGAGCGAAGAACTCACCAAAGCTTGAGCGGCGGCGATGGAACGGCGGCGAGCTCCTAGGCAGAGATTCAACCTCCCTCGGTGATGCCCGGGAGAGAGGCAGAGGCGGCAGTGTTGTCAGCGAAGGGGTCAGACGTCGTCGAGCGCCGGTGCCGGCGCCGACGTGGAGCAATTCGACGGCGGCGTAGAGCAAGTTCTCTGTTTTCTCGGTCCGGCGGCGGAGCGCAAGAGACAGAGAAGCGGAGGAAGAATACGATGGTGTGGGGTAAAAAGGAGAAGTTTACCCCCGCCCCCCTATTTATATATCGCCAGGTAAGGGTCGTGGGGGTGGTAGTGCTCCACTACCCCGACAGTTTCTGACGATGTGGCGACATGGCGGCATGGAGTGGAGCGGCGGTTACTGTGACCGTGCCACTAGGCAATGATGGCAGGAGTTAAATGCACTGTGAACCATCACATCGTGTGACTGTTCGTAGTGGCAGAGCAGTTGCAAGTTTCGAGGGAAACTGTCGGACTTGGCTTCTCGAGGAAGCCTCAGCTATGTGCCAACATGACTGTCCATAAAACAAGTCCTGCTCGGAATACCTTCGGGACCAGCCGGATTAACTTTTTGAAAAGGATGAGGAGCCGGAACATATGCGGAGCTCCGGCATATATAACCCTGCCTCCGGCATATAATCAAGTGCCGGGATATGAGGAAAGGATGATATGTTGAACCTGTCAAGGCTCCACAGTTGAGACTGGGGAACCTCGATAGCTTCGGGGACTAGTGTCGGGGGGATGACTCCCGGTAGGGTCAAGAGACTAGAAAGATATAAGCAATAAGGTTGACTTTATGTCAGTTGACCAAAGCTGGGTCTGGCCGGAATATAGGAGTGTCGGCTAGACCAGCATATAAGTAGTATCCCGGCTAGTGTTCAGATATGCCGGTCTATCCGGGATACGTGGAGAGGTATGCCAGCGTATGTAAAGATATACTGGCCTAACTTAGTTGTTATATCATGCAGGAACAGGTGAGGCCGGATTACCCGACCGTGGGTGTCGTTGGTCCAGCATATAGTCCGGGGTGTGGCCAACAACCATATCCGGGATATACAAGTCAACTAAGGTGTCACATCCCTACAATCAAGGAAGGAAACATCCAAGCATGGGGGCAAAGTATGATGACAGAGTGCACAGTGGTGGTCTAACAACTATCACTGTGCACAAGTACCGTCCTTACCTCACAGTGGTAAGGTCACAGTCGAAGCAAGTACAGAGGACAGGGATGGTGAGTCCCATCGAGAGCAATCAGGGGTGAAGTCAAAGGTGGCAGCCCTCATCACCCTTTCCAAGTTGGACTGTAGCCTTTGTCTTGTGTCGATACATGACCGTTGTAACCGTGGTCACCACTATATAAGGTGGCACAAGGAGCCCTAGCCAAGGGTTGGTCACTCCTTAGTCTCTTAGTTCATAGTTCATCTTCTTCCTCTCACAGAGAGCTTGGAAGCGCCATTGTTGTGTACTCCATCGATCCAAATATACAACCAGTAGAGCAGGAGTAGGGGTGTTATCTCCTTACGAGAGCCCCGAACCTGGGTAGATCTGTGTTCCTTTCTGTCGTGCTTCTTAGCTCGTTCCCCTCTCCCAAAACCTCCAGCATCTAGTTTGGCCCCCATTTAAGCCATCCCATGGCATATGTTGTTTCACCACGACGACAGCGGGCTCATCCTTTTTCTTCTCCACCATGACCGAATTAGACAGCCAATCCGGATGCAGCACTTCCATGATAAATCCGGCAGCTAGGAGCCTGGCTACTTCCTCCCAAATTGCTTTCCTTCTATCATCTGCAAACCGCCAGAGCGGCTGCTTCACCGGTTTAGCATCCGGCCTTAAATGCAATGCATGCTCAGCCAGCTCCCTCAGCACACCTTGCAGGTCTGAAGTGGACCATGCAAAGATATCCCGATTCTCACAGAGGAAGCTGATGAGCTCGCTTTCCTATTTGGGGTCCAAACCGGCGCCGATGAGGGCATGGCGCTCCGAGAAAAGCTCATCCAGAGCCACTTTCTTGACTTCCTTGGCCACTTGAAAGGAAGGGCCGCCATTTGGGTTTTGTCATGCCCGGCAAAGGTTTGCCAGCCACAACCATTTCAGCAATCTCCACTGCTCGCTTGAGCCTCTTCTTTTCCTCTGCTATGATCAGAGTCTCTGCCAGATTAGATTTGGCCGTGGCACACACCATCGAGCGCTTGTAATCACCAATGATGGTAATCACTCCTCTGGGCCCCGACATCTTCATCTTCAGATATGCCACATGAGTAGAGGCCATGAACTTCGCCAATGCCGGCCTGCCCAACAATGCATGGTAAGGACTGTCCAGATCCACCACCTCGAACATGAGGTTCTCTATCCTACAGTTATCCCGGTTGCCAAAAATGATGTCTATCCGGATATTGCCCATTGGCGCACATGAAAGTCCCGGCACAATGCCGTGGAACGTTGTCTTGCTCGGCTCCAGCATATTTTCCTTGATACCCAGCTTCTGCATCGTATCCCGGTACATGATGTTGATGCTGCTCCCACTGTCAATGAGGACCTTGCTGAACCTCACATTATTTGCTGGCCCGACAAATGTCGGATCCATCACCAGCGCACATCCTCTGGGATTTGGCATGATCTTGGGATGATCTGCCCTGTCCCATCCAATAGCCTGGTCAGACTAGTACATCAACTTCGGGACTGCCGACATAACGGCATTTACCTCCAAACTCCGCCGGTATAAACTCTGCTTGTCTGTTCTTTTAGTCTCAAAGACCATGTAGCTCTGATCATGCTCCTTGTACTCATTCTAGCCCGCTGCAGGGCCGCTGGTATAAAACTCTGGGTTATAACTCTGATCAACTTGATTCACGCCGGCATTTCCGACGTTACCTTGATTTCCGGGATTAGCCGGCCTGGGCAGGACTGCAACTGCATTTGCACCTATCAGCGGCGATGGAGCTGCTGGGATAGGTGGCCAACTGGCCCAAAGAGACCTGCACGACCTGCCAATATGTCGTCCAGCCATGAACAGTTTCTGGTCAAATGATTCGCTGGCTTACCCGGCTGGAATGTGTGGAACACACAAGGCTTGTCCATGGCCAAACCCACTGTATACTTCGGCCACTGCTTCTTCTGGCCAGCACCGACACCGGCATTCTTGTTAACCCAGACATTCTTTTTCTGGAAGGGCTGTGCCTGCTGCTACTGCTGAGGCTGCTGATAACCCTCATATCTCGGACGCTGGCTACTGCTGGAGCCCCTTGTTCTTCCTCTACGGCCGCCACTTGTGACGAGCCATACCGATAATCTGGCATGGCATCTCTCCTTTTGTTCCGGTTATCAGGGCGATAGAACTAGCCCGATCCCCTGGCATTGTTGTTATTCCTCTGGTTCTGCCCCTGACCTTGCGAGTCAAGTGTGGGCTGCAAGGGGTCTCCCAATGCATAACTCTCCGCAATCTTGATTGGTTTGGCCAACATGGCTGGCATATCCCTTTGAAGATTTTGCCACAACATGGTGCCATGCCGGTACCCCTGAGCGAACCACATGATGGCCTACTGGTCCACAACTCCTTCGCAGGAATTGAGCAATGTGCACCACCTAGTGAGGTAGTCACGGTCTGTCTCGTAGTCTCCTTGCCGGCTGTTGGCTAGCTGCTGCGGGCGGTTGGGTCTCTTGGAAGTACTGGTGAAGTTGGACACAAACTACTCTTCAAAATCCATCCAACCGTTGATACTTCCGGCCAGCAGATTATTCAGCCATATCCTGGCTAGACCTTCAAGCATCTGCGGTACATAATGCACCGCCCACCGGAGGTTTCCTCCGGCAATGTTCACTGCAGTGGAGTAGTCCTCCAACCAATCTTCTGGCTTTGCACTGCCGTTATATGTCCTCACGCCACGCGCAAGCTGAAAACAGTAAGGTGCTGGCTCACCCATAATCCGGGGTCCAAAGCACATAGGACCCGGAGCTCCTTGTCTCTCCACCAACTCTGTTTGGTAAATTCTGTCCAGCTTGAAGCGCGCATCATTTTTCGCTGCTGCTGCTCCGGCTGGTACTGCACATATTGCTGGTCTTGTTGGTACTGCTATGTTGAGGTTGCTGATATCCCGTCCTCGCAAGGGCGGAATTCCCATCATCTTCCCGATGTCTCAGCTGGCCTCCTCCTTGCTGCTACACCACATACTCGGCGCCCTGCTGCTGACGCCGGGCGGCACTGTTATTCCGGCCACCACCGGCCGAGAGTGCTCCTTGCCCGGCTGGAACATTCTAGCCGGCATTCTTGTTGCCGACATTCTGGTCACCTTGGCTGGCATTCCCCTGCGTCATTGCCTTCTTTCCGGCGATTGCCGGATCATACACCTGGATCTATTTGTCCCGGCGGCCAGAGGTCACACTTCTAGCACGCCGGGCGCTTGGATGCGGGGACGAGACTTGGCCCCTCGACCTCGCGCCGGCACCTCCCATTGATGCAATGTACTAAGATGCGCTGGCACCTGGATTTAACTTCTTAAAGGCCTCCTGCTGCCTGCTAGCTTCAGAAAAAAGTTGGTTAAGCCGGGCTTGCTGCTCACGCAGTGCTTCACCAGATAAACTAGACAGTTCCTTAGCTACTTCTGCTGCTGCTCTAAGGTTCTTTACTAGTGAGCTATAAAGTACCTTAGGCACAGTACTAGTTGCACTATGAGTTCTAGCTCTACTATCCTTACCCAGTTCATTGTTTAGATCTCTACCTCTAGTTCTAACTTCCTCTATCTGGCTAGGCCGGGTTACCACAGGAGTAAAACCTTGGGCAGCCTCATACTCATGGAGTTGCCGGTTGAAGCGTTCCCGCTCCTGCTGCATGGCCAGGGCCTCATCGACGAGGGCCTGATGCGTCCCCTCCAGGAATTCCTTGGTTTGCTCCGGATCATCGCCGGACTGCACCAGCTCCAGAAGCCGGTTGATGATGGGGATGAGGGGCTGGCCCCTAGCCGGCACGCCGGAAGTGCCGGCCAGGTTCTCTGCCCTTTCCAGTGGCAGATGTGCTATTCTCTTCGCCTTCTCCTTCTCCAGAGTAACATCTGCAGCTGCTGCTCCTTTGCCGGAGCCATCTGCCGGTGGCACGGCAGTGCTGGCCATCATCACCTCTGCCGACTCTACTGGGCGAGCGCTACGCCCAGCATGAACCAGCAGATGCGATGGAGGATCCGCCGCCACCAGCACCTGCTCCAGATACCTACAAATGCTCTCAGTCCCCACGTACACCTCGTGGGAACTGAAAGACATAATCCGGCTGTCCCTGGGGAACGACCGGCCAGCCAGACAGTCGGCATTGTCGGAGATGAAGCTGAGCGAGCCTAGCCTCTGGACGAGGCCAGAGACCATGCGCACTCCCGACGCTGCTATCACAGATCCCGTCTGAATGAACACTCTGCCCAGGATATCGATCTGCCCCACGATGGGCACCAAATGTCATCATGGTGAAACAACATATGCCATGGGATGGCTTAAATGGGGGCCAAACTAGATGCTAGAGGATTCGGGAGAGGGAAGCACACTAAGAAGCATGACAGAAAGAGACACTCAAGCTACCCAGGTTTGGGGCTCTCGTAAGGAGATAACACCCCTACTCCTGCACTACTATCTGTATAATCGGATCGATGGAGTACACAACAATGGTGGTTCCAAGCTCTCTGTGAGAGGAGGAAGATGTACTATCAACTGAGAGAGTAAAGAGAGACCAACCCTTGGCTAGGGCTTCCTGTGCCACCTTATATAGTGGTGGCCAGGGTTACAACGGTCATCCATGTGTAGATGACACTAGCTATAGTCCAAATAGGACAAGGTGACGATGCCTGGCACCCTTGACTTTGCCCCTGATTGCTCTCGATAGGACATACCATCCCTGTACCTTGTACTTGCTTCGACTGTGACCTTACCACTGTGAGGTAAGGACCATCCTTTAGCACAGTGATGGTTGGTAGACCACCACTGTGCACCCTGTCATCATGATCACCCTCCATGCTTGGAAGGTTCTCTCCTTGATTGTAGGGAAGTGACCTCTTAGTTGACTTCTGTATCCCGGATATAGCCGTTGGCCATATCCCGGACCAACGACCCAAGGTCGGGTAATCCGGCCTCCCCCGTTCCTGCATAATGTAATAACTTGGTTAGGCCAGCATATCTATGTATATACCGACACATATTATCATGTATCTCAGCCATGCCGACATATCTGATCATTGGTCGGGATACGGCTTATATGCCGGCCTGGCCAATACTCCTATATTCCGGCCAGGCCCAACCTTGGTCAACCAACACACAGTCAACCTCTTTCCTCATATCTTTCTAGTCTCTTGACCCTACCGGGGGTCATCCCCCCGACAGGGAGAGACGTGCCAGGGAGTATGCCAGGTGGGTCGGCTTTTATGCTGGGCCAGAGCCGAACACCCCACCAGAACACTCAACCGGTAGTGGACCAGTGGCTGTACCGGGAGGGCCGGTGCAGCGCCCGACACATCGGCTCCCACGCCGGACCGGCCGGCTTTTACGCCGGACGCCAACCAAAAACCCTACTAGAACATGATTCCGGTAAAGGCCCGGTGGCAGTACCGGACTGGCCGACGCAGTGCCTGGCGCCATCGGCCACTAATGCCAGCACAGGAAAAAACTGTTTCAAAAGGTCCTTTCTTCCCATGAACTTTTTGCGAAGTGTTTGGCAATTAAGGGTGGTAGGATATGAAAAATAAAATTGGCCACCTTCCCACTGAGTTCATCGAGATTACCCCTCTTAATAGTGCGGAGTTCCTATACTCAAAAGGTAAATAAAATAACAAAGGAACTACCGTCTCTTCGAAACAAACAGGGGGTCTCACAACTCCTTCCATCACACATGACGAACTAAACCTGCAAATAAGGCTAGCAAGACACATTAGATTGTCACTAGCTCGTTTGTCATTGTTAATCAAAATAAAGGTTAAGGGTAAAATACCCTTACAATCTCCCCCTTTTTGGTTAACGATGACAAACCGAGCTAGATTTCATAAAAAGTAATAAGCATGTAAGTACAAGTTTCTACATACATTAGAGCGGCAGCCCCATAATATTTGCACATGATTAAGTTGCATTGGAATGCAATGTACAACATATATGTAGAGTATGGGAAGCTTCTCTAATGTAAATAGGAACAATAAGATAGTATGACAAGTGAATCAAAGAGGCTAAACTATCCATGCATAAGATTAAACAAGATAGATAAGACACATAGATAACTTAGTCGCATACAATAATTAAGCACACTTGCCCAGACGTATGGGACTTTCACATAGTTCACCACTTAAAATCCACACAAAGATCAAATGTTCAAAAAAAACAACAACTAAAAGCAAACACAAGCCAAGAGGAAAGCATCAAGGAACAATGGCTTGTGCAAAGAGAACTCTACTCACTTCTCCCCCTTGGCATCGGAACACCAAAAAGGGAGGAGCAAGAGAGTGGCAAGTGAAAGCAACTAGGCAAATGGATGAGGTGGAGACTCGGCATCCTCAGCATCTTCTTCTTCCTGGCCTTCATGTTCACCTTCATATGCACCTTCATCTTCCTGGATCTCATCTTCAGCAAAAGTCCTAGTCCGTGAGGGACGAGAACTAGGGAAATCCATAGGGTACCCCTGGAACATCTCATCATCAAGCGGAGGCATCACATAGTTCACCATGGGCATAGGGTTCAACTTCAGACCGGGAGGAGGAAAAGGATAGTTCTTGGAAGCAAAGAACTCATTCTGGCGAATCCTTGTGTCCTGAGACATCACTAAAGCTTGATGTGCCACATCATTGGTGTTCTTGCACATATCCCATAGATTCTTGAAGAACTTGGCACCTCCACTTTTCTTGCGAGGAGCAGGAGAATGGCGAGAGCTAGAAGGCCCTGGAGACCCAAAGGTAGGGGCCGAGGACGATGAAGTTGAGGATGCTAAACCCAGCCTTCACTAAGCCCAAGAGTGAAAAGGGCATGCTTGGTGCGCTCACCGGAATGTGCAAACTTGCCATTCACCCTGGATTCAATGCACTTCTGAACGAACGGGTAAAACCCTGGAGTCATGTGGGAAAGCACCGACCTCTTTAGCTCACAGAAGATGAAATCACAAACATCAATCTTCCTCTGACGACTAGGCTTGCACCAGTAGAGAAGGTTGATATGATGGCCACGAATGTCAGAAGCATCTCCCTTCTTGCAAACCAGATTCTCACGGAAAAACTTGGCCAAAGCGTTGAACGAGTAGTACATGCCAGAAAGAGCGGGAGGCTCAGCCAGATGGTCTGACATAGGATAGCAAAAAGAGATGGCGCTCTCCAACTTGGCTGACTCAGAGTGAACTTTGTACCCAGACTCATCTGCTGCATCATAACCAAGAGCCTCACAGAAATTAGCATAGGTGCCATAGCACTGCTCAGAGCCAGTCATCCAGGTCATGTTACGATCATCATCAAAGTAAACTGTGCAGTGGAACTGGCGAATAACATCGGGATAGTAGTCATACTTGAAAGCTGCAATATCCAGAACACCAAGCTTCTTCACACACTCATCAACAAAGTGAAGATCATCCTGAATGTGATTATTGTAGTGTGTCATGTGAAGTGCATGTTGGTGCACAACCCAGCCTCTCTTGAAGTGAGCCCTGTCATTATAATGATCATCCCACATTTGCTTCTGTCCTTCAGTCCAAAATTTCTTGTCAGCTCCGGTATAGGTCCTCTTCTTGAAACGGTAAGGATCTCGGAGATGAAACTCCCTCCACTTCTCAGCGTGCATGGTGCCAAAGTTGTCTTCCGGAATCTCCTCCAGCTCTTCAGGATTGGGAGGTCTCTTCTTGGATGCAGTTGACTTCCTGATAACTGGTGGGTTATCTGACCTCCTGGGAATAACAGTCCTTCCACTTGTGCGAGCCCCTTCTTGCCTCTCCGTACATGGCCTCTTGCCGAGCGTCTCATCTCCAACCTCATACTCATCATCTGAAAAACACATCGAATGCAAAGAGAAACAATGGAACCAATGCACAAATCAGACATGAGGCCAAGATTGAACTAGCACAACATACAAGTGAACACAGTAGACAAAGAGAAAGAGATAAAAATTAGACAGAAACTTGATGGCCGGTGTAACAGGACCTGTACCGGCGTTGGCACCGGGCGGCCGGTGTGAATCCGGTGAAACCAGGCAACACGCCAGGCAGCTGGTGAGAGCCCGCCGCAGCCGGGCTGTGCGTCGGCCAGGCCGGTTCCATGCCCGGTACAGACCAGGTTACGCTGACGATCAAGTGCATGCATAATTTTTGCAAAATCTTTCACTAAATCGACTATGCTGCTCATGCTAACTTGTGTGCCAACTAGTTATAATAGACATAGAGACCATGAAGAGCAAAGTGTGGCCTCTGATAGCAAAGGATCTAGGTCTAATTCTCAAATCCACAAAAATGAACAAGGAAAAGAAGGGATTTGAGAGGGAGATAGACAAATTACCCGAAGCCATCGCTCCTCTTGCCCTAACTTGGCGGAGAGGAACTCCTATGGAGGTCTCTTGGCGGGTAGATTCCCAAGATCTCCAAGAAACGAACAAGAATCGATGAACCCTTCGGTAGAAATCTTCCGAGAGGCCCGATCTATCAACGAGCGGAGTTTGGAGCGAAGTTATTGGTGGAATCTACTAGGATTAGGAGGAGCACATGGGGGAGGCGGCCATGGAGGAGAGGGAGGCATTGGAGGAAGAAACCACAGTGTCTAGGGTTCCCCTCGTCCTCCCCTTTTTATACCAAGATCTGAAATCCCGGTGCAAAGCCGGCGGCGTCGGGCTGTGAGCCGGACGTCTGGTTGGTAGCCGGTTGCGCCGGGCGTTGTGCCGGGCTGCCCGGTGAGGCAGCCGGTGCATGTCAGGCCTGTACCAAAATCCTGTTCTGGCCAGGGTTTTGGTGCAGCCCCGGTACACGTGCCGGGCTGGCCGGTTCACAGGCCGGCGGCGCCGGGTATCTCCAGGAAAATAGCTCAAGACCCCTCCTCGATGACTCTAAGACTATGAAGAGATCGCACGCCGGTTTCAAGGACTTGTGCAGCGTAACATAGATCTCAAGAAATGCAAAAATAAACTCGAAATATATTCAACAAAAATCAAATTTATCATGAATCAAAAACAAATAAATAATCAACTCAAGAAACACATGATTAAAAACCTCAAGGGATGCACAAGTTCAAATAGGAGGCAAGATAATTGCAGAGGATTACTCCCCCTATGTTTAAGCACAAATGTCATGGCACCGCAAAGATAGATGCTTGGGTCCATGTCATGACATTGGGACTAATTAATGTAGCACGCATAGGTATGCATTATGTCAAGACATGACAAAATGGCTTCGGCCTATGTGTGCGGTGTTTCTAAGCTAGACACAAGATAAATGAAATATTATAAGCAAGTAAATCAATCCAAGTTTTTAGGATCAAGAATACCAAGTTCATTCCTTAACTCAACAAACCGTGCTTCATCCAAAGGTTTCGTGAAAATATCTGCCAATTGGTGATTGGTGCTCACATGAGAGAGAGCAATATCACCCCTTGCGACATGGTCACATAGGAAGTGGTGGCGAATGTCGATATGTTTGGTGCGGGAGTGTTGGACAGGGTTGTTGGCGATCTTTATTGCACTTTCATTGTCGCATAGAAGAAGTACCATACCAAGAAACACACGATAGTCTTTCAAGGTTTGCTTCATCCACAACAACTGAGTGCAACAAGATGCCACATAAATGTATTCAGCTTTGGCGGTGGATAGGGAGATGGATTTTTGTTTCTTGGACAACCAACTCACCAACGACTGGCCAATAAATTGGCAAGCCTCGGAGGCTGACTTTCGATCAACCTTGTCACCGGCCCAATCGGAATCCGAGTAGCCCACAAGATCAAAGGTTGACCCCTTTGAATACCAAAGCCCGAGAGTAGGAGTATGAATGAGGTATCTTAAAATCTGTTTGACCGCCACAAAGTGGCACTCCTTAGGAGCGGATTGAAAATGAGCACACAACCCAACACTTAGCATTATGTCCGACCTAGAAGCACAAAGGTAGAGAAGAGATCCAATCATGGAGCGATATACCTTTTGATCCACCAGTTTCTCACCTTCACCAAGGTCAAGTTGCATCTTGGTTGGCATGGGGGTTGTTGCACTCTTGGCCTTGGTCATCTCAAAATGTGCGAGCATGTCCTTCACGTACTTCTCTTGAGAGATGAAAGTTCCTCGCTCAAGTTGCCTTACTTGAAAGCCTAGGAAGAACTACAACTCCCCCATCATGGACATCTCGAATATCTATGTCATCAACTTCTCAAAAGCTTTGTTATGTTTTTCGTTAGCCCCACCAAAGATAATATCATCAACATAGATTTGGCATATGAACAACCCACCCCCTTTAACCAGCTTGGTGAAAAGGGTGGAATCTACCTTCCCAATTTCAAAACCGTCCGTGAGTAGAAAATCCCTAAGATGCTCGTACCAAGCACGTGGAGCTTGCTTGAGGCCGTAGAGCGCCTTATGGAGTTTGTACACACAATTCGGGAAATTGGGATTTTCGAAACCTGGGGGTTGAGCAACATATGCCTCCTATTTCAAGGGGCCATTTAGAAAAGCACTTTTGACATCCATTTGATAAAGCTTGAAATCATGGAAAGAAGCATAAGCAAGCAATAGACGAATAGCTTCAAGGCGAGCAACGGGCGGGTGCCCTCATAATCCATACCTTCTATTTGAGCAAACCCTTGCGCCACTAACCTTGCCTTGTTTCGAGTGACGACTCCATTCTCATCTTGCTTGTTCTTGAACACCCACTTGGTGCCAATCACATTGATCCTATGGTCCTTTGGCCTCTCAATGAGAGACCACACCTTGTTGCGGGTGAAGCACTCCAACTCTTCTTGCATGGCATTCACCCAATCCGGATCTCCCAAGTCTTCATGTACCTTTTGAGGTTCAAAACTAGACACAAAATCATGATGGCCACAAAATGTGGTAAGCAAAGCAAGTTGTCTACGAGTTGAAACTCCCTTAGAAATATCACCAAGTATCTTGTCGACTTGAAGATCACTAGCCTTGGTGGCGGCCTTGATGCATCTTTTCAACCCATCATGACCAACAAATTCTTCTTGTGGCTTGTCTTGGTCATGACCATCTTCTTGAGCTTGATCTTGAGAGGAGTGGGGATCTTGATCATCTCCTTGATCTTGCTCATGAGGTTGAGGGCTTGGTAGATGTTCTTGGGCTTGCGTCTCCTCTTGAGAATCTTGTTCCACTTGAGATGGTGATGAAGGTTCTACTTGAGTTGAGCTAGGCTCCACTTGAGTTGACCTTGAATCTTCTTCATGAGGAAGATCTTGGTTTGGAAGAACTTGATCTTCACTAGGCAAGATGTGACCAACTCCCATAGACTTGATGACTTGAGAAGATTCTTCATAACCTACATCACTTGGAAAAACTTGCTCCACTTGGGATCCATTAAATTCCTTGAATACCATGTCACAAGATACTTCAACACATCCGGAGGGTATGTTGTAGTATCTATAGGCGTGGGAATCATCCGCATAGCCAATGAAAATACCCTCAATTATTCTAGTCTCGAATTTACCAAGTCTTTCCTTTTTGTTCTTGATGAAGCACTTGCATCCGAAGACGCGGAAGTAGGAGACATTGGGCTTGTTCTCGGTGAGGAGCTCATAAGGCGTCTTGTTGTACACCGGGCAGAGGAAGAGGCAGTTGGAGACATGATCCGCGGTGGCAATAGCTTCTCCCCAAAAGTTATGGGGAGACTTGAACTCATCCAACATGGTTCTTGCCATCTCAATGATCATCCAGTTCTTCCTCTCCACCATGCCATTTTGTTGAGGGGTGTACGGAGCAGAGAATTCATGCTTGATCCCCTCTTCACCCATGAAGTCATCCATGGCGTAGTTCTTGAATTCTGACCCATTGTCGATCCTTATGATCTTGATCACTTCTTCAAATGTACGTTCTGCTTGCTTGGAAAACTTGGTGAAGAACTTGTGGGTCTCATCCTTAGACTTAAGGAGGAACACCCATGTATATCTTGAATAATCATCCACGATGACAAGAGCATATCTACTACCCCCAAGGGAGTCGTAGGTGGATGGCCCAAAGAGATCCAAGTGAAGGAGCTCCAAAGGCCTTGTCGTTGAGATCACGCTCTTGGCCAGATGATTCTTCCCAAGTTGCTTCCTAGCAACACATGCACTACACACACGATCTTTTTCAAACATTACATTGGTTAGTCCAACAACATGTTCACCCTTTCGGAGTCATTTGAGATTTCTCATGTTGACGTGGCCTAGCCGGCGATGCCAAAGCCAACCCTCATCAACCTTGGCTATGAGACATGTTGAGGAGGAAGTGTTCTCTTTCAAAAAATCAACCACGTAAAGGTTGTCCTCAACATGCCCAACACAAACCAACTTGAGATTATCACTCCTAAAGACTTTCACATGATTATAGGTAAAATAGCAATCATAACCAATGCTTGCAAGATGACATATTGAAAGAAGATTATAGCCAAGGGTGTCAACAAGCATGACATTCTCAAGAGACAAGTCCTTTGAGATAGCCAACTTGCCTCGACCCAATACCTTTTCTTTTGAGTTATCTACAAAGAGGATGCATTGAGTTGAGTTAACATCTTCAACAAATTGCTCAAGCACCTCTCTTCCTCCGATCATATGATTAGTGCACCCACTATCAAATAACCATTTTGGTCCACTGGAAGAATAGCCCTACAAAATCAATTCTTGGGTTTAGGAGCCCATTGTGTAATGGGACCCCTAACATTAGCAACAAGAGATTTAGGTACCCAAATAGAGTACCATCTATAAGCATAACCATCACGAGGGCCAACATATCTAGCAACAACATTCCCATCTGCGTCCTTGCACAACACGTACGATGGGTTGGCCTTTCCGGCAAAACTATGGTTAGGATTGCCCCTATTGGCATTACTTCCCATAGCCACTTTCTTACCATTACCATTTCTATTGTACCCTTCCTTCACAAATTTAATCTTCTTGGGTGGAGGAACATAGTTGTTGGTGTTGTTCCTTGGGTTAAACCCAAGGCCTTGACCACGAGTCCTCTCCTTTTGTTGAGCAAAGAGCTCATGAGGGGGTTTCCCAAGTTGTTGAGATGAGAGACACTCTTTCTCAAGTTGAGCCTTCAACTTAGCATTCTCCTCAATGAGGATTGCTTGATCTAGAGAAGAGTTAGTAGCACAAGCAACATTCTCAACAATCATAGGCACACTTGATGAATCTTGAACTTCATTATGAAGAGCTTGAAGTTCCTCATATTTCTTGCTAAGTCTATTGAGCTCATCCTTGACTAGCTTGTTAGCCCTTTCACGGTGCTCAAGATCCTTAGTAAGAGAAGCATGAGCAACTTCAAGTTCCTTTTTGGAAGCATCAAGTTCTTATGCCATTAGCAAGGTTTTATCCATAGTATCCAAGTCCTTAGTTTTATCAAGTTGATATGTTTAAATTTGATGAGAAAGAAGCAAACTAGTGTTCTTCTCCTCGGTTAGCTCTTGAACAAGGAGATTGAATCTCTGTTCCCCATCTTCAACATGGGATCTCGCTTCCTCAAGGGACTCATTGCGTTGAGCAATAGTGTCCATCAAGTATTCGAAATGATCACGAGCGTCACCACGAAGAGAACACATAGTCTTGTAAAGAGTGGCAATAATAGTTTCCTCATCCATATCATCATTAATGGGACAAGAAGGTTGGGAAGAAGATATCACCATAGCCTCCTTTGCCATAAGGCATTTATGAGGAGTGTTCTAGGTGGATCTCTCATAGTCCTTGGTGTAGTCGTACTTGAATAGTGACCCAGGCTTGGCAACAGCCAAGCCAGCCACTCCAACAATGTCCTCCTCATCACTATCTTATTCATCAACATCGGAGGTGTATTCAACACCCACAAGCACCTTGACATCCTTGAACTTGTTCTTGTTCCTCAAGTTGATTGGATTAGGCTTCAACTTTGGCTTGGCACCCTTTATGTACTTCAGCTTGTCTCGTCTCTTCTCATAGGGGCAAGTATTGGCGAAGTGCCCCGGCTCATCACAATTGTAGCAAGATCTTCTCTTCTCCTTGGGAACAAAGCTTCCTCTCTTCATGGAATGCTTCCCGTACTTCTTGGCGAAGAATGCTAGATTGGTATCTAACTCACTTGTTGAAGTCATCTCATCTTCTTCTTCAAGATCTTCTTCAACACTCTCTTCCTTGCTTGCTTCACGTGCCTTTGAGTGAGTGACATTGGCCTTCAAAGCAAGATATGGGTTCTTGTTCATGGCTTGGACAATCTCCTTGGTCCTATTTGCCTTGGTAATCATGTCATCATGAGCAACAAAGTATCCAACAAGGTCATCCGCGGTCATCTTGCGGCAAGGTTCCAAGAAGGTGACATTAAAGGCCAACTCCTTGTATTCGCAAGACACAATCTTGATGAACTTGTTCTTCACAAAGCTATCATTCATGTGAAAGCCATCATCAATGGTGTTTCCTCCAAGAAGAATGATCTTCTCCTTGAGAGCTTGGAGTCTTGAGTAGGCACTTGAGACCGACTCTCCATCATTCATGCAAAACAAGTTCATGTCTTGTTTGGTGGCTTCATACTTGGTCTTTTGCATTGCCGACGTCCCATCAAACTTGACCGAGAGCTGATACGTCCAAAATGTATCTACTTTCCCGAACACTTTTGCTATTGTTTCCCCTCTAATTTGTGTGTTCTGAATACAACTAACATGGACTAACGCTATTTTCAGCAGAATTGCTCTGGTGTCTCATTTTTGTGCAGAAATCCAACTTTCAGTAAAAATTCGGGAAAAATCATCAAAAATCCTATTTCACTAGAAGACCCACGGAGCCAGAAGACGAGATGGAGTGGAGGCACGAGGCCTCCACACACACAGGGGGCGCGGCCCAGCCCTGGCCGCGCCCACCTGGTGTGAGGTCGGCTCGACCGTCGCCTCGATCCCTCCTTCCGCCTACATATACCCCTTTACCTGAAAATATCGGGGAGACGGCGTTTTTCCCAGATAGACTTCCGCTGTACCGCTGCCATCAGAAACCACGATGCGGAACCAGAAACTCCGTTCTGGCACCCTACCGGAACGGGGATTTGGAGGAGATCTTCGTCACCATCATCACCGACGCTCCTCCATCAACCATCCATGACTACCCCATCCATGTGTGAGTAACTCCCCCGCTGTAGGTGAGGGGATGGTAGGGATTAGATGAAATTGTTCATGTAATTTGATATGAGATTATTAGGGCATAGTGCCTAGTATCTTTATTTAGTACCTATGACATTGTTGCAACTTGTTGTGCTTAATGCTTGTCACTTTGGGCCCGAGTGCCATGATTTCAGATCTGAACATGTTATTATTTCTATGATAATACTTGTTGTTTATGGTCTTACCTACAAGTTGTATACATATATTGTTGTCCGGAACCCGAGGCCCCAAAGTGACAGAAATTGGGATAACCGGAGGGGATGGCTATGATGTGAGGATCACATGTGTTCACCGAGTGTTAATGCTTTGCTCCGGTACTTTATTAAAAGGAGTACCTTAATTACCAGTAGTTTCCCTTGAGGCCCGGCTGCAACAGGCTGGTAGGACAAAAGATGTTGTGCAAGTTTCTCCTTGTGAGCATGTATGACTATATACGAAACACATGCCTATGATTGTTTGTACTAGGATGCTTTATCATTATTTATCTGCAATTCCCATGTCTCATTGATTTCATGAATTATCTTATCCATGCAACGCCCGTACATCCATCCCTATGCCTACAGTATTTGTTCCTACTGTTTACTATTGCTACTATTACCGCTGCTATTTTACTACTGCTGTTACTGTTTCACTACTATCACCACTATAAAACTGTTGCTACTGATAAACCACTGTGAGCAAGACTATTTCCAGGTGCAGCTGAATTGACAACTCATCTGTTAAGGCTTACATATATTCTTTGGCTCCCCTTGTGTCGAATCAATAAATTTGGGTTTTACTTCCCTCGAAGACTGTTGTGATCCCCTATACTTGTGGGTCATCAAGACTATTTTCTAGCGCCGTTGCTGGGGAGCATAGCTTTATTTGTAAGTTCTCTTGGTATTCATATTGTTCGCTGCAATCCTTTCATCATGGGTAAACCCCGTGATGGAAAAGTTCCTATATTGCCATTAACTACAAGAAGAGGTATGACTCTCAACACCTCTGTTGCTCTTGATTCACCATCTGTTATGAGGAAGTTGCTTACACCACCACACGCTACTGCTACTACTTCTGCTGAGTTTGAAAATGCCACTGATAATTTAGATGATGCTTCTACTGTGCTTGATGAGAGTGGTTCACTAGGTTCCTTTTTAGATGCTACTATTGCTAGAGCTAAGTTGGGAAACACCACTGTTACACTTGTTAGTTCACCTGAGTCTAGGGAATGTCCTAGTGATGATTTTGATGATGATGCTTATATTGAGCTTAATGATGATTTCATTGCTGAAGCACGTGCTACTCGTAATGCTGCTGAGGTTAAAGAGCTTTTTGCAAGACGTACTGTTAGATATAGTTTGTCTCCTGATCCTAAGTTTGCTGCTTCTCCCATAAATATTAGAGACAAGTATTATGATTTCTCTTTGGATTTATCTTACATATCTATTATTGAGAAAACTCCTTTTTGTGGTACTAAAGATGAAAGTGCTATGGAGCACATGAATGAGCTTTCTACTTTGAGTAATTTGTTTTCTGATGATATTAAGCTCCGCACTTACTTTGTTGCTAAGATTTTTCCTTTCTTGTTGAAGATGCAGCTAAAACTTGGTTTAATAGCTTGTCTCCTAGATCTATTCATAGTCCTATTGCTTTGGTTAATGCTTTCTTTCAGAAATATTTTCCTGCTAGTGCTCAACATGCTGCTGTGCAGAAAATCTTTGATTTCAAACAGGGAAAAGGAGAGATATTGCCTGAATCTTGGACAAGGTTTTGTTCTTTAATTAGAGCTTTACCTAAAGCGCCATTGCCTAAAAATAAACTCCTTGATATATTTTATAATGGACTAACTGATGAATCTAAGTCATATTTGGATAGTTGTGCTGGTTGTGTTTTCAGGGAAAGAACTCCAGCTAAAGCTGAAGAATTAATGGCTAAAATAAGCCGGAATCACGTTGATTGGACTCTAATTGAGCCAACACCAGCGCCATCACCTGCGCCATCTACAGAGCCTACATCGAAGAAGAGAGGGATGATTGAACTAAATGATGAAGTTATGAAGGAAGCTAAGAAATCTCTTAAGGAGAAAGGTATTAAGGCCGAAGATGTGAAGAATTTACCTCCTATAGAAGAATTATGTAAGCCAATCCCTCACTCATCTACAATTGAGGTACACTCTCTCTAACGCTTTGATGAAAGAGATATTCCTTATTTTAAACCTCCTGGTCAATGCTTAGATGAGTTTGATAATTTTATTGTTAAGCAAGAAAATTTTAATAGAATGGTGCAGAATCATTTGTTGGAAAATTCTAGAGCTATTAACAAGTTGCAGGATATTGTGGAGAGAACCTCCAATGATGTGAAGATACTTGTTAAACATTTTCAAATGGTTCAAACACAAATTGATCAGCTTACCAAGGTGCAAAAAGACTTGCTAGTTAATGCCGCAAGAGAGAAGCAAGCATGTGAAATACGCACAAGAAGTGGTGCTACTACTCAAGATCCATTATATCCTGAAGGACATCCTAAGAGGGTCGAGCAAGATTCTCAACGTACTTCAAGTGATGATATTCCTTCTAAGAAGAAGAAGAAGAAGAAGCATAAAACAACTACAGAATCATCTGATGCAGGTAAAGATCCTAACAGTATTTCTATTTTTGATGCTGAAACTGAACCAGGAGATGCTTCTGATAAAGAAGAAGTTGAAGAGGAACCAGAAAAGATTGATAAGAATGCAAAGTACACCAAAGAAGACTTCATTGCCAACAAGCATGGTAATGAGAGAGAACCTTGGGTGTAGAAACCAATGCCTTTTCCTGGTAAGAAACACAAGTCCAAGGAAGAATAACACTACAACAGGTTTTGTGAATGGATGAGACCTTTATTTTTGCAAATTCCTTTGACTGATGCTATTAGAATGCCTCCTTATGCAAAGTATATGAAAGATATTGTTACTAACAAAAGGAAGATTCCTAATGAGGAAATTTCCACTTTACTTGCTAATTATTCTTTTGATGCTAAAGTACCGGAGAAGTTTGGAGATCCAGGTATACCAACTATTCCTTGCTCCATTAAAAATAACTATGTTAGAACTGCTTTATGTGATTTGGGAGCTGGAGTTAGTGTCATGCTTTTTTTCTCTTTATAAGAGACTTGATCTAGAAAAATTAGTATCAACTGATATATCTTTGCAGATGGCTGATAAGTCTACTACTATTCCTATTGGTATATGTGAAAATGTTCTTGTTCAAGTTGCTAACAGTTATTTGATATTAACTGACTTTGTTGTGTTGGAAATGCCTGAAGATGATAATATGTCTATTATTCTTGGGAGACCTTTTCTAAACACTGCAGGTGCTGTTATTAATTGTAATCAAGGAAAAGTAACTTTTAATGTCAATGATAAAGAGTACACGGTTTATTTTCCCAAGAAGATTGATAGAAAGAATGCTCTAAATTCCGTCAAGAATGTTGAGACCATCAAAGTTGGTCAAATTATTTGTTCAGAGCGAAAGCTCAAGGAAAAATATAAAATTGTTATGATTGGGACTATGCCTATCAAAGTTGAGGTAACATAAGTATTAAGTGAAGTGCAAAGTTTTGCCTCATATCAAGTTAGTTTGGGAACAAGACTTGATCAACGTTGTTAACAAAGTGATTTTATATGAATGAAACTTCGTTTTCACCGCGTCCACTCCACTTCACTTATATTTACTTGTTCAATTTTATTCCTTTAGTTTAGTTACATGATTAAGAGTATCTCAGAGCTACAGCATACTTGGTTTTGATTTGCTTGAAATCATTTCACCTTCGTTTTTTTTGAGTTTTTATCGATATGCCAATTTCTGAAAAATCCTCGAAAATAATGTTTCTTGAAAAATTCTGGAAAATTCTTTCTAAATTTTTATGTCAAAAATGGGACAGAGAGACACTTGGGAGACACCAGGAGGGGCTTCCACGCCATCTCCCACACAGGGGGCGCGGCCCAGCCTGGGGCGCGCCCACCTGGTGTGAGAGGGCCCCACCTGGCCTCTCACTTATCTCTTCCTCTCCTGCTCTTTCTCTCTCCCGAAAACAATGACACACCCAGCTCATACCCAAGTTCTTGCTGTTCTTCACCTCGATTTTTCGATCTCCTTGCTCAGCCCATCATTTCTGCTGAGATTTGGAGCAATTGTTCTCCGGTATGTGACTCCTCCGCTTGTCCAAGTAGAATTTCTTTTGGTGGAGTATTTCTTGAGTATTTTAGCATTTTAGGTGGCAGGATAAATGAGTATGCATGCTTGTTCTATTGCTTAGAAATGATATTTAGATGCATGGTAGCTCTCTAGTAACTCACTATAGTAGTTCCCTACATTTGTTTGTCTCAAAATCATATTTTATGAGGTTTGTTAAAAATTTCAGAAAAGGGACATGGATAACTTCACCTATGGAGAAGTGTTTGAAAGAGAAGCACCAAGGTCCTCAAGGTCTTCAAGATCCACTACTCAATATAGGATATCCTACAATGAATATCTTATGTCACCAAACCTTGAGGGGGACGATGGAGATGCACATCCATCGACTTTCCCTTGTACTATTTTTTTGCGTGATGCAGGGATTCTTAATGATTTCTTGCTTCTTGTTAACAGGGTTGGGTTGACTACATACATGATGGATGAGAGTAATCAATATTCCATTCTCACAAAGATTTTCGTTGAAAGTTTTAAATTCACTAATGCTCATTACAATCCTTCCATTGCATTCAAGATTTATGATAGACCTATCACCATGTCTTTGGAAAGATTTTGTCACATTCTAGGTATACCCATGTTTGGGATAGTGAGGAAGATGCTGCAACAGCCCGCTGATTTAGTGGAGCTTTACCGAGTAGTAACCAATGATGATGACAGCACCGCACAGCGTGGCAAGATAAGAAACATTCAACTCCCAGCTATTAGATATTTTACTTACTATCTTGCCACTAGCATACTTGGTAGAGGAAACACTAGCAATATCTCCAACTATCATTTAGCTTTTCTAGCTACCGCTCTTGATGTTAGCAGGAAGTATAACCTTGGTGCTATTATTGCTCGTCGCCTAGTTGCTAGGGGACCTATTTATGGAGGTATTATTGCTGCGCACATTGTTTCTGCTCTTGAACTTTCTATTGCTCCTCATGATATATTGTTGACTCCACAGAGGCCCGATCTTGCCGCCATGAAGCTCCATCATTTTGTTACTGCTAACTCACGTGTAGGGAAATTAGTTTATAGGATGTTATTCACTGATGGAGAGGAAAGGGAAGTGCCTTTACCATAACCCAGTTTGTTTAGTATTGATAACAGGACATGGTCACGCACGAAGGAGTTGGACGAGTGGCTTAGGGTGCTCGGCTTCAACGTACAGCATGGCATCGTGGACTTGGAGGAAGAGGAGGAGCCGGCCTATCACTTCACCACATACCACTCTGGGGCGTCCTCGAGCTCATATCAGGACAATGGTGCTTCTTTGTCGCACTACGGAGGCGCCACCTCATGGCTGAGTTGGTCGAGTTGGGATTGATCTCCACTTAGGCCAAAAGCCTAAGCTTGGGGGAGGTACACCGACGATTCACTCATCTACATATCATATTTTGTCGGTCCTATGTATATCCATGTTTCATTTTCTTTATTGTTCTTGTTCTTATTCCTACTTTCCAAAACACAAAAATACCAAAAATATTTCCGTTATTTCTCTTTGTTGCCTTTTTAGTTTGCTACCTTTGGTTTGCTTTACTTGCTATTTTCGTTTTGCTATTTGAAAAATCCAAAAATATTTTGCTTTGTTTGCTATTTCCTTTGTTCTTGTTTCAAAAATCGAAAACCCCAAAAATATTTGTTGTTCTTCTTTAGTTTTGTAAAGCTTGTTGCAGAGTTCAGTCTCCCGTTACTCCATTGGAGCTTGGTATTCACTTTATATTATTCGAGCCACACAAGTGAAGAGCAATAATAACGACATATGACAATCCGAGATGTGGTAAGAGGCTGGTATGAACTGTATTTGTTTTCATTTTTGTACATATACTCATCTATGTGGACAGGCTTAGTCGGTTCATGTAAGGTATATGTTATCTAATGGATGCTTTGTAGTTCTTGCTCTCATATGATTAGTTTCAATTTACTAATAGTTTGTAGCATGTCATGTAGATGCTTGCATGCATTGTTTTATTCATAATATGGTATGATATTGTGGTATCCTGCTCTGAAAGCTTCATTTGAATCAACTTGGCACATGCTCAAGCATGCATATGACTGAACAAAAAGTCAATTAAGCCTCGATGATTTACTTTGCCTCAGAGTTCTTGTATCATTTTTATACCTATATTAATTTTGTTTTGTCGCAAGCATGATTATGACAGTTATTGCTCTCTCGATTGTCGCTTCCCAGTCTTTTGCTAGCCTTCACTTGTACTGAGTATGAGCTCTACTCGTGCATCCAATTACCAAAAACCAAGTCTACCAAAGAGTCCACTATAAATTCCTATGCATGGTGTTTTTGAGCCATTCCAAGTAAATTTTCATTTGCTACCTTTCAAAAGTTTCAACTACTTCTCATTTTGTGCCACTGTTTTTAGCTCATGGGGACGTAGTGGTCAAAATTGCTATCTTCCATATTAAATTAAGTACCCCTTGACTAGGCAGCTTCACCTGCTCATCATTAATTTTGCATGAGAGCTGGTCAGACCATTATAATCTAATTCTAAAAAGAAAGAAAAAAGGGACTCCTCCATGGAATGTGAAAGTTGGTGGGCACCCGATGGAATCGGTTAGCCATGGTTTGAGAAAGGAAAAAAGGTGGGGAGGAGTGCCAAAGCTTTATAAAAGAGCACCAATGTGCCAAAATTTCAGAGAACTCAGAACCGCTCTCACTTGTTTATTATGGAAGATAGCAAGTCCCATTGCCAGTCGTTGACATGAAACAACCACCTCTCAAAAAAAATTATCTCTGTTTTACAAATGAAAAGCTCTAGCACATGTTAAATCACTG
Source organism: Dactylis glomerata (assembly GCA_007115705.1). Lineage (NCBI taxonomy): Eukaryota > Viridiplantae > Streptophyta > Magnoliopsida > Poales > Poaceae > Dactylis > Dactylis glomerata. The sequence continues at coordinate 7,217,097 of QXEO01000383.1, forward strand.
CTTCCCTCTGCAAAGGGCCTTTCTTTTACTTTTATGTTGAGTCATCATCTTCTAACTTTAAAAAGCACTTCTTGAGAGCATAGCTGTTATTCTTAGTGTAATGTGCTTGTCCCAGAACACGGTTAATTGTGGTATAACTTTGATGCTTGTATGTTTGATATTTTTACTTCTAGTCTTCCCTTGGACTTCAGAGGTGCCTCAGCATTATGTTTTGCTCCACAAATAAAGGCAAGCTGGATACCACTCTTTCATATCATTTATGCATATTACAATCTTATAGCTTCTTATGTACATGTTACTTGTTATTAGTGCATTGGCACTCTTTCATAGCTTGCTTGACTATGAGGTGACATTAGTTGCATATTTCTTATTATGAATTACCTGAGTACTTGATCACATAGTTAGTATATATACATCATATGAAGCAAATGTGTTCGTGAAAGTTTCTTTTATCGCTCTCAGTTGTCAACTGAATTGCTTGAGGACAAGCAAATAGCTAAGCTTGGGGGGAGTTGATACGTCCAAAACGTATCTACTTTCCCGAACACTTTTGCTATTGTTTCTCCTCTAAATTGTGTGTTTTGAATACAACTAACATGGACTAACGCTGTTTTCAGCAGAATTGCTCTGGTGTCTCATTTTTGTGCAGAAATCCAACTTTCAGTAAAAATTTGGGAAAAATCATCAAAAATCCTATTTCGCCAGAAGATCCACGAAGCTAGAAGATGAGACGGAGTGGAGGCACGAGGCCTCCACACACACAGGGGGCGCGGCCCAGCCCTGGCCGCGCCCACCTGGTGTGAGGGCGGCTCGGCCATCGCCTCGACCCCTCCTTCCGCCTACATATACCCCTTTACCTGAAAATATCAGGGAGACGATGTTTTTCCCAGATAGACTTCCGCTGGGCCGTCGCCATCAGAAACCACGATTCGGAACCAGAAACTCCGTTCTGGCACCCTGTCGGGATGGGGATTTGGAGGAGATCTTCATCACCATCATCACCGACGCTCCTCCATCAACCATCCATGACTACCCCATCCATGTGTGAGTAATTCCCCCGCTGTAGGTGAGGGGATGGTAGGGATTGGATGAGATTGTTCATGTAATTTGATATGAGATTGTTAGGGCATAGTGCCTAGTATCTTTATTTAGTACCTATGACATTGTTGCAACTTGTTGTGCTTAATGCTTGTCACTTTGGGCCCGAGTGCCATGATTTCAGATCTGAACATGTTATTATTTCTATGATGATACTTGTTGTTTATGGTCTTACCTACAAGTTGTATACACATATTGTTGTCCGGAACCCGAGGCCCCAAAGTGACAGAAATTGGGATAACCGGAGGGGATGGCTATGATGTGAGGATCACATATGTTCACCGAGTGTTAATGCTTTGCTCCGGTACTTTATTAAAAGGAGTACCTTAATTACCAGTAGTTTCTCTTGAGGCCCTGCTGCAACAGGCTGGTAGGACAAAAGATGTTGTGCAAGTTTCTCCTTGTGAGCACGTACAACTATATACGGAACACATGCCTATGATTGTTTGTACTAGGATGCTTTATCATTATTTATCTACAATTCCCATGTCTCATTGATTTCATGAATTATCTTATCCATGCAACGCTCGTACATCCATCCCTATGCCTACAGTATTTGTTCCTACTGTTTACTATTGTTACTATTACCACTGCTATTTTACTACTACTGTTACTGTTTCACTACTATCACCACTATAAAATAGTTGCTACTGATAAACCACTGTGAGCATGACTGTTTCCAGGTATAGCTGAATTGACAACTCATCTGTTAAGGCTTACATGTATTCTTTGGCTCCCCTTGTGTCGAATCAATAAATTTGGGTTTTACTTCCCTCGAAGACTGTTGCGATCCCCTATACTTATGGGTCATCAAGAGCTTCTCCCAAAGTTCCTTGGCGGACTCAATGCTTGAGACTTGATCATACACTTCACGCTTCAAGCTTTGACGAATCTTGTCAAGGGCAGTGGAGTTGAGTTGACAATAAATCCTCTCCTTGGGTTTCATGTGCTTCTCATCAACGGGAGTGAACCCATTCTCGATGATGCCCTAAAGCTCCACACAAACACACCTAAGATGGGAACGCATGCAAGACTTCCAATAGGAATAGTTAAATTCATCAAGCATGGGAGGTGCACCGGAAGAAGGATTCATGTGAGGCATAGGCACGTGTTCGAGGGGATATTCATATGGCTTTGTATGAGAAGAGGGTCCATCGGCCTTAGGTGGAAAATCCACCTTAGCCTTATCCGAGTTTGGGCTCTCCTTTGGAGAAACCTCGACAACCTCGGGATGGGCACTCTTTGCATCCAAAGCCGAGAATCTCGCTTCCAACACGGCAAAATGTTCATTGAGTTTGTTGCGTTGCTTATCAAGCATCGCTTGGACCTCAACGGCCGTGAAGACTTTGTCTTCACCCTCATCCGTAGGTGAGACCATCTTACTCTTAAGGCGGTAAAGCCCTTGGCTCTGATACCAATTGAAAGTGTGGATGGTCTAACCTAGAGGGGGGGTGAATAGGTTTCTACAAATTTTACTTCTCTTTTCACTAGTTTTAGGCTTTGCAGAATATCAGTGTGAGCCTAACAACTAAGTGAGCAACCTATATGATGCAATGCAAAGTACTTCAAGCACGAAGGCTATCACAAAGGTAAAACACAAGTAAAGGGGATCGGATAGAAATAACCGAGGCACACGGAGATGAAGATGTATGCCGATGTTCACTCTCTTGGGAGAGAGCTAGTCACCATTGTTGAGGTGTGAATTCCCACGAAGGGTACTCAAGCGCCATGAAGGATCACCTTCTTCCCCTTGAGCCTCCTCCATGAAGTAGGAGCCCAATCACTTGTGGTAGACCTTAGGGTGGTCTCTAAACCCTCACAAACTTTCCACAGGGCGAATCACAAGCGGAATGCCTCTGGGCGACCCTAGCCGCCTAGGGTTTCCCACAAACCCAAGAGTAACAAGCAATACTCGATGAACACAAGGGGGAATGAAATTTGGCTTGGTGGAAATGTAGATCGGGGTCTCCTCAATCTTTCTACCAAAGGGATTTGGATTTGAGTGGGTAGAATGGGAGATCCTCAAGCTTTGAATGCTATTTAATGGAGGAGAGAGAGAGAGAGAAGGCAAGGATATGATTTGAATGGCAACCTTATCCTCTCCAAGGTAGGTGAAGGGGTATTTATAGTCTGGGGGAAGAAAGAGCCATTTGAAGCAGAGTTCTTGCGCCCAGCCGGTGCAAAGTCGGCGACGCCAGCCGCTGAGCCGGACTAGCCGGCGCACAGCCCGGCGAAACCGGACCTGCACCAGACCGGCCGGCGCACAGGCTGGTGACACCGGATGTACACCGGGCAAGCTGGCGGAGGGGAGAGACGTGCCGGGGAGTATGCCGGGTGGGTCGGCTTTTATGCCGGGCCCGAGCCGAACACCCTACCAGAACACTCAACCAGTAGTGGACCGGTGGCTGTACCGGGCGGGCCGGTGCAGCGCCTAGCACACCGGCTCCCATGCCGGACCGGCTGGCTTTTACACCGGACGCCAACCAAAAACCCTACCAAAACATGATTCCGGTAAAGGCCCGGTGGCAGTACCGGACTGGCCAGCGTAGTGCCCGGCGCCGCCGGCCACTAATGCCAGCACAGGAAAAAACTGTTTCAAAAGGTCCTTTCTTCCCGCGAACTTTTGGCGAAGTGTTTGGCAATTATGGGTGGTAGGATATAAAAAGAAAATAGGCCACCTTACCACTGAGTTCATCGAGATTACCCCTCTTAATAGTGCGGAGTTCCTATACTCAAATGGTAAATAAAATAACAAAGGAACTACCGTCTCTTCGAAAAAAACGGGGGGTCTCACAACTCCTTCCATCACACATGATGAACTAAAAACTACAAATAAGGCTAGCAAGACACATTAGATTGTCACTAGCTCATTTGTCATTGCTAATCAAAATAAAGGTTAAGGGTAAAATACCCTTACAGGCGTGCCGGAACCGCCTCGAGGGAGCATGGCGCAGGTTGTCAAGAGGCGGCGAGGCATTTTCTACCGGCGGTTGGAGGATGTGAACCTACCGTCGAGGCGACGAGCTATTTATAGCTGGAAATGGGACGGGAAAATGAAGGAGAAGGGACGGGAAGCGGCGGGAAGCGCGCGACATGGCATTCATTTCCCGCCGACACGTGCTGCGACGCGACAGCTTGTTGTGCTGCTGCAAAGCTGTTTCCATTTGCAGCGCCATTACTGGGCACGGGAGACAAGACGAGTGGAGATGACGAAGCGTCGGTCATGCCACTGACAGTGAGCCACGCGGCGAGCCACACGCCCAGCCGGTGCCCCCAAATGCCGTTTGGGGGGCATTTAGGGGGGGGGGCGAGTGGAGATGCTCGTAGATCGAGTACGCCATGGAGCAATGAAAAATAGGGAGGCGACTTAAAATCATCGTACATGCTTGAGGCCCACTGCCGGTGATCTAGAAAGAACACCGACAAGGTTCCCTTGGAAGCGAGAGGAGAGCGGACGGTCTTCTCTGGGGACTATGAATCGAGCGGCACTTACCAGCCTACCTGCAGCGGAGGAGAGAGGACGGTCTTCTCCGGGGATAGGATTACGGTGCCGCGCAGGGGATTTCATCGCCAGAGCTACGAGGGGAGGTTTTTTTGCCACACGCGAGAGGCATGGGAGTGTGGATTTGGGAGAAATGATGGTAACAGTGGGGGCAGGGGAGTGGGGCAAGGCAAGAGATGGGCGAGGACCACACAATGCCACACGACAGCTAACCAGACGGAGTCAACGGCGGTTGACTCATTGCAACAGCTGTGTCGATGACGAGTGGGTCCACGAGCGTGGCAGAATAGAACACAAGCCTTATTTTATTAGGCACTCAATGGGGTTTTCAGAGATTTGACTTGCTTTCGAATGAGCATAATTTATTTTTAAAAAATAGAAAAATACGTAATCATCGCACATTGTCTTATTTTATTACCTATTTAATAGGACCATAATACATGCAATAGGGGACTTTTCACAAAAAAGCATTAAAATTAGGGGCTCCCTTACAGAAGTGAGGGGCACTACCTCAAACAAATTTAGACCTCAAACAAATTTAGATAAATAAATAAAATATAAAAATAATTAATCTAACAGTACAAATGCGATGTGATCATCGTAGCGGGAGCTATATCTTGGCGACATGGTGTTGATCCATGGGGTCAGTGGGAATAATCGGTAAAATTGTTTGCACCATACAGAAGGTCACACGTGCACCATCCCATTCATACATCTTTCCATGGAACCTCACCAGATCTCGGTTTCTGCATCTTGATGTAAACATAGCCTTCGTCACCATTTTGGTGAGATTGGACGATCCACTACCTGGCATCCTGCATCTTGCTGAATAGAACACACGCAACCACATAACCTGATGGTTGTAGGTTCGGTGTTACAATGGCTTCCAGAATCTTAGTCTGTCCAACACCATATGTCACCCTTAGCTGATAGATGACTATACGGGAGATCCTAGCTCTCTTTGCAGATTTGATATTAATATTTGGTGATCGCGGTTCAGGGTCATTGTCTTCAGGGTCATCATCTTCATCATCAATGTTTTTGTTCCCTTCATCCCCTAAAAAATTTCTTGGACTTCCTCCACCGAGAGAACCATACGGATCCGTGTCAGATTCAGGTTCTGGATCAGAATCTTCTTACACATCCTCCACCTCAACAACTTTCAACTTCTAATATACTCCCTCCGTTTAGAAATATAAGATCTTTTAGCTTTGTGAAGTGAATGTATTTAGACATGTTTTAGTGTATAGGTTCATTCGAATCTATATACTAAAAGATGTCTAGATACACTCACTTCACAAAGCTAAAACCTCTTACATTTCTAAACGGAGGGAGTATGATACAACACACATTTAAAATCAAGATATGTTCCATTTATATGTTTATACGTAGTACTAACATATTTTGAAACAAAGACAGTCGTGTGTAGTACCTTGTCATCTTGGCCAACTCCTTTGGAAGAGCCCTCTCCGGAGAAAGTGCGCTTCTTACCCGCTCCTCCGCCCGCATCCATCGATCAATAGTTAAGTTCAAACTACATTAGAGAGTATATCATCGTGGTGAAACAACATATGCCATGGGATGGCTTAAATGGGGGCCGAACTAGATGCTGGAGGATTCAGGAGAGGGGAACGAGCTGAGAAGCACGACAGAAAGGAACACAGATCTACCCAGGTTTGGGGCTCTCGTAAGGAGATAACACCCCTACTCCTGCTGTACTGGTTGTATATCTGGATTGATGGAGTACACAACAATGGTGCTTCCAAGCTCTCTGCGAGAGGAGGAAGATGAACTATGAACTGAGAGACTCAGGAGTGACCTACCCCTCACTAGGGCTCCCTGTGCCACCTTATATAGTGGTGGCCAGGGTTACAATGGTCTTCTATCGACATAAGACAAAGGCTACGGTCCAACCAGGACAGGGTGACGAGGGCTACCACCTTTGATTTTGCCCCTGATTGCTCTCGATGGGACTCACCATCCCTGTACCCTGTACTTGGACCGGGGCTATTCTTGGACAACTTGTTTCCGCAGTTGGAAGTACTTCGCCCAAGCTTGGGTGAAGGTCTTTATGCCGGCGAAGCCTTCGCAGAAAGTGGCGAAGGCGGGTAAGATCATCACGGCATTTGCCGGGATATGATGAGGCTGCAAGTCATAGGTGTCGAGGAAGTCCCGGAAGAAGTCTGACACTGGCAGACCAAAGCCCCGCTCGAAGTGGGCAATGAACATGATGCGTTCGCCGGGTTCAGGTGCCGGCACAGTTTCTCCCGCGGGAAGCCGGCGCACTACGCCCTCCGGAACTCTTCTGGTGGTGGTGATCCAAGATATGTCGGCTGGGGTCACCTCCGACCCCTCCCAGCCGGAGCGTCCCTGATGGTGGGCTGGGTTATCCTCCTCCGAAGCCGAGGTAGCCATCATACCCGATGAAGCCATCTTGGTGGCCAGGACAGGGCGTGAGAGCCAGAGTCCCATGTTGTTAGTCCTATCAAGATCAGAGAAAAGAGGGAAGTTAGTCTCTCTGGTATACCAATCTCACAGAAGTTAGTAGGAAGTGAAGATCTACCATCGCAGTTAAAATCAGAAATAATCATGGATAAATTCCTATGGCAAGAACATCTGTGAACTTCCGAAGAACATCACTGGCAATGCTAATCGAGTCTATGAGATACTAAGCTAAGAAGCTACTGGAGATCTAAGTGAACAGAGTTACCAAGGCAGAAAATTTGAAGAACAGAGGAGAATGAAGAACTCACCGAAGCTCGAGCGGCGGCGATGGAACGGCAGCGAACTCGCAGGCAGATATTCAATCTCCCCCGGTAATGTCTGGGAGAGAAGCAGCAGTGACGGCGTCAAGGGCGAAGGCATCGGACGTCGTCGAGCGTCGGCGCCGGCGTGAAGCAGATCGACGGCGGTGTAAGTTCTCTGCTTCTTGGTCCGGCGGCGGAGCGCAAGAGACAGAGGAGCAGAGGAAGAAGACAATGATGTGGGGTAAAAGGAGAAGTTTACCCCCGCCCCATATTTATATATCGCCGGGCAAGGGTCGTGGGGGTGGTAGTGATCCACTACCCCGACAGTTTCTGGCGACGTGGTGACATGGCGGTATGAAGTGGAGCGGCGGTTACTGTGACCGTGCCACTAGGCAATGATGGCAGGAGTTAAATGCACAGTGAACTATCACATCGTGTGACTGTTCATAGTGGCAGAGCAGTTGCAAGTTTCGAGGGAAACTGTCAGACTTGGCTTCTCAAGGAAGCCTCAGCTATGTACCGGCGCGACTGTGCATAAAACAAGTCCTGACCGGAATACCTTCGGGACTGGCCGGATTAACTTTTGGAAAAGGAACAAGAGCCGGTATATGCGTGGAGGTCCGACATATAATCTGATCACCGGCATATAACAAAAAGGCGGGATATGAGAAAAAGAGACGGTATGTTGAACCTGTCAAGGCTCCTCAGTTGAGACTGGGGAACCTCGACAGCTTCGGGGACTAGTGTCGGGGGGATGACCCCCGGTAGGGTCAAGAGACTAGAAAGATATAAGGAATATAGTTGACTTTATGTCAGTTGACCAAATCTGGGTCTGGCCGGAATATAGGAGTGTCGGCCAGACCGGCATATAAGTAGTATCCCGGCTGGAGTTCAGATATACTGGTCTATCCGGGATACATGGAGAGATGTGCCAGCATATGTAAAGATATGCCGGCCTAACTTAGTTATTATATCATGCAGGAATAGAGGAGGCCAGATTACCCGACTGTGGGTGTCGTTGGTCCGGCATATCATCTAGGGTATGGTTAACGGCCATATCCGGGATATACAAGTCAACTAGAGTGTCATATCCCTACAATCAAGGAAGGAAACATCCAAGCATGGAGGCAGACTATGATGACAGGGTGCACAGTGGTGGTCTAACAACCATCACTGTGCCAAAGTACCATCCTTACCTCACAGCGGTAAGGTCACAGTCGAAGCAAGTACAAGGTACAGGGATGGTGAGTCCCATCGAGAGTAATCAGGGGCAAAGTCAAGGGTGGCAGCCATCATCACCTCATCCTATTTGGACTGTAGCCATTGTCATGTGTCAATACATGACCGTTGTAACCCTGGCCACCACTATATAAGGTGGCACAGGGAGCCCTAGCCAAGGGTTGGTCACTCCTTAGTCTCTCGGTTCATAGCTCATCTTCCTCCTCTCGCAGAGAGCTGGAAGGCACCATTGTTGTGTACTCCATCGATCCAAATATACATCCAGTAGAGCAGGAGTAGGGGTGTTATCTCCTTACGAGAGCCCTGAACCTGGGTAGATCTGTGTTCCATTCTGTCGTGCTTCTCAGCTCGTTCCCCTCTCCCGAATCCTCCAGCATCTAGTTCGGCTCCCATTTAAGCCATCCCATGGCATATGTTGTTTCACCATGATGACAGAGTAAATCTTGATTTACAAGCGGGAATAAAAACTATACGAATCAACCCTAAAATATTGATACATACCTCTATAGCTAGCTGAAGATGGTTTATCGATGTGGCGGAATTAGTGTTAGCCATCCATCCCTTTATAGAGACTTGCTAGGAATGGACGTCCCTATATTCACATATCGGAGTAGTGGAGAAAAGGAAGGGATAACGTTTCTATCCATTAATCTATTGCAGAAATTTTGGCGGTGATCTAGTAAAAGGTTTTCTGTTACCCATTGTAACATCTGTGGGTTCACGATGACGAGTGGGTCCTGATGTCTCATGGGTCCTGATGTCTCGTGGGTTCACGAGCTAGGCAAAGTAGAGAGCGATTGTCATACTTGTCCAGAGCCATGTAGGAAAAACAAATTAAATACTTGTCCAAAGTCGTACTTGTCCAGAGCTGGGCAAAGTATAAGGGGTGCCACATCTAGGATCTTAGGAATTATCTCGGCCTGCGGCCATATAAAAATTATTTTGCCCTAAATCCCTTTAAATCCTAATTTGAACTGGGGCTACAAGAAATGCACATAAAAAATAGGGGAAAATTACCTCGAGGTCCCCTGAGGGTGTGGGACCCTGCAACCAAGACCAAACCATGGTTCCCAACCCACCCGGCACACATCGATGGCACCGTGAGTTTGATCTAGATCTGGAAGGAGGGCCTAGGGAATTCAGAAAAAATCAAAAAAAAAGGATAAACACTGTATGGAGTCATGGTGAGTGATGTATCACCTAGGAAAAATACCAAACATGGCATGCCAAGGGTTCACAGGTGAACTCTTTCCCAAAGAGGTGCTTCTAGGCAGGAGTTCCCTTGGTCTTCTTTGCCAGGTGACCATGGTTTGTGTAAGTTCCACAGCAAACTATGGAACCATGTTCCCATTTTTGGTGGAGATGTGCATCTTTGCATTCCCAACAACTTTTCTAACTAGTGTTTTTTCAGTTTCTACATAAAAATGCATTTTCTATTTTTCAGGTGGTCGAAGGGGTCAAAACAGGTGTTTTTTGTGTGATGTGGCCACCAAGGGCGATGTGCAAAACCTCACCACTCTAATTTTCATGGGTGGGAGACCTACTAGGGGTGCCACATCCAGGATCTTAGGAATTGTCTCGGCCTGCGGCCATATAAAGAATTATTTTTTGCCCTAAATCCCTTTAAATCCTAATTTGAACCGGGGCTACAAGAAATGCACATCAAAAAAATTGGGGAAAATTACATGGAGGTCCCCTGAGGTTGTGGGACCCTGCAACCAAGACCAAATAATGGTTCCCAACCCACCTGGCACACATCAATGACACCGCGAGTTTGACCTAGATCTGGAAGGGGCGCCTAGGGAATTCAGAAAAAATAAAAAAATGGAAAAACACTGCATGGAGTCATGGTGAGTGATGTATCACCTTGGAAAAATACCAAACATGGCATGCTAAGGGTTCACCGGTGAACTCTTTCACAAAGAGGTGCTTCCAGGCACGAGTTCTCTTGGTCTTCTTTGCCAGGTGACCATGGTTTGTGCAAGTTCCACAGCAAACTATGGAACCATGGTCCCATTTTTGGTGCAGATGTGCATCTTTGCATTCCCAAGAACTTTTGTAACTACTGTTTTTTCAGTTTCCACATAAAAAAATGCATTTTCCATTTTTCAGATAGCCAGAGGGGTCAAAACAGGTCTTTTTTGTGAAGTGCCACCAAGGGAAATGTCCAAAACCTCACCACTCCAATTTTCATGGGTGGGGGACCTGCCAGGGGTGCCACATCCAGGATCTTAGGAATTATCTCGGCCTGCGGCCATATAAAGAATTATTTTTGTCCTAAATCCCTTTAAATCCTAATTTGAGTTGGGGCTACAAGAAATGCACATCAAAAAAATTGGGGAAAATTACCTGGAGGTCCCCTGAGGGTGTGGGACCCTGCAACTAAGACCAAACCATGGTTCCCAACACACCTGGCACACATCGATGGCACCGTAAGTTTGACCTAGATCTGGAAGGGGGCCTAGGGAATTCAAAAAAATTAAAAAAAAAATGGAAAAACACTGCATGGAGTCATGGTGATTGATGTATCACCTAGGAAAAATACCAAACATGGCATGCCAAGGGTTCACAGGTGAAATCTTTCACAAAGAGGTGCTTCCAGGCAGGAGTTCTCTTGGTCTTCTTTGCCAGGTGACCATGGTTTGTGCAAGTTCCACAACAAACTATGGAACCATGGTCCCATTTTTGGTGGAGATGTGCATCTTTGCATTCCCAATAACTTTTGTAACTAGTGTTTTTTTAGTTTCCACATAAAAATGCATTTTCCATTTTTCAGGTGGCTGGAGGGGTCAAAACAGGTGTTTTTTTGTGAAGTGGCCACCAAGGGCAATGTGCAAAACCTCACCACTCTAATTTTCATGGGTGGGAGACCTACTAGGGGTGCCACATCCAGGATATTAGGAATTATCTCGGCCTGCGGCCATATAAAGAATTATTTTTTGCCCTAAATCCCTTTAAATCCTAATTTGAACTAGGGCTACAAAAATGCAGATCAAAAAAATTGGGGAAAATTACCTGGAGGTCCCCTGAGGGTGTGGGACCCTGCAACCAAGACCAAACCATGGTTCCCAACCCACCTGGCACACATCGATGGCACCGAGTTTGACCTAGATCTGGAAGTGAGGCCTAGGGAATTCAAAAAAAATCAAAAAAAGAAGGAAAAACACTGCATGCAGTCATGGTGAGTGATGTATCAGCTAGGAAAAATACCAAACATGGCATGCCAAGGGTTCACAGGTGAACTCTTTCACAAAGAGGTGCTTCCAGGCAGGAGTTCTCTTGGTCTTCTTTGCCAGGTGACCATGGTTTGTGCAAGTTCCAAAACAAACTATGGAACCATGGTCCCATTTTTGGTGGATATGTGCATCTTTGCATTCCCAACAACTTTTCTAACTAGTGTTTTTTTTAGTTTCCACATAAACAAATGCATTTTCCATTTTTTAGGTGGCAGGAGGGGTCAAAACGGGTGTTTTTGTGAAGTGGCCAGCAAAGTCAATGTGCAAAACCTCACCACTCTAATTTTAATGGGTGGGAGACCTACTAGGGGTGCCACATCTAGGATCTTAGGAATTATCTCGGCCTGTGGCCATATAAAGAATTATTTTTGCCCTAAATCCCTTTAAATCTTAATTTGAACTAGGGTTATAAGAAATGCACATCAAAAAAATTGGGAAAAAAATACCTGGAGGTCCCCTAAGGGTGTGGGACCCTGCAACCAAGACCAAACCAAGGTTCCCAACCAACCTGGCACACATCGATGGCACCACGTGTTTGACCTAGATCTGGAAGGGGGTCCTAGGGAATTCAGAAAAAATCAAAAAAAATGGAAAAAATACTGCATTCATCATGGTGAGTGATGTACCACCTAGGAAAAATACCAAATATGGCATGCCAAGGGTTCACAGGTGAACTCTTTCACAAAGAGGTGCTTCCAGGCAGGAATTTTCTTGGTCTTCTTTGCCAGGTGACCATGGTTTGTGCAAGTTCCATAGCAAACTATGGAACCATGGTCCTATTTCTGGTGGATATGTGCATCTTTGCATTCCCAATAACTTTTCTAACTAGTGTTTTTTCAGTTTCCACATAAAAAATACATTTTCCATTTTTTAGGTGGTCGGAGGGGTCAAAATAGGTGTTTTTTTGTGAAGTGGCCACCAAGGGCAATGTGCAAAACCTCACCACTCTAATTTTCATGGGTGGGGGACCTACTGTGGGGACCCCGGCTTACCACCCGGGATTCCCGTTATGCATACAATTCATGATCCTAGGAAGACCGTCATGAATCCACATAACAGAGTTGGCATTACAGAGTACAATATCCATTACATAAATAAGTCGTTAAGTCTTACATAGCCTCTTGGTTGAATACAAATGCCACGCAGGGCAAGTTCAACAGACACACTTAACATAAGTAGCTATGGATACACGTAGCATAGTGACCCAAGTCAGGCCTACTACCCTACAGGTGACTGACCGGGAAATGAGTCCTAATTCGCACTGGCGTCGTCATACTCCTCATCCTCCTCCTCATAGTCATCTCCAAAGTCTGGCCAAGTTAATAGCCAGGGACAAAGCCGTGAGTACATTTTGGAATTGTACTCGCAAACCATCTAAGAGAGAACATTAACATGATATATGGCTGTAGCAAGGGTTGGCTTGTTTTCAAGTGACTATGTGCTACTAATTTCTCGTGTCGATATAGCAGGTCATACGACATCTCTATATCCTTATTAAAGAAGATTTATCTATAAGTACTTGGTAAAATCTCTAGGAAAGGGGGAAACTCCATTGAAAGGTAAGATCGGTGGTCAATCAGACATGACCACCTCAAATTGTCGGCAGTACCTTCCGAGTACTCTGAACCACTTCCTGTGCCACGGCCATACCCTCCAAGTACTCCATTCGGCACAAGACTCCAATTTTCTAGAAAACCATTTATAAACACTAAAACCTGACATTGGGCAATGTAGTGATCTTCACAACCGTCCATGACCGAGGACTCGGCTATTCGAATAGATTTACACTCTGCAGAGGTTGTACACATTACCCACACCATTCGATAAATCCGCCGGGATGCCACCACGGACTGTCATACCTAAGTATGCGGGGTACGGATAATCGATCCAAGCCCTCCATCTACCTTCCTTAGTATGGGTGCCTACCCTGTGGAGTTTACCTCCCCGGCAAGTCCCGGCAGTACCTCCTCCAGAGCGTAACTCCGACGCCACGGCGGGAGAACCCAAGTGTCTTCCGGCGGCTCGGGGTATGCCGTGATATGTGTTGACCTCATATTGCGTCAACCCAGATTCCGGGGTCCTACAGACCCTTATATAGTTGTGAGGCTCCCCGCACTAAAGCAGACAGACTTCAAACTAGGCCCCGTCCCATACCGGGGTAATGTGATTGCATAGGTTAATTGCTTCGAGCGACTACAAAGAAACACCAATGCCTTTTTCTAAAACCACCAACTCCTTTCTTCCATATCCCAAGTGTTCATTTGTCCCAAAAGTCATTTTGAAAACATTTCAGTGGAGTAGATACTACTCCAAGGTTTTTGTAACCATTTTCGAAGCTTTTCTGAGAGTTTTTCCAATCCTAGAGTTTTTGGCTCCACTGCAAGTGTTTCCCAAAGGCTTCGATGCTAATCATCGAGTCTCTACTTTCAGGGGTAAAAGGGTAGGTGCTAACGGTGTCACCCTTCATGGATGATAACAATACGACTTGTGGAGCTAAGTCGCCAACTATTGCTATCTAGGGACTAATAGCAATATAAGAAAAGTAATGCATAGTAATAAGAGCAAGAGTAGAATAATGCATAGTGCCATGATAGGATTTAGATATACAACAAGTAGATGGCTTGCCTTGATTGTCTTGTCCCTGATCACCTTCCTCCTGGTACTCAAACACTTCTCCCTCCTCTGCACTGTCGTCATTCGATTCTATCGCCGGAAAAAGAAATGAAGACACACACAATAAGAATTCATGCATACATGAAGTTCACTCAAACAACACCACACAACTCAAGCATTGAGTATCAGAAACAAATATGTTTAGATAACAGAACATATATCTATTTTATAAACAAAAATAAACACCAACATTATATCAAGCAATTCCTAGTTGTATGGTAATACTCATTCATAAGCAAACACTTGCATGCATCAAGATACATCAAAACATGGCACCAACATACCTACTGATAGCTAACAATATTTCAGAAACATCATAATTGGAATTAGACTTAACTACCAAAAAGGTGATTTAATAAGAAAAATGCCAATTCTAGAAATCACTAGAATAGCAAGATAATTCCCTAAATTAATCTGTAAGTCCTAAAATTCTAACAGAGACCATTTTGAAAAGCTACTGGGATAACCAACACACCAGAAGTGGAATCACTCCAAAATAATCAATATATTGCGCACAATAAATCAATTACTGCAGAATATTAACATCACCAAATTAATTACTACAAACAATGCGCACTTCCTAAATTAGTGAAACTAGTTCCTATAAATCAACATTGCAGTAAAGCATCAGCGAAAAATAGAAATACCAATTTTCATTAAACAGAACAACAGATTTGCTTAAATATGTGTAAATCTATAGATCTACTCTATTAAATCCTCTTATAATATTTAGGAGCCTAAAAATCACACATGCAGTACCAGGTGATAGACAATATTGTAAAACATAGCAAAATTTGAATCATAATTTTCTGAGGCCTAACACATTTTTAAACTGATTTGAATTGCAGCATTCAATCATCAAAATAATAAAGCACAGGAAAAAAAGAAAGACAGGCCGGATCTGGCCAGGCCAAGCCAGATCTGGGCCGGATCTAGCCCAGCTGGCTCGCTGGCCAGCTCGGGGCGGTGGGCGAAACGGTATGTCATCTCGGCCATCCGATTAGGATGAGATCGACGGCCGAGTGCCGTTGTCCTCGGCGATCTCTGCATGCACGCGAGAGTGGCGGCTCGAGCTAGGGTTTTGGCGGGGAAGATGCTCGCCGAGGTTGCCGGGACTAGGAGGGGCTGGAAAACGGTGGCGGCTAGATCCTCGATGACCGGAGTGAGCATAGAAACCGCATGCAGAGGTCGTCGAAGCGCGAGCGTCCTCCTCGGGCGTCCGTGCGTCTACGGCGATGGCGTTGTCGACCTCGGCCAACCTGGGAGCAAACAAGGGCAGGGTGAGGTTCAGATGGCGCGAAGGACTTTTGTGAATCAGAGAAGAAGCAGAGAGAGAGGGTGGCTGGTCGACGGCAACCTCCACCTCCTCGATGGCGATCTACCCGAAGCTCCGAGCGCTCCAGCGATGGATTCGCCTCAGTTGCCAGGTGGAGAAGATGAGCAGGATAGAGGGAGTGGAGTGGGGGGTGAATGGGCAATAGGAGGAGGTTTCTAGAGCGGCCTCGAGCTTATATTCATAAGCAGTGAGCTCGGTCTAGGGTGGTTTCCATTGGTCGCGATTGGACGGTGAGGGCGGTGCTTCTGGACGGCATTGTGGGCTGAGTGCAGGGGTAGGGGTGGCGGCATCGGTGGCTGGCTGGCTTGGTTCCTAAATGGCCGGGTTCAGTGACGTTGCGGGCAAGTCGGTGCATGGCAGGGTCGTTGTGGTGCACCACGGGGCTGGGCAAGGGTGGCATCGCATCGGCGGTATCGTGCCATGCAGGTGTGCGTGACGAGCAGCCCAGGCGAGGAGTGTGCGCTCGGGAACGTGGTGCATGCTCTGGGCACGCTGGGCGGCTAGACGGCGTAGCACTGGCATGGATGGGCGGCGGTGCACGGTCAAGCTCGAGGGGAACTGGCTCAGGGAATTGATCCGTTGGGTCAAGGTGAGGCTGGTGGCGAAGTGATGGCTCGGTCAGTGGTCGGGGGTGCTCTGCCTTGATCGGGTGCTCTCAGTGGCCATGGCAACTAGCAAGGCGGCGTGGGGTGATCGAGCAGCGTCTCTGTGACGTGGGGTCAGGGTAGGGTTTTAGCAGGGTGGCGCGCTTCGGTTGGGGGTCGATGGCGGCGGGGTGGTCGAGTTTAGAGGGAGAGAGAGGGGTTTTGGTGGGGGCGTCGGCCTCGGGCTCCTCTTCTCCCTCGAGTCCAACCGGGAAACGACAAGGAGTCGATCTTAGGCAAGATTTGATGCTGGGTTTTGAATAGATATGATGGCAAAGCCCCCTTTGGTTGGTTTGCAAGAAAGAAAAAGAAAGAAGGAGAGAAAAACATGGGCTAAGGTCTTCATGGACAAATTTCAAATTCAAATTTGAATTCAGATGAGAAGGATTTGAAAACCTACCAAAATAGTTTCCAGAGTTTTCAAACCCAAACAATAAGTCATAATCAAAGTTTGGTAATTTTTTGAATAGATAGGCTAGGGTTTTGGAGATGCCTCCAATTTCGGGTTTAGGATAAAAAAGAAAAGAAAAAGAAAAGAGAGGTGGTCACACCAATGATCTATACTAGGGTTTTTGGCTTACTCAAATATGAGCTAGGGTCAAAATATGTTTCATAAAATCATAGCACACTTTCTAGGTAAATAGCACATGTGTTTTAGAAGAAAACAAGGCATAATTCAAGCAAACACTCTCACATGAAATCATAGGCATACACACTTGCACACATAAAATCATGCATTCACATGATAACACCCATGCTAGCACTCACAAGAAATCATGCATTCATGGAACACAAGCACATGGCTGAGCAGAGGGTTTTTTTTATACCCAAAATAAGTGCTTAAGTAAGATTTTAATCTTGGTCACAAAAGTGGGGTGTTACAGACCTTCCCCCTTAAAAGAATCTCGTCCCGAGATTCAATAGCTAAGCGTGAAGTAGTCCGAGAAACTCTCACCGAAGATAATCTTCACGCTCCCAAGTGGCTTCGTCTTCGGTGTGGTTACTCCATTGCACCTTATACATCTTGATCTTGCGTCTTCGGGTAAGATGGACATCTTCTTCAAGAATGCGGATAGGTCTCTCCCGGTAAGTAAGGTCAGAGTTTAGGTCGATGGAGTTGTGGTCGATCTCGGTGAAGGTCTCGGGTTTGTTGGGAACTTGAAGGCATTTGCGGAGTTGCGACACGTGGAAGACATCATGGAACTCGGATAGTTTTGGGGGTAACTCCAGCTTGTAGGACATGGTGCCCTTACGGTCCAAGATCTTGAATGGTCCAATGTACCGGGGTGCAAGCTTACCCTTAACATGGAAGCGTTGCATACCCTTGAGCGGAGTGACTCGTAGGTAGACAAAGTCTCCCACATTGAAGGTGACAGGTCTCCTTTTTGGGTCAGCGTAACTCTTCTATCGAGACTGAGCTGCTTTCAAATGGTTGCGGATGAGCTGGACTTGCTCTTTGGCTTCCTTAATAACATCGAGCCAAAATACTTGGCTTTCTCCAGTCTCAGACCAGTTGAGAGGGGTACGGCACTTGCGTTCGTAGAGAGCTTCAAAAGGGGCCATTTGAAAACTAGCCTGATAGCTATTATTGTAGGAAAACTCCGTGAATGGCAGACAGTCCTCCCACTTGGTTCCGTAGGACAAAACGTAGGCTCGCAACATGTCTTCAAGGATTTGATTGACTCGCTCTGTTTGACCTCCAGTCTGTGGGTGATAGGATGTGCTGAACGAGAGCTTCGTGAAGTTTGCTCTAGAATCTTGAGGTGAATTGAGTGCCCCGATCAGTAACGATCACCTTGGGCACTCCAAGAAGGCTATCAATCCTGGACATATACAGGTCAGCTAGGTCTCGGCCTTTATGGGTGGTCTTGACAGGTAGAAAGTGGGTGACCTTGGTCAAGTGATCAATGATAACCCAGATGGAGTCGTGACCTCGGTTTGATCTAGGCAATCCAGTGATGAAATCCATTCCGACTTCCTCCCACTTCCACATGGGCACCTTTAATGGCTGCAGTAAACCCGTGGGCCTTTGGTGCTCAGCCTTGACACGCTGGCAGACGTCGCATCGCGCGATGTAGAAGGCTATCTCCCGCTTCATACCGTGCCACCAAAACTGTTCCTTCAAGTCCTGGTACAGTTTTGTGCCTCCGGGATGAATAGAATAAGGGGTATCGTGGGCTTCTTCCAGAATACGCTGCTTCAACTCCTCGATGCTCAGGACACATAGGTGGCCTTTATACCATAGCACACCTTCCTGGTCAATTGAGAACCCAGGTACTTCCTCTCGTCCCATCCTACGTTTAATACCTTCGATACTCTCGTGACCCTTCTGAGCTTCCTTGATTTGGTCAAAGAGAGTGGGTCGGACTTCAAGGTTTGTTAGGAAACCATGGCTTACCAGCTGAAGTCCAAACTTCTCGAACTCCTCGCATAGGGTTGGTTGACTGGTCTTTAGTAGGGCATTTAGAGAACAAGGTTCTCGACTGAGGGCATCGGCGACCACATTCGCTTTACCAGGATGGTAATGAATGCCTAGGTCATAGTCTTTAATGAGTTTAATCCATCTTTGCTATCTCATATTCAACTCCTTCTGAGAGAAGATATACTTTAGACTCTTGTGGTCGGTGTAGATCTCACAACAGTTTCCCATAAGATAGTGTCGCCATGTCTTGAGGGCATGGACAACAGCGGCAAGCTCGAGGTCATGAGTAGGGTAATTCAACTCATGAGGGCACACTTGATGGGACAGGTAGGCAATGACCTTGCCGTCTTGCATAAGGACACTTCCAAGACCAAGCTTGGATGCATCGCAGTAGACATCGAAGCTCTTGGTAATGTCGGGCATGGTTAGAATGGGAGCTGTCACTAGTCTCTTCTTGAGTTCTTGGAAACTCTGCTCGCACTTCTCAGTCCACTCGAATTTCGTGTCCTCCTTGAGTAATTGAGTCAATGGGCAAGCAATGCTGGAGAATCCTTCTACAAACTTTTGGTAGTAACCGGCTAATCCAAGGAAGGCTCGGACTTCGGTGGGGTTGGTTGGGGCTTTTGTTTCCATGATGGAGGTGATTTTTGAGGGGTCAACGGATACTCCACCAGCTGAGAGTACATGGCCTAGGAATCCAACTTCTTTCAGCCAAAACTCACATTTGCTGAACTTGGCGTAAAGTTGGTGTTCACGCAGGGTTCCCAAAATTAGCCGCAGATGCTCTCCGTGCTCTTCCTCGGTCTTAGAATAGACCAAGATATCGTCGATGAAGACCACCACGAACTTGTCAAGGAACTTCATAAATATCTTATTCATGAGATTCATGAAATAGGCGGGGGTGTTGGTTAGGCCAAAGGACATGACGGTGTACTCGAATAGACCGTAGCGAGTAGTGAAAGCGGTCTTGGGAATATCGGACTCTCAGACTTTCAGCTGATGATATCCAGTGCGGAGATCAATCTTGGAGAACACTCTGGCTCCATTCAGCTGATCAAATAGATCTTCAATCTTCGGGAGTGGGTATTTATTCTTGGTGGCTACCTTGTTGAGTTTACGGTAGTCCACACACAGTCATATGGTACCGTCTCGCTTGTCCACAAATAGAACAGGCGATCCCCATGGTGAAGCGCTCGGACGGATAAGGCCTTTGCTGAGCATGTCAGCCAGTTGCTTCTTTAACTCCTCGAGTTCTTGGGGGTTCATATGGTAGGGTCGTTGGGCAATAGGAGCTGTTCCAGGAATCAACTCAATTACAAACTCGATATCCCGGTCAGGGGGCATACCTGGCAACTCCTCGAGAAAGACGTCGGGGTACTCACATACCACCGGAACTTGATCATGAGTCGGCCCGGAGACAGACTTCTTGTAATAGGCTTTGTGGGATGGCATGGTGGCTACGTGCTCAACCTGAACTCCATTACTACTGGTCACAATTATGGCCTTTCATGCGCAATCAATGTGCCCCTGGTACTTGGACATCCAGTCCATTCCAAGTACCACATCCAATCCCTTGGTACCCAGAACAATCAAATCCGCTTGGAACTTCTCACCATAGAGTTCTACTGGAATGTCTCTGCAGGACAGCTGGGTCTTGACCGACGACCCAGGGATTTGTACTATCATGAGTCTGTCCCTGCGACTAGGTTTCAATCTACCTTTATCCATGAAGTTCTCCATGACAAATGAGTGTGACGCGCCAGAGTCAAACAGAATCTTTGCAGGCACGGAGTTGACGAGAAACGTACCAAGCACGACATCGGGGGCCTCTTCCGCTTCGGCTGCATTGACATGATTCAGGTGGCCACGAGCAACATTAGCTTGGCTCTTTGGGTTCCTCCCAGATGGTACACTCCCTTGACCCTGATTGGGTTTAGGCGCGCTGAGGCTCGGCGCGGATGGTTTCTTCAGGGGGCACTCCTTAGAGAAATGCCCAGGCTGGCCACAGGTGTAACAGCCACTTCCCTGGATGCGGTTGATGGGATTGAAAGTGTTGCGGTTTCCTCCAAAAGGGTTTCCGCCAGTAGGGCGGTTGCTTGAATACTGGCGGTTAGGATTATTAGGCCTGGGAGCTTGGGAGGCAAACCTCTAAGGGGGTGGCGCAGATCTTGATGGGGGCATGCTGCGGGACCTTTGACTGCTCGGTCCACCCTGACTCATCATTCTCCTCTTCCGGCTTTCACGGGCTGCCTTGTTCTTGTCCTCGACCATGATAGCAGCATCAACCAGGGACACCAGATCATTGTAGGGCATGGCAACCAGATAGGGCTGCAGGTCTTCCTGAAGTCCATTCATGAAGCGTTCCCGCTTCTTCTCATCAGTGTCGATGTCGTTAGGGGCATACCTCCCCCAAGTGGTGAACTTGTCAAGGTACTCGGTGACACTCATACTTCCTTGCTTGAGGTTAAGAAACTTGTCACGCATGATCTTGATGAGTCCAGATGGAATGTGGGTCGGGCCTTGCGGAACTTGGTCTTGAAGGCTTCCCAAGTCATCACTTGGCCCTCGGGCTGCATGGCACAGACATTTTCCCACCATGCACCCGCTGCTCCAGCTAGGAAATGGGTGGCGTAGAGCACCTTCTCATTCGCTCCAACTCCCGCATACTCGAGCTTGTTCTCGATGGTGCGGAGCCAGTCGTCGGCGTCCAAAGGCTCGGTGGATTTGGTGAATGTTGGCGGGTTGGAGTTTTGGAAGTTCCTAAGCGTGTTGCGGGGTCCCTCTTCGTCATTCCCACCGTTATTGTTGTGGTGGGTGGCGATCTGCGCAAGGTGTTGGAGGGTCGCAAGGTTGGCTTGGCGCTCGGCGCGTGCGGCTTCGTGGTCTTCAAGCATGAGCCGCAGCAGCTGCTCCATGCTCGGCTCAGGGGGTGGTGGCGGATTGCCTCCAGCTTGGCCTCGCGTTTCCAGAGCCATTCTGGAGAGAAGTGGTTTGGTGAGACACATAACAAGGAAACTCATGCACGATTCAAATAAAAGATTAACTCCAACCATAAACATGACACACATAGTAGTCCATACATAACATGCTCCAACAACCATGCATAACATGTCCAAGCATACATAATATATACAAGCAAAAGGGGTGCCCAAAATGTCCAGGCACATGCGCATACCACACATAGTCTCATACATCCGACATAGCAAATGGTTCCAGGTAGATCATACAACACTGATACGCAAAAGGGAGAAATCTAACAACTATGAGACAGCCTACGTGAGAGGTAGGGTGGTAGGATCTACTCGTCATCGCTAACGTGGGGGACTAACTCCTCGGGATCCTCCTCACTAGGAGTCTCAGGAGCGTAGAAGTCGAGGATAGCGTTGCGGTCATCACCGCTCATGCTACCATGGTCGTCGTCGTCGGTGCTAGCAGGCTCCTCGTCGAAAGCCTCCTGGTGCTCGTCGTCGTGGCCAAGTACCGCCTCGTTCTCCTTGCAGAGCTCAGCCGTCTCCTCCTCCAACATGGACATGTGGCTCTCAAGAGAATCCAAGTGGTCCTCCAACTCGCGGACGCGCCTCCTTAGAGCCTTGTTCTTCTTCACGATCTTTGTCTTGGCAGAGAGAAGACAGTGACGTGAGAAGATAGTCACCTGGAGGTCCTCTCGAAGTACGGCGAGGTCAAGTCCCCTCTCGTCAGCGACCATCCGGACATGGTCCAGATGCTCCTGCGTGTGGTGCAGGAGAGCCTCGGTGTGGCAGAAGTGGCGGCTGAAGGGAGTGTGCGCGACAGCCTGGTAGGGAAGGCCATCAGCGTCGACCCTCCCATAGTGCTCGTAACAAGTCCTGAGTAACTCGTCGTAGTGGAGGTGGATGAGGCGTGAGATGGCGTGGAGCAGAACGCGCATCAGACCATCGCCCCAGTTGGGCTCGATCACCTCAAAGGTGAACTCCGGTGAGGTATGCGGGACCTCCTTCCTGCGGACCTGGCAAACCACACGGAAAGCCAGCTCGCGGGTACCCTCCTCAAACAGGCGATAGCCTCGCACCTCGGGACGCGGTCGTCCAAGGCGCGCGGCCAACTCCACCAAGTCCCTCTCAAAGACCAGCACGTCCTCGTGGGTGCCAACCTGACGGTGCGCGGTAGGAGCGTCCATCTACACAAATTTTAGAGTAGAGTTTATTAATGACTTACCCAAGTGTGCAAAATTTATACATAAGTAAAAACTTGAATTTAAATGCAAGTAATTAAAGATGCTTAAAGAATAAGGGAAGAGATGAGAGCAATATATATTTACCTTTGATATATAAAGCCATCTCTTGTATTTTAAGAAAATAGTTTTTGGTCTGGTCTAAAGCCCATGCTAAACTAGGGTTTCCTAAGGTCAAGATGGCTTTGATACCAACTCTGTGGGGACCCCGGCTTACCACCCGGGATTCCCGTTATGCATACAATTCATGATCCCAGGAAGACCGTCATGAATCCACATAACAGAGTTGGCATTACAGAGTACAACATCCATTACATAAATAAGTCATTAAGTCTTACATAGCCTCTTGGCTGAATACAAATACCACACAGGGCAAGTTCAATAGACACACTTAACATAAGTAGCAGCGGATACACGCAGCATAGTGACCCAAGTCAGGCCTATGATACGTCTCAAACGTATCTATAATTTTTGATGCTCCATGCTTTGTTTTACACCATTTGCCTATTGTTTCGTTACACTTAGTGGCATTTTTATACATTTTCCGGAAGTAACCTATTAACGAAGTGCCACAGTGCCAGTTTCCTGTTTTCTGCTGTTTTTGTGTTTCAGAAGTGATACACAGGAAATATTCTCGGAATTGGACGAAACAAGTTCCTGAAGTCATATTTCACCGGGGAGCTCCCAAACATCCGAAGACCTGATGGAGGGGGGCCACATGGCCCCCACACACAGGGGCGGCGTGGCCTGGCCCCTGGCCGCGCCACCCCCTTGTGAGGCCGCATGGCTCCACCTCTGACAGCCCCCTTTCGCCTACATATACCCCCTGACGAGAAAAACCTAAGGGCCCGATCAGTTTTCCAGAATACATCGCGATCCGCCGCCGCCGTCGACCCGAAGATCGGGAGGGTCCAGAAGCTCTTCCCGGCACCCTGCCGAAGAGGGGAATCGCCACCGGAGGTCTTCTTCATCGCCATGCTTGCCTCCGGAGCGATGAGTGAGTAGTCTACCTTGGACTATGGGTCCATAGCAGTAGCTAGATGGTTGTCTTCTCCACCATGTGCTTCATGTTTAGATCTCATGAGCTGCCCTACATGATTGAGATCACCGTTATGTAATACTATGATGTTGGTTTGTTGGGATCCGATGAATATTGGTGTTTATGATTAAGTTGCTGTACTGAATTATATCCTTTGTTATCTCTATGTTGTTTATGATCTTGCATGCTCTCCATTGTTAGTGGCTATCTTGGCCGAGTAGTTGCTAGTGACTCCAAGAGGGGGTATTTATGCTCGATAGTGGGTTCATGTCTCTATTTCACCTGGGGGAGTGACAGAAACCTCTAAGGTGGTAGATGTGCTGTTGCTACTAGGGAGAAAACAACATTCATATGCTCAAGGGCATATGCTTTGTTTACATTACACACTTTGCTTAATGCAATTATCTGTTGTTCGCAACTTAATACTTCTAGGGTGTTCGGATGATATCCCCGGGGGTGGATTATTAGTCATAGATGCAGTTGGATGGCGGTCTATGTATTTTGTTGTAATGCCCAGAGTGAATCTCATAGTGATCTTCTTGACATATCACGTTATCTTTATTCTATCAATTGCCCAACTGTAATTTGTTTACCCAGCATGTTATTTTATCTATGGAGAGACACCACTAGTGAACTGTGGACCCCGGTCCTATTTTAATCATATTGCAATCACCTGTTTACTATTCCCGCATTGTTTACTTTACTCGCATACTCTACTGTTTTCCACTCGATACACTCATAACCTTTGTTTCAAGCAAACCGGTGAGATTGACAACCTCATCGCAAGTTGGGAACAAAGTATTTGTCTGTGTGTGTGCAGGTTCCACAAACACCTTCAGTCATCATCGCCTCCCTTCTCCTGTTCGATAAACCTTGGTTTCTTAACTGAGGGAAAACTTGATGCTGCACTCATCATACCTTCCTCTTGGGGTTCCCAACGGGCTGGTCATTCACCAAGCACAAGGACATACTGCTCCCACATCAACTAAACGCCACAGCTCTTTTCTGGCGCCATCACACGAGTAGCAGCTACTTTTCTTGCGCCGTTGCCGGGGAAGGAAGAGAAGACTTCTGCGAGGGGAGTTCTTCGCACACACATTCTTTACTTTGTTATTTGTTTTGCTTTACTTTATTTTATTTTACCTGCATTGCTTTTTATATCAAAAACCCAAAAAAAAATTTAGAATCCTTGGTAGTTGTTTTTACTTGTTTACTTTCGTTTTGCTGAAATGGGTACTCCTGAAAACACCAAGTTGTGTGACTTTGCTAGCACGAACAATAGTGATTTTATCTGCACTCCTATTGCACCAACTGTTCCTGCTACTACTTTTTATGAGATCAAGCCTGCTTTATTGAACCTTGTTATAAAAGAGCAATTTTCTGGTGCTAGTACTGAAGATGCTGCAGCTCATCTCAACAATTTTGTTGAGCTATGTGAGATGCAGAAATATAAGGATGTTGATAGTGATATTATTAAACTCAAGTTGTTTCCTTTTTCTTTGAGAGGAAAGGCTAAAGATTGGTTGCTGTCTTTGACTAAGAATAGTATTGATTCATGGGCTAAGTGTAAGGATGCTTTTATTGGTAGATATTATCCTCCTGCTAAGATTATATCGTTGCGTAGCAATATTATGAAGTTTACTCAGTTTGATAATGAACATGTTGCTCATGCTTGGGAAAAGAATTCTAGTTGGATTTGCCCTGAAAATCTTTTCGATGAAAGTAGTGTGCCAAAGCGTGATCGTAAAGGAGTTTCAAAAACTCAGTTGAACACATTTTCCTTCATTGTTGAAAAGATCTCTGCTGTTGATCTTAATGCTTCATCTATTGATATTACTTTATTCGCAATTTTCTGCGCCTAGCTCAAAGGCGTTAAAGAAAAGCACTCTTGGGAGATAACCCATTGTTTACTTTTCAGTACTTTTTCTTTTATTTGAGTCTTGAAAGTCATTACTACTGTAATGACCGCTCCTTATCTTGTTTATTTCATTTTTGTGCCAAGAGAAGCCTCTAATTTGAGTGAGGTAAAGATTTGGGGTTATTGCTGTCCTGAAACTGTTTTCGGTGCTGCACCGTAAAAATTCGTGAAAATTCTCTGTATATCTTTTGTACCTGCGATTTCTTGTGCATATGCCCCAGGTTATATCCAAACTTTTCTTAGTTGAACACTTTTTGATTTGAGCAACGGAAAATCCCTCAAAAATTCGTCCATTATCAGCTGTCCAGTTTTGACAGATTTCTGCCAATATTTGTTTTTGCCACTTTATCGCTTTCTTTTGAGTTCTTTTTTATCATGGAACTCTTGTGGAAGTTGCTACAGTAGTATATACTTTATATGTGGTGGTTTTGGGTTGAAACCTGAAGCTAAAAGAGGTTGAATATATTTTATGCTTACACTAATGTTGCTAATAGAATTGTGTTTAGTTTTGTATGAAGGAAGTTTTCAAGTGTAGGGATTGGAGAATGATGAGATGAGTTGAAGAATGGACAAAAGCTCAAGCTTGGGGATGCCCATGCATCACCCCAAGAAATATCCAAGAAGTACAAGCGTCAAAGCTTGGGGATGCCCCCGAGGCACCCCTTCTTCATCGGCAAAAATCAGGTCACCTTTCAAAACACTATATTTTTATTGCTTCATGCACTATGTGTTTTTCTTGGAGCGTCAGTTGTTTTAGTTTTCTTAGTTTGTTTAGTTTGTTTGTTTGCTGCAATAAATGGTTGGACCCCAGCAAATTTCCTTTGGAGGAGATGTACTCGTTTTCATTTGCAAAGAATGCTCTAGTTTTCACTCTTATTAATCGAGCATTCTAGTTTTTCTGCTACTGCTTTTGGTTTTCGTTTTCGCCTTGATATGCGTTCAGATCTTGTCATATCTTTTCATCAAGGTGTATTTTTGCCTCTGATCTTTATTGGTTTTCATCAAAAGAGGTTGTTATAAAAATTTCAAATGGTGTTGGAAAAGAGAAAAAGCTTTGTGCAAAATAGTGGTACAAGAAGGAGCCTGTGTAGACTGCGGCTTAGGCTTTTTCATGTCATGCTTGATGTCTTTTTGATAGTATGATTAGTGGTTTTGCTGTAGCATGACTTGTCTCAAATAACTGAGATTGCTTAATGAGCCTTTGAAAAAATCATGCGTTGTTTTTATTGTATGGAAACATTATTTTGGTTTTCTCCTCGATGCTTTATTTGGGTTGACTTGGCGCATGCTCACACATGTTAGACTCTTCCAAAGTCGCCATTAGCCTTCATGATCATTTAGTTTTTGACTTTTGATGCCATCGTATGCTTCTTTTAATGTCGCTTTGTCGCTTTGCATGATTATGGCCATTATTGCTCTCTTAGTTGGTCGCTCCCAGTCTTTTGCTAGCCCTCACCTTGTACTGAGTATGAGCTCTACTCGTGCATCCAACTCCTAAAAGCCAAGTTTGCCATTGTGTCCACTATAAACTCCTATGCATGGTATTTGTAAGCCATTCCAAAGTAAAATTTTCGTGTGCTACCTTTCAAAAAACCTTCAAAATACTTCTCGTTTTGTGACACTATTTTCAGCTCATGGGGACGTAGTGGTCGGATTTGCTATCTTCCATATTGTTTATTCCAAAAAGAAAAAAAAGGGAAAAAAGAAAGAAAAAAAGGCACTCCTCCAATGAATGTGAATGTTGGTGGGCACCCGATGGAATCGGTTAGCCATGGTATGTGAAAGGAAAAGGTGGGGAGGAGTGCCAAGTTTTATAAAAAGAGCACGAAGTGCCAATCTCTCTCTCAAAAACTTGCTTTATTTTTGTATGGAAGATAGTAAGAACCCCATTGCCAGTCGTTGACAAAGACAACCACCTCTCAAAATCAAGTTTTATCTCTGTTTTACAAATGAAAAGCTCTAGCACATGTTTAAATCACTGCTTCCCTCTGCGAAGGGCCTTTCTTTTACTTTTATGTTGAGTCACCACCTTATTTCTTTATGCACCATTAAGAGAGCATAGTTGTCATTCTTAGTGTGATATGCATTGTCCCAAGGTTCATTGATTGACTCATATTGATTGGTTTCACTTGTTCTTAAATTATTTGTATCTAGTCGCCCTCTTAAACTTTGAGGTGTCCTATGCATTTATGTTTTGCTCTCTTTGAAGGACAAGCTGAAAACCATTTGTATGTTTTTCCTTATGATTAGAACACACATTTGACTTTCATTGTTTCATTATCATGATCTTTTGTTTGTGTTCATTTGCATGTTTACAACATGGTTGCTAAGTTCTTATTGTCATGATTATATCTTTCATGCCCATGTTTTAAGTTCTATTGATCCCAGCTCATCAATGCTTACATATATGATCAAGATTGTGTAGGTGCATGTCACCTCAAAAATTATTCTTTGTTATCACTTACCTACTCGAGGACGAGCAGGAGTTAAGCTTGGGGATACTTGATACGTCTCAAACGTATCTATAATTTTTGATGCTCCATGCTTTGTTTTACACCATTTGCCTATTGTTTCGTTACAATTAGTGTCATTTTTATACATTTTCCGGAACTAACCTATTAACGAAGTGCCACAGTGCCAGTTTCCTGTTTTCTGCTGTTTTTGTGTTTCAGAAGTGATACACAGGAAATATTCTCCGAATTGGACGAAACAAGTTCCTGAAGTCATATTTCACCGGGGAGCTCCCAAACATCCAAAGACCTGACGGAGGGGGGCCACGTGGCCCCCACACACAGGGGCGGCGCGGCCTGGCCCCTGGCCGCGCCACCCCCTTGTGAGGCCGCGTGGCTCCACCTCTGACAGCCCCCTTTCGCCTACATATACCCCCTGACGAGAAAAACCTAAGGGCCCGATCAGTTTTCCAGAATACATCGCGATCCACCGCCGCCGTCGACCCGAAGATCGGGAGGGTCCAGAAGCTCTTCCCGGCACCCTGCCGGAGAGGGGAATCGCCACCGGAGGTCTTCTTCATCGCCATGCTTGCCTCCGGAGCGATGAGTGAGTAGTCTACCTTGGACTATGGGTCCATAGCAGTAGCTAGATGGTTGTCTTCTCCACCATGTGCTTCATGTTTAGATCTCATGAGCTGCCCTACATGATTGAGATCACCGTTATGTAATACTATGATGTTGGTTTGTTGGGATCCGATGAATATTGGTGTTTATGATTAAGTTGCTGTACTGAATTATATCTTTTGTTATCTCTATGTTGTTTATGATCTTGCATGCTCTCCGTTGTTAGTGGCTATCTTGGCCGAGTAGTTGCTAGTGACTCCAAGAGGGGGTATTTATGCTCGATAGTGGGTTCATGTCTCTATTTCACCTGGGGGAGTGACAGAAACCTCTAAGGTGGTAGATGTGCTGTTGCTACTAGGGAGAAAACAACATTCATATGCTCAAGGGCATATGCTTTGTTTACATTACACACTTTGCTTAATGCAATTATCTGTTGTTCGCAACTTAATACTTCTAGGGTGTTCGGATGATATCCCCGGGGGTGGATTATTAGTCATAGATGCAGTTGGATGGCGGTCTATGTATTTTGTTGTAATGCCCAGAGTGAATCTCATAGTGATCTTCTTGACATATCACGTTAACTTTATTCTATCAATTGCCCAACTGTAATTTGTTTACCCAGCATGTTATTTTATCTATGGAGAGACACCACTAGTGAACTGTGGACCCCGGTCCTATTTTAATCATATTGCAATCACCTGTTTACTATTCCCGCATTGTTTACTTTACTCGCATACTCTACTGTTTTCCACTCGATACACTCATAACCTTTGTTTCAAGCAAACCGGTGAGATTGACAACCTCATCGCAAGTTGGGAACAAAGTATTTGTCTATGTGTGTGCAGGTTCCACAAACACCTTCAGTCATCATCGCCTCCCTTCTCCTGTTCGATAAACCTTGGTTTCTTAACTGAGGGAAAACTTGATGCTGCACTCATCATACCTTCCTCTTGGGGTTCCCAACGGGCTGGTCATTCACCAAGCACAAGGACATACTGCTCCCACATCAACTAAACGCCACAGCTCTTTTCTGGCGCCATCACACGAGTAACAGCCTACTACCCTACAGGCGACTGACCGGGAAATGAGCCCTAGTTCACACCGGCGTCGTCATACTCCTCATCCTCCTCCTCATAGTCATCTCCAAAGTCTGGCCAAGTTAATAGCTAGGGACAAAGCCGTGAGTACATTTTGGAATTGTACTCGCAAACCATCTAAGAGAGAACATTAACATGATATATGTCTGTAGCAAGGGTTGGCTTGTTTTCAAGTGACTATGTGCTAGTAATTTCTCGTGTCGATATAGCATGTCATACGACATCTCTATATCCTTATTAAAGAAGATTTATCTATAAGTACTTGGTAAAATCTCTAGGAAAGGGGGAAACTCTGTGGAAAGGTAAGATCGGTGTTCAATCAAACATGACCACCTCAAATTGTCGGCAATACCTTCCGAGTACTCTGAACCACTTCCCGTGCCACGGCCGTACCCTCCAAGTACTCCGTCCGGCACAAGACTCTAATTTTCTAGAAAACCATTTATAAACACTAAAACCTGACATTGGGCAATGTAGTGATCTTCACAACCGTCCATGACCAAGGACTCGGCTATTCGAATAGATTTACACTCTGCAGAGGTTGTACACTTTACCCACACCATTCGATAAATCCGTCGGGATGCCACCACGGACCGTCATACCTAAGTATGCGGGGTTCGGATAATCGATCCAAGCCCTCCATCTACCTTCCTTAGTATGGGTGCCTGCCCTGTGGAGTTTACCTCCCCGGCATGTCCCGGCAGTACCTCCTCCAGAGCGTAACTCCGACGCCACGGCGGGAGAACCCAAGTGTCTTCCGGTGGCTCGGGGTATGCCGTGATATGTGTTGACCTTCATATTGCATCAACCCGAATTTCGGGGTCCTACAGACCCTTATATAGTTGTGAGGCTCCCCGCACTAAAGCAGATAGACTTCAAACTAGGACCCGTCCCATACCGGGGTAATGTGGTTGCACGGGTTAATTGCTTCGAGCGACTACAAAGAAAAACCAATGCCTTTTTCTAAAACCACCAACTCCTTTCTTCCATATCCCAAGTGTTCATTTGTCCCAAAAGTCATTTTGAAAACATTTCAGTGGAGTAGATACTACTCCAAGGTTTTTGTAACCATTTTCGAAGCTTTTCCGAGAATTTTTCCCATCCTAGAGTTTTTGGCTCCACTACAAGTGTTTCCCAAAGGCTTTGATGCTAATCATCGAGTCTCTACTTTCAGGGGTAAAAGGGTAGGTGCTAACGGTGTCACCCTTCATGGATGATAATAATACGACTTGTGGAGCTAAGTCGCCAACTATTGCTATCTAGGGACTAATAGAAATATGAGAAAAGGAATGCATAGTAATAAGAGCAAGAGTAGTATAATGCATAGTGCCGTGATAGGATTCAGATATGCAACAAGTAGATGGCTTGCCTTGGTTGGCTTGTCCCTGATCACCTTCCTCCTGGTACTCAAACACTTCTCCCTCCTCCGCACAGTCGTCGTTCGATTCTATCGCCGGAAAAAGAAACGACACACAATAAGAATTCATGCATACATGAAGTTCACTCAAATGACACCACACAACTCAAGCATTGAGTATCAGAAACAAACATGTTTAGATAACAGAACATATATCTATTTTATAAACAAAAATAAACACCAACATTATATCAAGCAATTCCTAGTTGTATGGTAATACTCATTCATAAGCAAACACTTGCATGCATCAAGATACATCAAAACATGGCACCAACATACCTACTGATAGCTAACAATATTTCAGAAACATCATAATTGGAATTAGACTTAAATACCAAAAAGGTGATTTAATAAGAAAAATGCCAATTCTAGAAATCACTAGAATAGCAAGATAATTCCCTAAATTAATCTGTAAGTCCTAAAATTCTAACAGAGACCATTTTGAAAAGCTACTGGAATAACCAACACACCAGAAGTGGAATCACTCCAAAATAATCAATATATTGCGCACAATAAATCAATTACTGCAGAATATTGACATCACCAAATTAATTACTACAAACAATGTAGACTTCCTAAATTAGTGAAACAAGTTCCTATAAATCAACATTGCAGTAAAGCATCAGTGAAAATTGGAAATACCAATTTTTATTAAACAGAACAACATATTTCCTTAAATATGTGTAAATCTATAGATCTAATCTATTAAATCCTTAGATAATATTTAGGAGCCTAAAAAATCACACATGCAGTACCAGGTGATAGACAATATTGTACTGAACACAGCAAAATTTGAATCATAATTTTCTGAGGCCCAAAACATTTTTAAACTGATTTTAGTTGCAGCACACAATCATCAAAATAATAAAGCATAGGAAAAAAAGAAAGACAGGCCGGATCTGGCCAGGCCAAGCCAGATCTGGGCCGGATCCGGCCCAGCCGGCTCGCCGGCCAGCCCGGGGCGGTGGGAAAAATGGTACGGCGTCTCAGCCATCCAATTAGGATGAGATCGACAGCCAAGCGCCATCGTCCTCGGTGATCTCTGCATGCACGCGAGAGTGGCGGCTCGAGCTAGGGTTTTGGCGGGGGAGATGCTCACCGAGGTCGCCGAGACTAGGAGGGGCTGGAAAACAGCGGCGGCTAGATCCTCGATGACCGGAGTGAGCATAGAAACCGCATGCAGAGGTTGTCGAAGCGCGAGCGTCCTCCTCGGGCGACCGTGCGTCTACGGCGATGGCGTCGTCGACCTCGGCCAACCTGGGAGCAAACAAGGGCAGGGTAAGGTTCAGATGGCGCGAAGGAGTTCTGTGAATCGGAGAAGAAGTAGAAAGAGAGGGTGGCTGGTCGACGGCAACCTCCACCTCCTCGATGGTGATCTACCCGAAGTTTCGAGCGCTCCGGTGATGGATTTGCCTCGGCTACCAGGTGGAGAAGATGAGCATGAGAGAGGGAGTGGAGTGGGGGGTGAATGGGCGATAGGAGGAGGTTTCCAGAGTAGCCTCGAGCTTATATTCAGAAGCAGTGAGCTCGGTCGAGGGTGCTTTCCATTGGTCGTGATTGGACGGTGAGGGCGGTGCTTCTGGACGGCGTTGTGGGCTGAGTGCAGGGGTAGGGGTGGCGGGGTCAATGGCTGGTTGGCTCGGTCACTAAACGATCGGGTTCAGTGACGTTGCGAGCAAGTCGGTGCGTGGCAGGGTCGTTGCGGTGCACCACAGGGCTGGGCAAGGGTGGCATCGCGTCGGCGGTATCGTGCCATGCAGATGTGCGTGACGAACAGGCCCAGGCGAGGAGTGTGCGCTCGAGAATGTGGTGCACGCTCTGGGCGCGCTGGGCGGCCAGACGGCATAGCACTTGCATGGATGGGCGGCGGTGCACGGTCAAGCTCGAGGGGAACTGGCCTGGGGAATTGATCCGTTGGGTCAAGGTGAGGCTGGTGGCGAAGTGATGGCTCGGTCGGTGGTTGGGGGTGCTCTGCCTCGATCGGGTGCTCTCGGTGGCCATGGCGACTGGCAGGGCGGCGTGGGGTGATTGAGCAGCGTCTCTGCGATGTGGGGTCAGGGTAGGGTTTTAGCAGGGTGGCGCACTTCGGTTGGGGGTCGATGGCGGCGGGGTGGTCGAGTTTAGAGGGAGAGAGAGGGGTTCTGGCGGGGGTGTCGGCCTCGGGCTCCTCTTCTCCCTCGAGTCCAACCAGGAAACGACAAGGAGTCGATCTTAGGCAAGATTTGATGCTGGGTTTTGAGTAGATATGATGGCAAAGCCCCCTTTGGTCGGTTTGCAAGAAAGAAAAAGAAAGAAGGAGAGGAAAACATGGGCTAAGGTCTTCATGGCCGAATTTCAAATTCAAATTTGAATTCAGATGAGAAGGATTTGAAAACCTACCAAAATAGTTTCCAGAGTTTTCAAACCCAAACAATAAGTCATAATCAAAGTTTGGTAATTTTTTGAATAGCTAGGCTAGGTTTTTGGAGATGCCTCCAATTTCAGGTTTAGGATCAAAAATAAAAGAAAAAGAAAAGAAAAGAGAGGTGGTCACACCAATGATCTATACTAGGGTTTTTGGCTTACTCAAATATGAGCTAGGGTCAAAATATGTTGCATAAAATCATAGCACACTTTCTAGGTAAATAGCACATGTGTTTTAGAAGAAAACAAGGCATAATTCAAGCAAAGACTCTCACATGAAATCATAGGCATACACACTTGCACACATAAAATCATGCATTCACATGATAACACCCATGCTAGCACTCACAAGAAATCATGCATTCATGGAACACAAGCACATGACTGAGCTGAGGTTTTTTTTACCCAAAATAATTGCTTAAGTAAGATTTTAATCTTGGTCACAAAAGTGGGGTGTTACACCTACTAGGGGTGCCACATCCAGGATCTTAGAAATTATCTTAGCCTGGAGCCATATAAAGAATTATTTTTTGCCCTAAATCCCTTTAAATCCTAATTTGAACTGGGGCTACAAGAAATGCACATCAAAAAAGTTGGGGAAAATTACCTAGAGGTCCCCTGAGGGTGTGGGACCCTGCAACCAAAACCAAACCATGCTTCCCAACCCACCTGGCACACATCGATGGCACCGCGAGTTTGACCTAGATCTGGAAGGGGGGCCGAGGGAATTCAGAAAAAAAATCAAAAAAAGGAAAAAACACTTCATGGAGTCATGGTGAGTGATGTATCACCTAGGAAAAATACTAAACATGGCATGCCAAGGGTTCACATGTGAACTCTTTCACAAAAAGGTGGTTCCAGGTAGGAGTTCTCTTGGCCTTCTTTGCCAGGTGACCATGGGTTGTGCAAGTTCCATAGCAAACTATGGAACCATGGTCCCATTTTTGGTGGAGATGTTCATCTTTGTGTTCCCAACAACTTTTGTAACTAGTGTTTTTTCATTTTCCACATAAAAATGCATTTTCCATTTTTCAGATGGCCGGAGGGGTCAAAACAGGTGTTTTTTGTGAAGTGGCCACCAAGGGAAATATGCAAAGCCTCACCACTCTAATTTTCATGGATGGGAGACCTACTAGGGGTGCCACATCCAGGATCTTAGGAATTATCTTGGCCTGCGGCCATATAAAGAATTATTTTTTTGCCCTAAATCTTATATTTACTAATTGGAGGCACCATACGAGCTACCACGTTAATTCTGGAGAAAACTAACGCCTTAACCATCGGATATATCTCTTTGTTATGTTAAACCGTTGGATGTACATAATACCGGTATATCTCGGCTTCCTGAAAGAACGGACTCTCCCCGTCTCCTGTGGCAGCTGCCGGATAGAGTTTCTCGGTGGTACTCAAGCGCCGCATCCCTTCACCGTGACATCCTCAATTTCTTGCACCGTCGATATGCTGCAGATCGAAGACTACCATCTAATCTAGCCTCTCGCCAATCGTATTGTGTAATTAAGCTTTCAATCTCCTCAGCTTACAATTTCTTATCAGGTTACAATCTAGATTAGATCTATTCTTTCTGTGAACCACGCCGGCGGTGATGTCAATGATATGATCTGGTGTTTCTAGGCCACCACGCCGCTGGCAACATTGCCGCTGCGGAACAGGCTCTTCGACACAGGCGGGAATATCAGATTTTTCTTCTACGGTATTACAACTTAGAAGCCGCTCGCATACTTCAAGCTTTTTTTACTTTCTATCTCCATATATCGCTGACATATTCTATGAGTTGAAACTCCAGGTGAGACTGCTGGTGGCGGTATGGACTTCTAGACTACGACCGTGAACTCTAGCACTCCAAACGAGGCTCGACAAGAAGAACCTGTTGCGGGAAATAAAAGCAGCAGGTACGTGCATGTGTGGTGAGTAGTGATGGCAAGGATTGGCTGCACAAGAACATGCAAGTCATGTGTCATCTCCGGTAAGAGAGAGGCTACATGCGTATTGTTGTAGAGTACTTCGACCATTTATGTTTGGTATTCGTTCTACATGCTTGCTCTGAGTTCTATATATTTGAAAGGGACTGTACAAAGGGTAAGTAAGGTCATATTTTTTAGGGACTGTACAAAAGGTAAGTATTATCTCTGATAAGGTTCAAGTAAACCGCTGCAGAGGCTGGGGCGTTCTTGCTCCCGTTTCGAAAAAAAAGTAAACCGCTGCTATTTCCCATTTGAGTAGCCAGGCTGGTATTTGCATGAACAATATAATTTTTTTTTCTAAGATCTATCTCCTACGCACTGATCTTGGTGGCTAAGATGAGAAATATTTTTTGAATAATTAGCTCTATAAATTATTAGTATAATATCATTCACATAATTAATATCATGTTCTAACTCCAAAAACTGGTCAGTGTATTAAATTACATTTCCAATAAAATGGATGAATTTATAAAGGCTACTAAATCAGATTCAATAATTATATTCTCTGTACTTCAAAGGCTAAAATTTAGATTATGACCTAGAAAATTCATGTTCCCTAATCAAGAGCAAGTGGAAGAAATATAGACATTTTTGCCCTATTAATTACGGTGCAAACTATATTAAATGTTCTAATATTCAACTATATATATATCTTTACATATTCTAATGTATTCAGGTCTGTGAAAACTAATTCTCACACAAGAATTTTGTAGATCAATATGATCATACGATTTTACTATGTACATCTGAACCATATAAAACTTCTACATATTCTAATACAAACACATTATAAAATTGTATTTGTGTGTTTTAACCAGTTTAATGTTTCAATGATTAATATCATATTATTTTCAATAGCTAGCCCATGCAGGAGCATGGGTTGATGACTAGTCCCTTTAAATCCCAATTTGAACTAGGGCTACAAAAAATGCACATCAAAAGAATTGGGGAAAATTACCTGGAGGTCCCCTGAGGGTGTGGGACCCTACAACCAAGACCAAACCATGGTTCCCAACCCACCTGGCACACATCGATGGCACCGTGAGTTTGACCTTGATCTGGAAGGGGAGCCTAGGGAATTCAGAAAAAATCAAAAAAAAAGGAAAAACACTGCATGGAGTCATGGTGAGTGATGTATCACCTAGGAAAAATACCAAACATGGCATGCCAAGGGTTCATAGGTGAACTCTTTCACGGAGAGGTGCTTCCAGGCAGGAGTTCTCTTGGTCTTCTTTGCCCGGTGACCATGGTTGGTGCAAGTTCCATAACAAACTATGGAACCATGGTCCCATTTTTGGTGGAGATGTGCATCTTTGCATTCCCAACAACTTTTCTAACTAGTGTTTTTTTAGTTTTCACATAAAAAATGCATTTTCCATTTTTTTAGGTGGCCGGAGGGGTCAAAACAGGTGTTTTTTGTGAAGTGGCCACCAAGGGCAATGTGCAAAACCTCACCACTCTAATTTTCATGGGTGGGAGACCTACTATGGGTGCCACATCTAGGATCTTAGGAATTATCTCGGCCTGCGGCCATATAAAGAATTATTTTTGCCCTAAATCCCTTTAAATCTTAATTTGAACTGGGGCTACAAGAAATGCACATCAAAAAATTGGGGAAAATTATCTGGAGGTCCCCTAAGGGTGTGGGACCCTGCAACCAAGACCAAACCATGGTTCCCAACCCACCTAGCACACATCGATGGCACCGCGAGTTTG
Organism: Dactylis glomerata; assembly: GCA_007115705.1. Lineage (NCBI taxonomy): Eukaryota > Viridiplantae > Streptophyta > Magnoliopsida > Poales > Poaceae > Dactylis > Dactylis glomerata. Next base: position 7,254,850 of record QXEO01000383.1, read on the forward strand.
ACCTAGATCTGGAAGGGGGGCCTAGGGAATTCTATAAAAATCAAAAAAAAGGAAAAACACTGCATGGAGTCATGGTGAGTGATGTATCACCTAGGAAAAATACCAAACATGGCATGCCAAGGGTTCACAGGTGAATTCTTTTGCAAAGAGGTGCTTCCAGGCAGGAGTTCTCTTGGTCTTCTTTGCCAGGTGACCATAGTTGGTGCAAGTTCCATAACAAACTATGGAACCATGGTCCCATTTTTGGTGGAGATGTGCATCTTTGCATTCCTAACAACTTTTTTAACTAGTGTTTTTTCAGTTTCCACATAAAAAATGCATTTTCCATTTTTTAGGTGGCAGGAGGGGTCAAAACAGGTGTTTTTTATGAAGTGGCCACCAAGGGCAATGTGCAAATCCTCACCACTCTAATTTTCATGGGTGGGAGACCTACTAGGGGTGCCACATCTAGGATCTTAGGAATTATCTCGGTCTGCGGGCATATAAAGAATTATTTTTGCCCTAAATCCCTTTAATTCTTAATTTGAACTGGGGCTACAAGAAATGCACATCAAAAAATTGGGGAAAATTAACTGGAGGTCCCCTAAGGGTGTGGGACCCTGCAACCAAGACCAAAGCATGGTTCCCAACCCACCTGGCACACATCGATGGCACCACGAGTTTGACCTAGATCTGGAAGGGGGCCTAGGGAATTCAGAAAAATCAAAAAAATGGAAAAATACTACATGGAGTCATGGTGAGTGATGTATCACCTAGGAAACATACCAAACATGGCATGTCAAGGGTTCACACGTGAACTCTTTTACAAAGAGGTGCTTCTAGGCAGGAGTTCTCTTGGTCTTCTTTGTCAGGTGACCATGGTTTCTGCAAGTTCCACAGCAAACTATGGAACCATGGTCCCATTTTTGGTGGAGATGTGCATCTTTTCATTCTCAACAACTTTTCTAACTAGTGTTGTTTTAGTTTCCACATAAAAAGTGCATTTTCCATTTTTCAGGTGGCCGGAGGGGTCAAAACAGGTGTTTTTTGTGAAGTGGCCACCAAGGGCAACATGAAAAACCTCACCACTCAAATTTTCATGGGTGGGGGACCTACTAGGGGTGCCACATCTAGGATCTTAGGAATTATCTTGGCCTACAGCCATATAAAGAATTATTTTTCCCCTAAATCCCTATAAATCCTAATTTCAACTGGGGCTACAAGAAATGCACATCAAAAAATTGGGGAAAATTACCTGGAGGTCCCCTGAGGGTGTGGGACCCTGCAACCAAGACCAAACCATGGTTCCCAACCCACCTGGCACACATCGATGGCACCGTGAGTTTGACCTAGATCTGGAAGGGGGGCCTAGGGAATTCAGTAAAAATAAAAAAGGAAAAACACTGCATGGAGTCATGGTGAGCGATGTATCACCTAGGAAAAATACCAAACATGGCATGCCAAGGGTTCACAGGTGAACTCTTTCACAAAGAGGTGCTTCCAGGCAGGAGTTCTCTTAGTCTTCTTTGCCAGGTAACCATGATTTGTACAAGTTCCACAGCAAACTATGGAACCATGGTCCCATTTTTGGTGGAGATGTGCATCTTTGTATTCCCAACAACTTTTGTAACTAGTGTTTTTTCAGTTTCCACATAAAAAATGCATTTTCCATTTTTCAGGTGCCCGGAGGGGTCAAAACAGGTGTTTTTTTGTGAAGTGGCCACCAAGGGCAATGTGCAAAACCTCACCACTCTAATTTTCATGGGTGGGAGACCTACTAGGGGTGCCACATCCAGGATCTTAGGAATTATCTCGGCATGCAGCCATATAAAAAATTATTTGTGCCCTCAATCCCTTTTGAACTGGGGCTACAAGAAATGCACATCAAAAAATTGGGGAAAATAACCTGGAGGTCCCCTGAGGGTGTGGGACCCTGCAACCAAAACCAAACCATGGTTCCCAACCCACCTGGCACACATCGATGGCACCGCGAGTTTGACCTACATCTGGAAGGGGGCCTAGGGAATTCAGAAAATATCAAAAAAATGGAAAAACACTGCATGGAGTCATGGTGAGTCATTTATCACCTAGGAAAAATACCAAACATTGCATGCCAAGGTTTCACAAAGAGGTGCTTCCAGGCAGGAGTTCTCCTGGCCTTCTTTACCAAGTGACCATGGTTTGTGCAAGTTCCACAACAAACTATGGAACCATGGTCCCTTTTTTGGTGGAGATGTGCATCTTTGCATTCCCAACAACTTTTCTAACTAGTGTTTTTTCAGTTTCCACATAAAAAATGCATTTTTCATTTTTTAGGTGGCCGGAGGGGTCAAAATAGGTGTTTTTTGTGAAGTGGCCACCAATGGCAATGTGCAAAATCTCACCACTCTAATTTTCATGGGTTGGGAACGTACTATGGGTGCCACATCTAGGATCTTAGGAATTATCTTGGCCTGCGGCCATATAAAGAATTATTTTTGCCCTAAATCCCTTTAAATCTTAATTTGAACTGGGGCTACAAGAAATGCACATCAAAAAAATTGGGGAAAATTACCTGGAGGTCCCCTAAGGGTGTGGGACCCTGCAACCAAGACCAAACCATGGTTCCCAACCCACCTGGCACACATCAATGGCACCACGAGTTTGACCTAGATCTGGAAGGGGGGCCTAGAGAATTCAGAAAAAATCAAAAAAAATGGAAAAATACTGCATGGAGTCATGGTGAGTGATGTATCACCTAGGAAAAATACCAAACATGGCATGCCAAGGGTTCACAAGTAAACTCTTTCACAAAGAGGTGCTTCCAGGCAGGAGTTCTTTTGGTCTTCTTTGCCAGGTGACCATGGTTTGTGCAAGTTCCACAACAAACTATGGAACCATGGTCCCATTTTTGGTGGAGATGTGCATCTTTGCATTCCCAACAACTTTTCTAACTAGTGTTTTTTTCAGTTTCCACATGAACAAATGCATTTTCCATTTTTTAGGTGGCAGGAGGGGTCAAAACAGGTTTTTTTGTGAAGTGGCCACTAAGGGCAATGTGCAAAATCTAACCACTCTAATTTTCATGGGTGGGGGACCTACTAGGGGTGCGACATCCAGGACCTTAGGAATTATCTTGGCCTGCGGCCATATAATGAATTATTTTTGCCCTAAATCCCTTTAAATCCTAATTTGAACTGGGGCTACAAGAAATGCACATCAAAAAAATTGGGAAGAATTACATGGAGGTCCCCTGAGGGTATGGGACCCTGCAACCAAGACCAAACCATGGTTCTCAACCCACCTGGCACACAACGATGGCACCGCGAGTTTGACCTAGAACTGGAAGGGGGACTAGGGAATTCAGAAAAAATCAAAAAATGGAAAACACTGCATTTTCCATTTTTCCAGTGGTCGGAGGGGTCAAAACAAGTGTGTGGGTCCTTAAAATAGACTTTATTTAAAAACACGCCGTGGAGTCCCCATTATTTGTGCTCCCTTGTTTTGTGCCTAGCACATTACACTTTGTTACATGTAACGCGACGATACTTTGACTTCGCGCATGTGGGCTCGCGCTTGGCCATTTATACTTGATTAATTTCACGCCTGGGAAATTGGAGAAGTAATTATGGCTTGATAAAGTGGCGGTTCTGGCCTACAAAATGCGCAGCCAGGCAGGCTCCCGAGCCAGCCAGTCAATCAGCTATCCTTCTTCTTCTACCTCTTTTTCTACCTCTTATTCTACCTCTTCCTCTACCTCATGGATGGGGAGGCTTCCGGGAGGTCGAGGACACGGGGGCAGTCGTGGTACCCACGACGAGCGTGGAGGAGGCCGCGGCGGCAGTCGTGCTGGGCACGGGCGCAGTGGCAGTCGTTGAGGAGGACGTGGGTCTGTGGTTGAGCCGCCATTTCTTGACATGTCTGTTGACATGTCTAGGGAATCGTCACCCGAGCACTCGTCTGAGCCGTCATCTCAGAGACAAGCGCGATTCCTCCCGGGGTTTGAGTTCGCCTGGATCTCGATCGAGCGCCAGAACATGGACCAGCTGCGGCTCCCACTCAAGTTCGTGTGACAGCTTGCAGGTCATGAACCTACCGAAGTATGTCTGCGGGTAGCTGGTTGTGCCCGAGGTACCTGGCCCATCCAGTTGTACGTGGATGCAGCAGACGACTTGTACCTTGGGCGTGGCTGGGGTGCCTTTGCCCGCGCACATGATCTGCAACTCGGGTACATCCTCATCTTCAAGTTCAATGGAGTAGATGAGTTCGCCGTCAAGGTCTACGAAAACTGGAACTATTGAAAGACCTATCACATAGATAGCAATGGCAAGTTCAATGACTTCGATGAAGAAAATATGTAATTCAAGTATGAGTTAAAATCACTATTTTATTTTAGTTTCATTTCAAAGATTCCCTGTTTGAATGCCATGTCATGCATGGCCAAAAAAAAGATTGCACGGGCATGGATTCACGCCAGGTGAGGAGATAGATGTACATGTACACCTGGGCGTGCGCGTCATGTCGCCGCTTAGCTGGGACCCAATACAGAGTCCCATCAAGTTCAATGCCCAGTCCCATCGTGGTAGTGCACAATGAAAAAGCAAGGGACTACTGCTGCCTATTCGTTCGTACCTACAGTGACCCTTCGTCGACAAGGTACCAAGGGCTATGCTTAGATTCAAACAGACGGCTGATATTGCTTGACATGGTGCCTTGGAGGCAAGGACACGGTGGTCAGGTGAAGTTGGTCCTTGACTGAGTAGCACTATTCTGCAGAAACCCACTTCCTCTTCTTCTTCCTCCTGCCTTCCTTGCCCCTCCCTCCATTCTACGATGAAGCCATGCCTCCCAAGAAGCAGACCCAACCGGCGTTGAAGACCGATGGGGTCAAGACTAGGGCGGCGGAGAGGAAGGAGTTAACCTGCCGGCAGGCAGATCTCCATGCAAGCAGCCTAATCAGTCAGGCCCAAGCCGTCCTCTCTTCCTGCACACCAACGCTAGTGGACGAGGGAGACGTTCTCTCCCCCGGGTGGGTTAACAACGCCTTAATCTTCCGTTTATTTATTCTTTCTAACTTGGTAACCTATTTGATTTTTTAGGCCCCCAAAATCCACGGATAAGAAGTTGCCCATGAAGACCTTGCACCCGTCACTGGACTTCCTGATCAAGCCCGTTCCCCGGCTAAGCAAGGTAATCGCATGCCATCTAGTCTACTTCCTGATCAAGCCCGTTTACCATTGTTCATAACTTGCCTTTGACAATGCGGCTAGGTGCCACACATGGAGATCTGTATAGATTCATCTATAGATTCACTCATTGTTAATCGTAGCTAGTTTACTTTGAAAATTATAAAAATAGCTTTATATTTGTGAACAGAGGCAGTATTAGCATTGATTTCTTTTATTGCATGCCCTAAATATGGGTGCTGGAAGCGAAGGAGAAGATCGAGGCAGATGTGGCTGCACTGAATGTCAAGATACAGAGCCAACTGGCCAAGAAACATTCCCACGAGCTGCACTGTGCTAGCCTAGGCTCACATTTGGATCAGGAGAAGGAGAAATCCCAAACTTTGGCGCATGAGGTTGACAAGCTTACAACTGCGAAAGGCTAGCTATCAGGGCATATGGACTACCTTGTGAAGACGCAGGAGCAAATGAAAATGTTGCTGCACAAGGATAGGTTGACCATGAAGGCGCTGGAGGAGGAAAATCTAAAGCTCAAGGCCACGTGCAGTGACCTTCATGTGCAAATCACCAAGGGCCTCAAAGAGCAGATCAAGCAGAGCGAGAGGACCTTGGTAGCCTATGAGGCCAGAGACAGGTCCAGAGATTACTTGAAACTGATGACCAAGAGCACTCGCAAAGCAACCGCTCTGCTCGAGGCTATGAAGAAGGAGAATGACATGTTGAAAACCAAGATAAATGAGTTTGAGTGCCTCCAGCAGGATCAGATTGCCTCCAAGTAAGAGGAGATATGATGTAGTCTGCGTGCTCCATTTCATCATCCTGTATGTCTAAACTTTGTGTTAACTAGCCTGAATCTTATGTTATCTGAACTAGTTGTGAAATGTTAACTAAACTATGATGTTGCATTAATGTAGTGGGATGCTATGATAACTTGCTTAAGTCACTTTATTCTATAAAGTTCTTGTGACTTATATTACTACCCTATACTACTAGTTGTCGGCCTCCTCCGCGGCTCCTTCATTGTTTCCATAGACGATCGTGTAATCCACGCCTTCTATTCCACCAGAAAGGTCCGGTTCTTCATAGCAGATGTCCTCATAGTCCTCCGATGCGCCTTCAGTCTCCTCGTTCTGGCCCTCCAAGTCTAAGCAAGGGTTAAGAGGGAATGGGGTGAGTAACGAGCATTATCCAACAAGTTCATTTAACAGGATAGAGGTGTATAATGCACTAGCTATGACCACCGACTCGTAAGTCTTAGGTCAATGTAGTTTTATAATCATTTCTTCAAAGATTGCTTTTATTTAGAAGAACTATGTCCGTCAGCCTTCACAGGTTGATTAGAGCTTCGATGGGCTCCTTTCCTGCCGCGTTCGCAGCTCCTTCTCGGAACAGGGAGTATCTTGATACTTTTTGTACACTTTGCAGAGGTGGTCACTTGTACCCATGAGAGATCAACACTTTGCTGCACAACCGGGCATACTTTCCCGTCCATACTTCCTTGGTATGGGGCCCAGTTGATGATCCAAGCCAATCACCGTTCTTCTCCGCGACCCCGCAGACCCTCCCTTTTGTAAGTCCATCCTTCCCTATACCCATATGCAGACCGATTGGCACACTGGTCCTCCCCTTTACACTATGGATGACCCCATAGGTAGACCGATCCGAACCCCTGGTGCCATCCCCTATACAATATGGGTAGACCGATCTGGATGACCATTACAATCCATCATAGATCAATTAGCAAGCTTGTCCCCCCTATACTATAGGCAGCCCGCAAGGAAATTTTGTTCCCCCACTATGCACTATAGTAGCCCGCGCAGGACAACACTCCACTACTGATCCGTTGGCATGCGAGAGGAAAAAGATATAGCTGACTTCTCCGTCCCATTCCAGATCTCATGGTTGACCGTAATTTACGGTGCTAGAATCATTGGCAACATTTGTTATTAAGTCCTAGGGTTCACTTTCCCGAACAAATGGAACCTCCACCACAACAATCTTACTGTGGTTCCATTTGCCAGCCATCCTAGGTTACCACCACTCGGGTCGATAACCAGCTAATCATATTAATTATGAAAAGAGAACCTTTTGCTTTTAGATGCAGTAATAATAATACCACTGGTATATTTGCAAGTAATTTGCTAAAATTAAACAAGAGATATGAGCAAGAGTGAACTTGCCTACAAACTGCAAGGTAGTGCAGTTGGATTTGTTGAAGTGACCCGGGACCTTGGGTTCTGAAAAACAGCGTCATTGTCCATTAAGGGCAATGTTTAAAGATTCCAGAAAATGCATGCTTTATGGTGTGTTGGAATTATTTGCCCCCAGAAATGGTTTATTTGCTTATTAAACTTGATATATTCTTTTTATGATTTTAAAGAATATATATTAAGGGTAATTTCATTCAAGGATATTTATCAAATATTCTTGAATGGAATTTTATTTAAGAATAGCCAAATTTGCTTAATTGCACAATTTTTAGTATTTTTAGGCCAAAAATAATTACTCCTTTTTCTTTTGTGTAAATGACTCATGAAATTATTTTATTCACATAATGGAGTCAAACTTATAAAAAGAGCTAAAAATAATTGCTTATTATTTTTAGTTTATTTTTGGTATTTTTTTCTGGTTTTTTTAAAACAGATTAGGGTTTTTCTTAAAGGTTTTTGACTCAAAACAATTAAATCCAAAATAAAAAGATGGGCTGACAGCCTGGGCTCACCGGTCAGTCCACCTAGGTGGCTTGACCGAACCGGCTCGGCCTAGCCCAGCCGCCCCCCTCACTCTCTCTCTCTCTCGGTTGAAACCCTAACCCTACCCTCTCTGGTGACTCGCGTCGCCGACACGCCCCTCGCCCAGCTCCGGCGAGCTCTGGTGAGATCTGCTGCCGCTCTCTGGCGCTTCCACTTTGCCTTGTTGCGCTCTACCTTTTGACCGCGGGGTTTCGTTATCCCCGCCTCCAATCGCCGCCATCGCCGTTGAGCTTCGCCTCTATGGATCTTGCCCTAGTGGCTCGATCTACTCCGGTGAGCTTGTTGGAGCTTCTCCCAGTGCTTGGCGGTGCTGGTGGTGATCTTCTCGGCTTCGCGTCGGTTGGACGGCCACCGCAACCCCGACGCCGCCGCCGTGCTGTGCTCTGCCATGAGCATGTCGTCGCCTCCTCGTCGGTGCAGCTACTGGAGGGTGGCCTTGTCGCCACAACCATGGTTGCGCCGCCATGTCGCCGCCATGGTCTTCTGCCGTGCTCCTCTGTGAGCACTCCAGTGAGTTCTTCTCCTCCTCCTAGCTTCTATGCTTGTTCTTGGTGGCCTAGCTAGCGAGCCAGGCATGCTTGCCTATGCTGCGCTATGCTGTTGCTACTCTGCTCACTCTTGTGCTTCCATTGCTATTGCTACTCTGCTCGAGCTTGTGCTGTGATTGCTATTGTTGCTCTGCTAGAGCTTGTGCTGTGATGCTCTATATGCTGTGCAATCGTTAGTGCAAGATTCAGTTAAGAATTTCTTAACTGAACTTGATATGTTTCACTGGGATTCTCCCCAGTGCTGTTAGCTTGTTCAGATATCTGTGATATGGTGACTACTGTTAGCATGATATTCAGTTAAGAGCTTCTTAACTGAATTCAGTGTTGCTTGCTGGAAATGCTTACTCTATGATTATCATTTGTCTAATTGGTGCTCTCTGGCTTGCAGTGCAAACTGCTGCCAGCTAATTTCATATGATTATCTTAATGATGATAATAACATGCTAAGCTTGAGCTTGTTATGCTCATGTTGCCTTTTACGAACTGAAAACATTGTTTCAGTGATGATTGCCTTTATCAAGTAATTCATGCTTGATTTGTATGCTGCTGAAGGCTTTGTTCCTTTCTAAATCATGTTATTCATTGATAGCATGCAACTGTTTATTATTACGTGTTGATTGTGCTTCCTCCATGTGAGGTTCACAACCTTTGCTTGATAGTTAAATTGGATGGCTACTGTTAGTGATGTTAAACATGCTTGGTGATTTCTATCAGTGGCTAGATCATCATATTGTGCAATAACTTTGCTGATAAGAACAGATCTTCATGATGATCTTAGTCTTAGCCTAGGATGCATGGTCTGAGGCTTTTACTCTTGCTATTGCTTGTTGGTTTGCTTCCTATTGGCTAAATCTTCCTATGAAGATTTTACAGAGCACTTCTCTGTAAGTCTGAGGAGAAAAACCTCCCCAAAACCTCCTAAGTGTTCTGCATAGCAGAAGGATTTGGTGCTGAGGGTTTCATTGCTGTTAATTGCTTGTGTATGCAAGAATTTGGATGCTGGCAAGGTTTTACTCATGCTATTCAAGCCCTAGTTATACCTTGGTCTTGTGCTGGCTTTGATGAGTAGCTGTGGTGATGTTGATGATGCCTTTTTGGTTAAGCTTGATCAATGGCTCATATGCTTGTCCTACTCCTCCCAGTGGCTTGCCCTGCACCTCCTTGTGCTTGGCTTCCCACCTTGCCTGCCCTGCACCTCCCAGGTGCTTGGCTCGCTCCTTGCTGCTCCTGATCTTGTTTAAGTAACCATGTTGTTTTGGCTTTGGCTATTGGTTTGATTTGGTGAGGTGAATTCCCTCCTGATGCTCAACTCATGAGCAGAGAGAACTTGTGCTGGCTGTGGTGTGCTGGTGCTGGTGCTATGGTGTGTTGGTGCTGTGTGCTGGTCGGCTAGGGTTCTTAGTGACCAGTTTCACACACAGTGCTCTCTTTTATACTTCTCCCTGTGTGCTGGTGTCTTGACACCTCCTAAACATGCATCTGGTGACCAGCTGCTTGCCTGCTTGGTGGCTTGGCCGGCCAGATTGGTTCAAGCAGATATTTTGGTGTGAGTCATGTTGATAAGATCATCCTCTTGATGATTATCAACAGTGCTTCATTTAAATTTGCTTGACACTTGTAATACCATGGTGGCCTTTCCTTTTGTATTCTCTTTTGTATGCAGGTAATAAGAAGAATGAAGAAGAAAAGAAGAATGACTTGATGATCAAGATAGATTAGGATTTAATCATAACTTATATTTTCTTTTCTTCTTTATTTTCCTTTTAGCTTCAGATTGTAATATTCTATGAATGTCCCTTGTTGTAATATTCTTTTATTCATAAACATTGTAAAGACAATGTATAATGTGTTGGTAATTAATAAAGTCCAAAGTTTTTCTTATTTGAATCTTTTATCCTTTCTAAATGTGCTATTTGAATTTAAGTTAAGTTCAAATTCAAATTCAAGTTTTAATTTTCAAATGTCCTTTAGGCTTTAATCATTCAACTTAATTGTTTCCCACAATCAATTGATCAAAAGAGGTCATGTCCAAATCTTTAGCACTTCGAGAGTTCACCATTCCCCCTCGAAGAGAGATTCGAGCACTCTTAGGTTTTAGTAACAAAAGCGTGAAAAAATCCCGTAATTTCAGATGAAATGCACAGAACCCCTCTATTCTACCCCAGAGTTGTCCTACGTGCTGGGACATTACAGACTTCCCCCCTTAACAAAAACTTCATCCCGAAGTTTAGGGTAAGGTGTACCTGAAGAATTTGGGATAGGCTGTCCTTAGATCTTCTTCCTTCTCCCAGGTAGCTTCTCTTTCCGGGTGATGTTTCCATTGCACCTTGCAATATTTAATGGCTCTATTGCGAAGTTGTTTCTAGTTTTCAGCTAAGATCTTTGACGGTTCCTCAACATAGGTCAAATCTGCTTGTAATTCCACGTCTTCATAGGATATAGTTTCTTCTAGTATCTTCATACACTTTTGAAGTTGTGAAGAATGAAACACATTATGAACCTTTGATAGCTGTGTTGGTAGCTCCAATTCAAAAGCTACTCCTCGCCTTTGACTTAGAATCTTGAAAGCTCTAGTATACCTTGGACTCAGTTTTCCCTTGACTCCAAAATGATGCACTCCCTTCATTGGGCTAACTCGAAGATAAACCATGTCCCCAACTTGAGGTTCCCATGTCATCCTCTTTGAATCTGCATAACTCTTCTGCCTACTCTGAGCAATCTTCAATCAATCACGGATGATGTCCACGGCATGTTGTCTTTCCTTCACATAGTCCGGATGAAATTCCTTACCGGCTCCCGTTTCATACCAGCAGATGGGTGATCGGCACTTCCTTCCATAGAGTGCTTCAAATGGTGCCATTTGGATGCTACTTTGGTAACTATTGTTGTATGAGAATTCTGCCAGTGGTAGATGTTCTTCCCATGATCCTCCAAAATCCAACGCACATGCTCTAAGCATATCTTCCAAAATCTGATTGGTCCTTTCAGTTTGTCCCCCTGTATGTGGGTGATAAGCAGTGCTGAAGTCTAACCTGGATCCTAGGGCTTCATGTAATTGATTCCAGAAAGCTGAAGTGAATACAGACCCTCGGTCCGATACTATTGTCTTCGGTACTCCATGCTTGCTCACAATTTCCTGAACATACAAATTTACCAACTTTTCTCTGGAATCCTTTTGATTAACGGCCAAGAAATGTGCACTTTTTGTTAACCTGTCTACGATAACCCAAATCATGTCCTTCTTCTTGGGTGTCAGTGGTAATCCTGTGATAAAATCTATTCCAATCCCTTCCCATTTCCATTCGGGTATATCCAATGGTTGCATTAGTCCAGCAGGACTTTGATGTTCTTCCTTCACTCTTTGACAAGTATGGCATTCAGACACAAACTTGGCTATTTCTCGCTTCATGTTGTTCCACCAAAACAGTTCCTTAAGATCCATGTACATCTTAGTACTTCCTGGATGTATTGAATATGGAGTTTCATGTGCTTCTTTGAGTATCAACTGTTTGATTTCGGGTATGTCTCGCACACATATCCTATTATGAAACCAGAGCGAATTGAAATCGCCTAAACAAAACTCAGACGGTGTTCCCTCTTCAATCCTTCGGATCTCTTCCTCAATGAACGGATCTTCACTTTGCCGTCGGAAGATTGTATACTTTAGATCACTTTGCCTTTCCTCCATTACCTTCATAGTAGACAAGCTACCCAAAGATTCCACCTCTAAGCATTGAATTTATAACCTTTCCAGGTCCCTGAGCAACTCTTTAGGTAGTTCCCGGCTCATTGGCTGAGTATCCGTACTCTTTCTACTCAACGCATCGGCTACAACATTAGCCTTCCCTAGAGTATAATTGATGGTGAAATCATAGTCCTTGATCAATTCTAACCATCGCCGTTGCCTCATATTCAGTTCCTTCTAAGTAAAGAAGTACTTGAGACTCTTGTGGTCTATATAGAGTTCACACTTAGCTCCATATAGAAAATGCCTCCATCCTTTCAAAGCAAACACCACGGCTGCTAATTCCAAATCATGTGTTGGGTAGTTAACTTCATGTGGTCTTAATTGCCTAGACCCGTAAGCAATAACTTTTCTGTCTTGCATCAACACACATCCAAGTCTATTCTTGGACGCATCACAATATACCATGTAATCCTTGCCAGTTTCTGGTACGGCTAACACGGGTGCTGTGGTCAACTTATCCTTAAGTGTCTGGAAACTGAGCTCACACTCCTCCGTCCAAACAAACGGTGTGTTCTTACGAAGCAATTTTTTCATTGGTCCTGCAATCTTGGAAAATCCTTCTATGAACCTCCTATAATAGCCTGCCATTCCTAAGAATCCTCTAATTTGCTTGACATTCTTTGGTGCTTCCCATTCTAGAACAGATGCTAAAAATGCCAGGACCCAAAGGAATTATCATAGTAAAAGGAAGCTTTGAGATATCAAACCTATGAGACAAGGAGTTCCACAAGATGGCACAAAACTTTGGCATGATAGACAACTATGGAGAACCCAAAGAGAAAGCGAAAAGCGCGACTATAGAAGTCAACAAGTTACCCGAAGGACATCCCATGGAACCAGAGATGAAGAAACCACGAGTAGAAGCATCAGGAGAAGACAAAACTACAAGGGAAGAAGAGAAGGCCACGGGGGCATAAGTGTCGAGAGCACCAAAGTAGGGTAGAAGAAAAAGGTTGTAAAAGCCACAAGTTATCCTAGGGCAATGCCCTCTAGATCCAAAACACAGGTCACAGGCTGGATCTCTTGGGTCATCCCATGTATCTTATATTACAAGTATAATAAAGACAAGTTCCTCATATCTGAGCTTACATATCTAAACGCAGCAAACGTCAAAACAAACCAAACGCCTTAAATACCAAAATTTCCCCTCGAGGTAACAACTTAGGGAAAAAACACTCACGCGGTACAATAACTATATACATCAAAATCATGGTGCAGGTGGTTCTGAGTCATCGACACCAAAAGGATTCAAGTAATGATACTCCTAGAAAAACCTAGTGTCCTCTTACAATAGCCTCGAGATAATCCTCCTCGCTGGTTCCAGCATTGCTTCCATGTGAATACCAACCGTAATTCGTCCTGGAGGCAAACTCTGAGACATGCGGTCAAAATTAAGTCTTGGATTCCACTTTCGCATCCATCCAAGAGCGAAATTAGCACCAGCAATCAAATTCAGCTTTATAAGGAGGTGGACTCGCTGGCTCATCCAGAAAGTTTTGAGTAGCTATCTAAAATCCCTCGGCATAGGGTTATGAGGCAACATGATAGAGTACATGGTTGCCAGGGCCTTACGACAACCATCAACAGCTTCGCTAATGTACTATGCACGATCCTGAAGAAGCACGATAGCACGACAATGACGGGGATTGGACCATAAGCTTTCGGTTCCTTGAGCAGCATTTTGAAGAGCAGTAATCCGCTCAGTAACTTGACTTGATTCACCAACAAGATCAAGGAAGGTACCTGCAGTACAAGTGAAAATTAGCGCACAGAAGACAAGAGGAAAAACAAAGAGAAGAGGATCCCCGAAGACTTACACAGCAGCATCTCGCAAACAGATTCGACGATACCAATCAGAAAAGATTTGCATTCCTCAAAATGTGCGATTCTCAATACTAGACTCGAAACTTCATCTTGAAGATTGGACACTTGCTTCATCAAATCATGGGACTTACTAGCCTTGTCTAGAGCAACTTGTGCCTGGCGTTTCATAAAGGATAGGTGGCTCTCAGGGTCCGCAACTCTGAAAGAATATTCCTCACATCGACAGGGAGGTCGAGGAGGCGAGGAAATCACCGAAGCGAATATATCATCAGGGGATGGAGCTCGATCATAACCCGATGATTCACCAGCAAGCAAAGGCTGAAGTCAATCAGAAGAAAAGACACATCTCAGGAACATCATTCAAGCATTTCATATTAGAAAAGATATCTACGAACGAGTACAAAAGCCTTTTGACAAGTTCTTAGGCAAAGCACAAACTAGAAGTTCATTACAACAAAAGAGATTAAAAATACAACAGGAAGACTAAGTCTATGCCACCTCAGCGTCCTGCTCAATGGCAGAAGAAGGTGTGGCAGAAGCAGCACCAGTAGTTGGAGGAGGCGCGGATTCATTAGTTGTTGGAATCGAAGGAGCTGGCATAGATGAAGCCGCAAAAGCCGCCGAAGGAGAAATCATCGCCATGATGGCGGGCGCAAACTTCTTCACCTTCTCAAAGAAAGCCTTCAGTTCCGAGCAGGTGCGGCCATGGGAAGAGCCAACCTTCTCCCAGTCAAACTCTGCACCATGTGCATATGAAAATGCAATGGCCCCCTCGGCACCACGCTTCAAAGAAAGGCCTTTCATCTGAAGGAGGGGGTCGTCAGTGGTGTCGAAGGCATGGGCGATTTTCTTCACATCATTATGTGGCACTTTCGCCTTTTGTTTGGGCCACAACCCGACAAAAATCCGCGTAAGAACGCGGTTAACTAACTCGAATATGTCTCGAACGGATTTCCAATTCGCTTCAACCAAGCTAACCGCAGCCATGAGAGGATCACTATCTGGTTGCAAAGTTGACGCAGACACTCTAGTGTATTCTGTAGAACCAAGAAGACAGAAAGCAGCAGAAAAAGAATATATAAGCAAGTATAAGAAAACAAGTAAATCAGAAAATAGAAGAAGAAGAAAGGTACAATATGTACCTCCAGCAGCAGCAGACATTGTGTTCAGCCGCTCAGCCGCAGCTTGCTCCCACTGGAGGTGCTCCTTGTTAGCATCAGCCAAGGCTTTCTCCGCTTTCTTCGCCTTAGCCAATGCTGATTTATTCGACTTCTCAGCACTAACCTTGGCAGCAGTCGCGGCATCAAAAGCTTTCCGAGAAGTGCTAAGTTCAGCTTCCAGCGATGAAATGCGAGCATTGGCTATCGCTAAAGCAGCTGCAGGACAACAAGGAGGAAAGAAAAGATCAAGCAACAAGCAAAGAAAAGCATACAAGATAAGAAAAGGTAGAAAAAGTAATTCACCTTCGGAAGCTCTAGCAAACTTCAAGTACTCAGCACATTCACTGCCCAAAGCGGCAAATCTCTTCATCAATGCCTGTCAAGGAGGGAAGACGTGAGTATGCGGATAACACAAGAAACATAAGGGAGGATAAACACTTACATCATCAGGGGAGTCCGCGGATTCATGGGCTTTGAGGGAAACATCGGCTTCCTTCGATTTTTTCGACCGTTTGGTGCTCCAGGATACGGGAATTTTCTTGATAGGAGCTCTGGGGGCCTTCAGAGATTTCACGGCCGGCTCAACTTCTGGCATGGGAGGTTCATCAGCAGTTATATCCTCAGCAGAAGGAGCAGTGGTAGCATCCCTCTTCGGGTCCTCATCATCACTTCAAAGAAAGCAAAAGGAAACAGGTTTTATACAACCCAACATGGGAAAAAAGCAAACACAATAAAATCATAGAGTACATAGAACACTTACGATGCCATGAAGTCAAATAGTTCTAGATCATCTTCTTGAACAAAGGCTTCACCGGTCGCAGTTCTCTGGATGGAGGTACTCAAAGAAGCGAGCTCTTCGACACGTTTCCTCTTCTTATCAACAATAAGATCTTTAGAAAGTGTAGGAGGAGGCAACATCATCGAGCTCATCTCATCTTCTGATACTTCGACATCATCTCCATCCTGATTTTCTTCAGCATCGGGGGCTTCGGAAATAGAAGAGCCAAGATCCGCAGGAAGAGGCCCCTCCTCTGGAAGGGAAGGGCGTGAAACAAGGAACTGATGATCCTACAAAAGATGTAAGTCAGTAAAATCATCAAGACATGCCAAATGACAGCAGGAAGGTGATGGGAAAAATGAGAATCGATAACGCAAAGAAAACATACCTCGGGCAAAGGATGCTCAGAGTCGAAATAATGGGCAGCCAAGTCCGTAACTGCGTGATCCTTGGTGAGTTTGGTAAGATTCCTCACTCTGTTGCCTGTCAAAACCCACCGGCGAGCAGCGACGAGCAACACGAAGAGCCGGGAGGCTCCCAGGACTGCTGGTGGGCCCTGGTCCCTCGGTCAACGGCCCGCAAAACTCCGGCACACGTCCTGGCTGATGCGAGGGCGTGCCACCTGATCTATACCTGATCAGGAAGGTGATGGATTGCTTCGATTGGTTTCCTGCATGGCAGACACGCAAACATTAAATACGAGCCTCGATCGGCTCTCAGGTTTCCCTGTGAATCGGCTCAGGTAGCCGATGGTCCCATGGATCTGCATTGGATCTACAATAACATGGGGTTTTGCTTTATCAAAACAAGTCAAATCGATCTACGACAGTTTAACGCTTTCACCACATAACTGGAACATCCCACGCGTAATTGAGCCTGGTAGATACGAAAGATAACAGAAAACTAACCCTAGAGGAGGCCAAAAAACCAACGTAGAGTCAATTCCCGGAACAACTCCTCTCGAATCGGCAAACCGTATCCTTACGTACTACTGGATCGTTCAACCCGTTTGTGAGGCCTAACCATGCGGATATTAAACTAATCCTTGGAGAACAAGGAACAACTATGACAGA